>JAJEJO010000693.1:0-59860 GCA_020662805.1 Glaucomys volans | reverse complement strand
ATTACAGGCATGCACCACCACACCCGTATATTATACAATGAAACTGTGGTATATTATACAATGAAAATAAAACAACTGAAGCCAACACATGTAACTCTCAGAAACAATGTTGTAAAGCAAGTTAGAATAAAGACCATTGAAAAATGAGTTGGAGAATATATACAATATGGTTCCATCTGTGAGTTTCCTAAATATGCAGTTAAACACTATGTTGTTTAAACACACAACATGCATGCTTAATTCTTAAAGGACATCAAAGGAAAGATAAATTTAGTAAAACAATGTGATAGATTGAAAAAAAAAAAAAAAACAAGTGACCATCAAAAGGCAGAGCCTATTTTTCTCTGTGGAAGTGGCCTGGGGATGTGCTTTGTCCAATGGGACATTACCAACTGTGACATAAGGAAAGGCTTGAAAAATATTTGTGCATGCTCTCTCTTGCTGCTGGGCAGCCCTGAGCTAGCATGTGAGGAAGCCTGAGCTAGCCTGCCGGAGAGTCCATGAAGAAGGGAACTGAGGTGTTCTGGCCAACGGCCTGCCAACGGCCAGGTGTGTGAGACCACCCTAGAACTCCCAGCCTCAGGCTGTGCTGCCATCTGCCTGCAAGCAAGACCAGTGGAAGACCTGCCACCTGAGCCCAGCCCAAACTGCTAACCTATAGAATCAGAGGCCAACAATGACTGTTTCCTTAAGTCATCAAATTTCGGGGTAGTTGGACGAGGTGGCAGAAGGTGGTTAATCACCTTTGGAGGGGGATTAAGGAGGATGTGACCAGGGAGAAGCACGCAGGGAGTCTAGGGAGCTGGGGATATGCATTTCCAGTGCGCAAAGTATGTCTTCATTGTAACACAAACACACATCCCATGGATTCATTTGTATGCATAAAATACTTTTTAAAATTAAAAAAAAGAGATCCTTGGGGAAACTGATGAAAGGTCATTTGGGCAGAATTAAGCCTTTTCTTGGTCATATGGGATATGAAAAATGCCATCAAAAAATTCCTTTAGATAAATTTGTCATACGCACATGACACTTTTGATCTGAGCAGTCACAAAGGGAGTGATGATTACAGAGAAAGAGGACTTTAGCTGGGGAGGCTGTCAGTCTTTACTATGAAATTGTGTCGCCTGTCTGGCAGATCATTTGCCCCCTCCTGCCGGGGAGCCACCAACCTCTCAACAAGCAGACTGATGGTGGGTCCTTCGGTCCTGCTGGCAGCGACCAGATAAAGGGAAGCTTCTGTGCACAGCACCACACATTGCATCTGAGATTTCACTGGTCCCTCAGGAAACATGTTCTGTCCTTTGTGGACCAAGAAGTATTTTAGGAAGTGAACACTTTGGCACATACATCCTTCAGGAAGAGCAATGACCCCAAGGGGGAATCCTAGAGAAAGTAACCACACAAGACAGTTAGCAAAGGGCCCAGGAGGGCCACAGGCACTGGTCCTGGGGCCAGCAGTGTATGAGAGATTCAGGGGAGGTAAGGGCAAGGTCAAGCGATGTGTGTTCTCTGTAAGTGAACCCAGGAAACCCAGCACCCAACAGGCAAGAACAGCCCCATCAGGGAGCCCCTCCCTTTATGTAAAGGAGCTGGGGAGGAGGCGAACCAATTCCAGGGAGAAAGGCAGAGTCAGCAGAGAATGGAGGAGGCTACAACCCAGCCAGCTGAACTGCAGCTGAACACAGGATGTGAAGGCAGATGGGCTGGGGGCGTGGTTTTAGAAAGAGAGCCAGTGTGCATGTGTATAGCCAAACAAGAATTTATCAATATCTAGAAAAAATGAAAAGAAGTTGTTTGTCGAGGACGCATAAAATGGCAAACCATGGCTTCGTTAATCTCTGTTAAGTTTGGTTATAGGAAGCCCCCTCCACCCCGGCTGATCCAGTCAGGGGAAATGGATAGCACTGATTTCTGTAGTTGCAGAGCTGAACCCAGAACCCTGGGAATCCACCAGGGTATTGGGTATACTGATGAAAGGTCATTTTGGCAGAATTTATCTAAAGGAATTTTAAATTTTACATTTTAAATTTATCTAAAGGAATTTTTTGATGGCATCTTTCATATCCCATATGACCAAGAAAAGGCTTAATTCTGCCAAAATGACCTTTCATCAGTGTACCAGGGTACACTACACATCCACAGCTATTCAGAAGAGCTGCTGGTCTTGCTTTGACCACTTTACAGGTCTCTTTATTCGCTATCAAGAGTTCCTGATGACTGGAGCATAGGTGGAATGGCACAGAAAGAAGACAGAACCTGGGAGCTGGGAGGAGGAGGATTGAGGCTGTGGGACTCTCACTGTGCTGGAAGGCATTTCTTCACTGGAGTGTAATGACAAAGGCAACGGTCACAATGCCAGGCACAGAGCATGCGCTCAGTAAGTACACAAGCAATGGGAAGTGTTGGCACGTATTACAGTCAGGAAGTGTTTGCTGAATGAATGAATAAGGGGAAAGCAGGACCAGCTGCCCAAGGTGACTCTGAACTTACAGACAACAGAAGGTCCAGAGCCTCAGAAACAAGGTGGCAAAGCAAGTTAGAATCATGACCATTGATAAACAAGTTGGAGAATACATAGAATATGGTGCCATCTGTAAGTTTCCTAAATAGGCATAGCTAAACACTATGTTGTTTAGAGACAGAGTCATATGGTCCAGAGCTACTGGAGAGTCATTGACCAGAGACCCACCACGCAGTTTGAAGAGAGGTAGGGGATGGTAGGGGCTCACCTTCAGCCAGGTCCCACAGGGTGAGCACGCCATCCTCACAGGCCAGCACCAGGTAGGAAGAGCAGCAGCTGAGCTGAGAGACTGCAATGGGTGCAGCACAGGGCCACACACCCTCAAGGTCTAGGGAGAGGACACCACTCACCAGGCTGTCCCCAGGCCCTGCCCTGCCTATCTCCCCTTCTTGACAACCTGAGACTCAGACTTCTGCTTGTTCCCCAGGAACACTGCCTGGACTCCACCTCACTCCTGTCTTCACGGTGCCACTCTTCTCTAAGGCCAAGAAAATAAGTCACAGCTAAGGTTTAATGAACACTTCCTAGGTGCTAAACATTGTGTAGGGCACTTTAAAGGAATTGCAACATTTAGTGCTCAAGAGCATTCTATGAAGTAGGTTCTGCTAGTACCCCTCGTTTACAGATGAGGAGAGACTGAGGCAGAAGAGTAAGTCATTTGCCCAAGGTCACACAGTCAGTCAGGAGAGAAATGGAAAGTAGAAACCAGGCTGCCTGGAAGAGTGATAGAAGAAAATAAACTCCCTCTTTGTGGATTTTTAATGTGTTTTTTGACAATGTGAAAGTACAACGTAAGTGTACAGCTTAAGAACTTACCAAAGCAAACCTGCTCATGTAATTGTCCTCATGGCTTTGCCTACAGCAATCACCACTCATATTTCCTTAGTGCTTTTCAATTTCAAAGGCTTTCACATACAGACACTCTGGATTTTGTTCTACACAACGAACACATGCAGTTGATAGTGATGGTGTAATGAATTAGCTCTGTATTTCAGATGAGAAAACTGATTGGGGTGTTCAGTGACTGGCCTGGGACTACACAGTTTGCAGACAGCTGGGCAGGGATGAGCTGAGCCCACCCTCCTTCTGTAACAGGGATCCCTTTCATGTCCAAGGGTCCACTTCATGCTTTAAATATAAACCTTGCTGCTCAACCCCTGGTGGCTCATTTCTAAATTGACTTTTTTTTTTTCTTTTCTCTTCTCCCTTGTCCCCTCCCTGACAGTGGGGGAAGTAAAATTAGCATTCTTCCTATCCTAAGTCAAGTTATCTGTCCTTCCACCACTGCCCACAAGAATAAAAAAAACTATGGATCTGGAAATAGGAACAACAGCTCCCTCAAGGATGTAAGCTGAGCATTAAATACATCTACTGATAATGCTACTTGGATTACACCCCTCCTTTTTTTCTGTGGTACTAAGGATTGAACCCAGTGGGTGCTCTACCACTGTTACATCCCCAGTCCTTTTTATTTTTATTTTGAGACAGAGTCTTGCTAATTTTCTGAGACTGACCTTGAACTTGGTCATCCTCCTGCCTCAGTCTCTTGAGTTGCTGAGTTTACAGGTATGTGCCACGGTGCTCAGTTGTTGTATTCCCCTTTTTAAATCCCTCCCTGCGACAGGGAGAATCAAAGCCTCTGAGACCTGAGTCTATTATGTTTCTCAATTGCTAGCAAATCAAAATCTCTTTTTCCTTTTCCTCAAAACCTGTCCTTGTTATTGAATCGGCATCAGGGAAAGGACTTAGCTTTCAGTATCACTTCCCTTGCTGTGAAAGGAGCCTATGGACCTGCTTCTGGGCTTTGTCCCTATCGACCTGTCATCTTGAAGAAACATGACAGTTTAGGGACAGATAACTGAGGTCACACCATAGCTCTGGCTCCCTAAAGCAACACTGTTGCATCAACCGCACACCCAGCTAAGCTGGAGAAGGATGAGTCCTCCGAGCCCTGAGCTTAGGCAGCTCCTCTCTCAGTGGTAAAGTACCAACTTTATCCTTCAGAGTCCTGTTGAGTGAGTACAGGAAGAAGTTGTGACTTCCAGTCCAGTGAATGCCAAGGACACAGGCTACTCCTGGGAAAGAAAGAGGTGAAAGAGGTGTCACATGAGAAGTCTGGGTGTCCTTCTGTTCACATGGAAGGTGTCTGCTCGGATGAAGTTGGTTGGAAGTCTGACACACGACAGAGGGATGAGCTTCCTGAATAAAAGGGGCTGGGCACCCACGGGGTCTGTTCCTACAGTCCACTCGCCTTCCTGGGCAAGGAGGACATCTTAAATGCCCCTCAGCTGCTTTCACATCTTCTAGAAAATTTGTGTCCACTTGGCTGTCAGGGTTTTATCTAACATTTGCTTCTAGGTGAATTCACAACTGAAACAGCCCAGCAAACATAAACCCACGCCCTCCTCTCTGGCAGTCACTCCCTGAAGGCAGTACTAGCCTCCATTATCAGAGAATTTGGGCTGAGGAGCTACAGATGCAAACAGGAACTGTTAGGCTATAGCCGTCAAGCTAATTTCCATCTTCATTCCCTCTTATCACACAAGGATTGCATGAGGAACACCCCTAGAGCTCGCTGAGGGATTTCCTTGCAGTGACTCTTTGCTAGAACAACCATCTGCTGCATGTTCACTTACCAGAAGGGTTCTTGGCTTCTGCTGGCATTGAAGTGAGGCAGCTAGGAAGGAGGAAATGGAATGTGGCCATACTGGGAAAGAAAGACAGAGTAGAGTCATGCAGACTCCTTGGCAAGGAGATATGCTGGCAGAGTCCTGGTACTAAGACCAGAAATGCAGAGTTAGGATGAACCCTCCCAGGGCACAAGGCCAGTCATGGTCTAGATGTTGGTCTTGGTGAGATGTTTAGCGCTTGGAGGGGGATGAGGACAGGTGGAACTGTGATTCACTCCCAGGCCAGTATGGTGTTGAGCAGCTCCTACCAGAGAAGACTCTCCTTGGCCACCTCTGAGTCCAGGAAGATTCTTTAAAAAGCAGTCTTGGGTGATCTGCACAAATGCTCTCTTATCCTGGGTGCAATACAACCAGAGCTGTTCTGATAAACTGAGTCTTTAAAAAAAAAAAAGGAGGCCCTGATTTATAGGGTTTGCAGATTTTCCTGGTATAGACATTCCCACCAAGGGAAATTTACAGCATTTTAACAGCTGTCTGCAAAATCCCTAAATGTGTATATGTAAGATTACATGAATTGTGTGAATCTACATTGTGTACAACCATGGAAATGAAAAGTTGTACTTCATTTGTGTACAAAAAAAAAAAAAAAGAAAAAAAAAAAGAAAAAGAAAAAAAAAAAATCCCTAAATGTCTCCCTTGGCAGTAGGAGTGGCTACGGTGCACCACTGAGCCTGGCTAGGGTTTCAGTGCTGTCCCAGGAAGCAGCCAGGAAGCTGCCATTAGGACATAGCCTCCAGACTTTGTGTCCTGAAGTGAGGAAATTTGAGGTCCAGTTGGCAGCAAGATGAGAGGGTTCCTGAGACCCGCAGCAGCTAAGTAGAGGGCTTGAGCCTAAAACCAGCCCCAGCAGAGCTACTTCAGATACTTGGCTCAGTTTTTACCCATACAACATGGGGTCGATGAGGCCTAACTGCTGACAGGTGTATCCGTTAGAAGTAATGTATTGTGATAATTAAATAATTATATACCTATACTACCTCACATTTAGAAATGTAGTAAGGAAATGAAGAAAAATGTTAACAGTGGTGACTTATTTCCATTTTAGAATCTTCTGTGTTTTTCTTTAGAAAATTAGGGAAAAAATTTAAAGAGGAGTCATACATAGCACTCAAACCATATTTCTCATCTCTGTAGGTGTATATTCCTTTTTCTTTTTTTTTTCCAGCAGTGCTGGGGATGGAACCCAGGGCCTCTCACACACGCTAATAAGCAAGGACTGTATCACTAAGCTATGCTTCCAGGTATTCCTCCTTTTAAATCCATGCTATCAGCCTTTGTTTTGATTAAGTTAAAACAATTTCCATGCAACATTTCAAAAAATCTGCTGAAGTTCTCTACATTTCCCCAAACCAAAACCAGCTTTTAGACCTGGGACTATTTAGCTCTTGGATTGGTTCCTGTGTGTATTGAGACAGCAGAAGCCCCTGGAAGGGGCTACCTGGGGAGCAGGGGGTTCCTCCAGGCTTACCTGAGTGGTTCCTCCTCCCACTCCCCATCCAGGAACTTCCTGTAGGAGGCATAGAAGGTTTCTGCTTGGTGTTCCCACTGACTCTCCTTGATGAAGTGATTCTGCCCAGAGCCCAGCCCATAACAGTCTTCTATCTTTGCAAAGACTTCCAGGGGACTTTTAAATGTGGTGCCTCGGTTGAAAATATTCCAGAATTAGTCAAATCATCTGACTTCCCCTTTTCTAATCTCCCACTACTTTTTCCATGCTTCCCACTTTCCTGAAGAAGCCCCATCCTCAGAAATCCATTCTTGCTCTGCAGTGGGTGTGAGCCCAGGTGTTCAGTGGGCCTCGCCCTGTTCCACCTGCCCACAGAGCCCAGGCAGAAAGCAGCGCTCTCCCTCATGTGTCTCCTATCCAACGTCTTTCTCGCTGCTTCTCAATTATAGAATCTCTCCAAAGAAGTCAGGGAAATGTGTACAGAGCTGCTAGATCACTTTAGATCACTGCACCATCTCCCCAACAAGCTGAGCCCAAACCTGCCAGTGACCATGGCTTTCCATTCACTGCTGAAGATCCACAAAATTCAGTCAACTCAGCCTCCTCCTATGCTGATGTTTATCTAATTACCTTCCTTTAAAAAGTTTCCTTTCTCTGTCAATCATTTTTTTCACCATTCCACTTACCAATACCTTTCCATTTCCTTCTTTTTCAATGGTTCCTAAATCCACAGTAACACTGGGTGATTTATTCTCTGGGTCCAAACCCTGAGTTTAAGAATTCTGTTCTCTTTGCAAGGTGCCTGGGTCCCTCAGTTGCCCCAGAAGTTTCAGAGCCCCACGCTGCTTCCCCAGACACAGCTCTCTTCAGTTTCTTTGATAACTTTCTAAGGTTTTATAAACACATAGTATTATATTATTCTGGAGTAGTTCTCAAAGGGTGATATCAGACCCACAGGGTTGGAGTCACCTGGGACTGGAAAAGAAATGCCAATTCTCAAGTCCCAGCCCAGATCTGTTGGAACAGAAACTCTGGCAAGACCCAGCAACCTGGGTTTCCTAGTCTTCCAATTGCGTCTGACACAGCCGAAGTTTGGAAATTGCTTTTATGCCCAAACCTTCTGCATTTTCACTTAACACAAAATCTGGGAGATCAGTTCACATTAGTAGGATAGATTCTTCTCATTGTTGCTTTATTTTGATTCATTAAGACTTTTTCTTATTGTGAAATGTAATACACACTTGGTAAAGAGCACAACAATACACATCTTAGTAAATTATTCTAAAGCAAACACCTGGGACTGCCTCCTCAGGTTAAGAAACTGAATATCGCCAGCTGCCTAGAAGCTTTGAAAGGGCCACTTTCCAATCACAACCCCCAGGAAGAGTGGCAAGCACTCTCCTGACTTTATTTTATTTTGCAGTGCTGGGGATTGAACCCAGGGCCTTGTGCTTGTGAGGCAAGCACTCCACCAACTGAGCTACATCCCCAGCCCCTCTCCTGACTTATATGTAGCTACTTTATTACACTTATTTATTCTTTAACTATCTAAACATGCATCCTAAATGCTGTAGCTTTGTTTAGCCTGATTTTGAACTGCACATAAGGGGAACCATATTGTATCAATGCTGTCTGCCCTCTTTTGCTCTCTATTGTTTGTGAGATGGATTCCATGTGTGTGACCGCATTTGCATTGCTGTATCGTGTTATGTTGAATGAACACAGTGCAATTTTTCTGATAGACAGTTGGTCATTCCTTATTTGGGGCTGAGAAAAGAATGTAGGGATACAGAGAAAAAAACTGAATCTCAAAAGTGAAATGCCCATAAACCATTGGTATGTACAACAAACAACTCTGAGCAACTCAGCCACCACCACCTAGCCTGAAATAGGCCTGGATGAAATGCAACAAAATTACAAGATAATTGGAGGGGCCACTCCTTTAGGGAGAATGTGCATTTGAGACTCTGGTGACAGGAAAATGATCCTAGCCTCATTATAATAGTAAAACACACACCTCTAGGTGGAAATTTAAGATGCTAATGAGAAGCACAATATATGAAGAAGCATGATTAAAATATGCGGGGGCAATGTACAAGTGCAAGGGAAACTGGCAAGGAGTTGTGAGACCCTGCCCCCACTCCACCTCCAGTTTGCTACTGTCCCTAGATACTGTCCCTTGACAGAGTAAGGCAAAGTGAACTCATTCTCTGAGATCTGCCCACATTCCCTCCTTCTTCAGGGTGTATTTTTTGTTTTCCAATAAAGCTCTTCTTTTCTTGCTCTACAGTCTGACTCATCCTTAAATTCTTTTCTGTGATGGAGTCAAGGACTTGGAAGACTTCTGCCTCTTGGAGAGATGAGTTTTTGTCTCCATATGGACAACTAGAACAGGTGGCTGTGACAGTGTTCATCGCAATGACCATCCTTTCTCCACATCTCAGTAGTGCTCCTACCAACCCTCAAGTGTTCATTTATGCATGGGTCCATTTATTTTTGTTCTGGTTGATGAAATGCAACTTTTTTGCATTTCATCAAGGTGCGTTTCAGGCAAGGTGGACACAGGGTTGCCTGGGTTGCTTGTTGTACATACCAAGGGTTTATGGGCAGATCCCTTTTGAAACTCAGTCTTCACTCTGAATCCCTAAATTCCTTTTATGTTTATATTTATCCTCCCTGTTTCATTGAACTATTTTTATGTTTACTATTTCTTTTTCTTTTACACTTTTTGCCTGTGTCGGGGATTAAACTCAGGGCTTCACACGTGCAAGCAAGTGCTCTACCACTAAGCTACATCCCCAGCCTCTATGTCTACTAGATTTACCTATCACTAGTTCTATAGTTCATCTATATTTTTATTATTTACTCATCTTCATCTTTTTTTTTTCTTTTTTGGTACTGGGGATTGAACCCAGGGGCACTCAACCACTGAGCCACATCCCCAGTCCTTTTTTGTATTTTATTTAGAGACAGGGTCTCACTGAGTTGCTCAGTGCCTCACTCTTGCTGAGGCTGGCTTTGAACTTGCGATCCTCCTGCCTCAACCTCCCAAGTCACTGGGATTACAGGCATGCACAACCAAGCTGAGCTCACTCATTTTTTCTTAACAACTGACTTTGTTATAAATTTTGATAGAGCAAGTCCTATCACCATGGTCTTTTACAAAAGTGAATTGGCTATTCTGAGCCCTCTGCATTTCTTTCTTTGTTTCTTTGGATGTTCCTTTCTATGAGTGTACCAGATTTTATCTAACCAATCTGCTGCCTCTGTAAATAATGCTTCAGTAAATTTGTGTGTGGGGAGGTGCCAGGGATGGAACCCAGGATTTCATGTGTGCTAGGCAAGTGCTCTATCACTGAGCTGTACCCCGGCCCCCAATGATCATGCTTGTTGATATACCTTTGAGATCCTGAGAAGATACACTCTTTATTCTCTGCCTAAGATGCTCATCCCCTCTGCTCCTCTTGACCAATTCCCACTTCATCCTCAAAACCTTGCCCAAATGCCACTTCCTCAGATAAAGCCTTTGTTTACTTCCTAGGCAGAGTTAATCACACCTTTCTTCCTCTGTATTTTCATGGGTCTAGATGTTCCTGATTGCTGTGCTTATCACATCCTACTGTGGTGGCTTCCTTCCATTCTCCCTTGGTAGATCATCAGCCTCTAGATTACAGGAGATATGTATTCCTCATTTTCATTCTTGATGAATTATGGGCACTTGTAAATACTGATAAATGAATTAACACATGGTTGCAGGAAAAATGAACTCCAACCCATAATTAAATAAATTAATACATGCATGTAGGAACTAACAAATTCCACCTAGAAATCAGAAATGCTCTCTCTTTATTGACCTTCCAATTCTGTTAATTGTATCCTTGTAACATATATACATAGAGTGATAGTTTGTTTTTAGTCCCCAGAGCATAAGTTCATAAGACTTTTAAAAATGTTCTCTTTAGCCGGGCGCGCTGGTGCACGCCTGTAATCCCAGCATTTGGGCGGCTGAGTCAGGAGGATCGCGAGTTCAAAGCCAGCCTCAGCAACTTAGTGAGGCCCTAAGCAACTCAGTGAGACCCTGTCTCTAAATAAAATACAAAATAGGGCTGGGGATGTGGCTCAGTGGCCAAGTGTCCCTGAGTTCAAACCCTGGTTCCAAAAAAAAAAAAGTTCTCTTTAGAATTATAAATTTAATTAGACTTTATAGCTAATAAATAGAAAGAATAGGAAATGTGGAGGAAGGCAAAGGAGGGGGGAAATGGAGAAATCAACAGCAAAAGAAAAGAAAGTATTAACTGTGTTGTAATTACCTGTTATAGGTTTAGGTGGTTTGATCTTCATTATGGGAATTGGAACACTCAACTTAATGTCACCTCTAAAACAAACATTCATATCCTAAAACAAGGAAAAGGAACAGTCAATAATCCAGCAGAGGAGACAATACGAAATCATTGCGAACTCTCATTCTTTTTTTTTTTTTTTTTTAAAAAGTTTTTTAGTTGTAGGTGGACACAATACCTTTATTTTATATACTTTTTGTGGTGCTCAGGATCGAACCCAGCACCTCAAACATGCTAGGCAAGTGCTTTGACACTGGGCCACAACCCCAGCTGACAAACTCTCATTCTTAAGAAGGCAGAAAAAAGAAAGAACAGTTAGAACAAATAGAAGGTAAATAGCAAGGCGGTAGACTTAAACTCCAACATATAAATAATCATATTAAATACACCTGGTCAAACACCCCTAATGAAAAGACAGAGATTATCATATTGTATAAAAAGACACAAGTCAACTCTATACTGTCAAAAAGAAATTCAGTTTAAATGTAAAGAAGTAAATGTGACTGGGTGTTGTAGTGCACACTTGTAATCCCAGCAGTTGGGGAGGCTGAGACTGGAGGATCTTGAGTTCAAAACCAGCCTCAGCAACTTAGTGAGGCCCTAAGCACTTAGCAAGACCCAGTCTCAAAATAAAATATAAAAAGGACCAGGGTGATTATCAAGAATACAAGTAACAATAAATGTTGGCAAGGATGTGGGGGAGAAGGTACACTCATATATTGCTGGTAGGACTGCAAATTGGTGCAACCACTCTGGTAAGCAGCATGGAGATTCCTCAGAAAACTAGGAATGGAACCATTTGATCCAGTTATCCCACTCCTCAGTTTATACCCAAAGGACGTAAAATCAGCATGTTATAGTGACACGGCCACAATGTTTATAGCAGCTCAATTCACAATAGTTAAGCTATGGAACCAACCCTTCAACAAATGAATGGATAAAGAAAGTGCCCTCCAACAAATGAATGGATAAAGAAAATGTGGCATATATACACAATGGAATATTACTTAGCCATAAAGAAGAATGAAATTATGACATTCTCTGATAAATGGATGGAACTGAAGATTATCATGCTAAGTGAAATAAACCAATCCCAAAACCAAAGGCCAAATGTTCTCCTTGATATGTAGATGCTAACACACAACGGGGCTGGGAGGCAGGGAAAACAGAAGTTCATTGGATTGGACAAAGGGAAGAGAGGCAGGATGGGAATAGAAAAGAGAGTAGAATGAATCTGACATACCTTTCCTATGTTCATATATGAACACATGACCAGCATAACTGCACATCATGTACAACCACAAGAATGGGAAAGTTTTACTCTATGTATATATATTATGTCAAAATACAAAGACAGAAAACTTGAATAACTTGACCGATAGCAACAGAATAGGCATTCTTTTCAAGAATACTTACCAAGATAAACCACATACTGGACATAAAACAAGTCTCATTAAACTTAAAATAATTCAAATTATATGAAGTATGTTCTCTTATCACAGTGGAATAAATTAGAGACCAATAAAAGAAATATATCTATAATATCTCTAGTAAATGCACACTAAATAACCCATTTGTTAAAGGCAAAAAAAAAAAAAGCAAATTAGGAAGTATTTTGAATTGAATGAAAATTAAAACATACCAATATTTAAAGGATTCAGCTAAAGCAATACAGTCATCCCATGGTATCCTTGAAGGATTGGTTCTAAGTTCTTTCTTTTTTTTTTTTGGTGGGGGGAGGTGCCGGGGATTGAACTCAGGGGCACTCAGCAACTGAGCCACATCCCCAGCCCTATTTCAAATTTTATTTAGAGACAGGGTGTCTCATTGAGTTGCTTGAGGCCTCACTGTTGCTGAGGCTGGCTTTGAACTCGGTGGTCCTCCTGCCTCAGCCTCCAGAGTCATTGGGATTATACGCGTGCACTGCCACCGTGCCCTGCCACCGTGCCCAGCTAGATTTCTTTCCTAAGAAGCTAGAATCCAAGCTAATAAGAAAAAGAAAAAGAAAGAAAAGGAACCTAAAGTAAACAGAATGAAGAAAATAATAAAAATAAAATTGGAAACCAAAAGTTTGCTCTTTGAAAAGATTAATATAATTGGCAAACCTCTTGCCAAACTGATTAAGAAAAAAAGATAAGACACCCATTCCCAGTATCTGGAATGAGGGATCTAATATCACAACAGATTTTAGAAACAGTGGAAGAGTAATAAAGAAATGTTATAAACCACGTTATGTCAATAAATCCGACAACCTAGATTTAAAATGAACAGATTCCTTGAAATACACAAAATATAAAAGCTTCAAAAGCTTAAATTTTCTCAATTGAGATTATTTAAAAGCTTCCATGGCTTAGACACATAATAAATTTCCTGTGTTCTTTTTCTTGTTACAGGAACAAAAGAAATAGATAACCTGAAGAGCCCATATCTGTTAAATAAATTGAATGTGTAGTTTCACAAGGAAGACTCCAGGACCAGATGGCTTCATTAGTAAATTCTATCAGACATTTTAGAAGGAAATGATATCAATTCTATACCAATTCTTCCAGAAAATAGAAGAGGCTGAGCACTCCCCAACTTATTACAAAAGGCCAGCATTCCCCTAATAACCACAACCAAAGATGTTACAAGAAAACAAAACTATATACTGTCTCTCATGAAGACAGGTGCAAGATTTATCAAATACTAGCAAATTGAAATCAGCAAACCATGAGAACTTGTAACAAAGTTCAGTAACGAGACCCGTAGTGCCAGGACTAGGGTTAGTGTGGGTGCTGTGTAAGCAGCCCAAACGCAACAAAATTTAAAAGCTAGAAAGGAGATGGCTAAACAATTTAGCAGACCCAAAAAAAGCAGCCTGGTGCTACGTGCCTGCAGCTAAAGCTACTTGGGGCCGAGGCGGGAGAAACCCTTGAGCCCAGGAGTTCAAGACCAGCCTGGTTAACAAAATGAGACCCCATCTCACAAAAAAAAAAAAAAAAAAGCCTAATTCGATTCTAGTAATCACCTGATTTATATTGAAAAATCCCTAAGATGCAAGAAAATGGCGACTCCTCTTTCCCCTGCAAGTTACTATGCGGGTAGAACTAGCAACAGGAGGATTAATTGAAAAATCTTTTTGCATACCCAAAGAATGTCTCTTTTTAAAATTTTTTATTTGATATACATGACAGTAGAGTGTATTTTGACATATACACCCATGGAGTACAACTTCCCATTCTTGTGGTTGTATGTGATATGGAATTACACTGGTTGTGTATTCATATGTGAACATAGGAGAGTAATATTCAATTCATTCTGTTTTTCCTAGTCTCATTTTCCTCCCTTCCCTTCATTCCCCTTTGTCTAATCCAATGCATTCTATTCTTCCTTCTCCCCACTGTGTGTTAGCATCCACATATCAAGAGAGAACATTTGGCCTTTAGGTTTTTGGGATTGGCTTATTTCACTTAGCCTGATAGACTCCAGTTCCATCCATTTACTGACAAATGCCATAATTTCATTCTTCTTTAAAGCAGAGTAATATTCCATTGTGTATATATACTACATTTTCAAAGAATCTAACTCTTCGACTTCCTAATTCCTAATGGTCAATAGAATAAAGTTAAAGTTTACCTACCAAATATTCAGACCATCCCCATCCCAAGACACCTTTCTCATGTGGTTCTAAAACTCAGGGCAGAGATTGGAAGAGCTATCTCTAGGAAAACTGATCAGCCAAACATTAAATACTACAAGATACTGATCTGAGTGTTTCTTAATAAAATAGCCCTATGGTCCATCCACAGTCAACAAGCCCACCATGCCCACAGAGCTTGCTGTCAGTTCTTATAGCCCCACCCCCAAAAGCAAACAGAAAGCTACGCAGCACCAGAGAAGAGAGGAGAGCATCTCATCCCACAGACACCAGAACAGAAAGAAAGAATCAACTTAGAAACAAAGACCCTACACGGAGAAAAACATAAAAAAATCATTCCATCTTCACAGAAGCTATATTGCACTTGTGAAATGAAAACAGTGTGCAAAAATAGATGAATAAATGGGAAGACAACAGAGAACAAAAAAGGGCTCTTGTAAATTAAATTATGATCACAAAAATGAATGACTTAGTAAAAGGGTTGGGAGACAGGTTGATGAACTTTTCCCAAAGGCAGAACAACAAACACGTGGAAAATAGAGCACACAATATACCATGAGTTCACCCAGCCAGAAGGAAGCACGAAGAGCAGAACCCTGGAAGTTTTGCTTCAAAGTTGATAAGGTCTTGGTAGAAACACAGACAAATATTTAAGTGGAACAGGTAGAAAGTCCAGAAATGCATACAGGAATGATGAAGAGACATTTCAACACAACTGGGAATGCATGGATTGCTCAAAAATATCTGTGTAGGTGCGCCACCACGCGGTGGTGCACGCCTGTAATCCCAGGGACTCGGGAGGCTGAGGCAGGAGGATCGCGAGTTCATAGCCAGCCTCAGCAATTTAGCGAGGCCCTAAGCAACTCAGTGAGACCCTGTCTCTAAATAAAATACAAAATAGGGCTGGGGATGTGACTCAGTGGCCGAGTATCCCTGAATTCAATCCCCAGTTCTAAAAAAAAAAAAAAAAATATATATATATATATATATATCTATCTGTGCAGCAATTTAGCTATATTAAAAATATGTTTACAAAAGTTGGTACCTTCCTCCAACCCAAAAGAAACTCCCAGAGCTGGGCATGGTGGTGCACACCTGTAATCCCAGTGGCTTGGGAAGCTGAGGGGGTAGGATCACAAGTTCTAAGCCAGCCTCAGCAACTTAGCAAATCCTATCCCAAAATAAAATATTAAAGAAAGGGCTGGGGATGTGGTTTGCAGTCAATTCCTGATACCACAAAAAAACAAAAACAAAAACAAAACTACCATATAAAGCATAAAATGTCAAAAGCAAAACTCTGAAAGTATTGGAAGAAAACCCAAGAGAACTTATTTCTAACTTCAAGACAGGAAAAGGTTCCTTAAGGGCAAAAGCCATGAAGAATAAATTTAATGTTTCGACTATATCAAAATTTAAAACTTCTTTATAACAAAGAGCATACAAATAAAGTAAAAATGGAAGTAACAGATAAGAAAAAAATGGAATTGAGCAAAGGATGCATACATATAAGAATCACAAAAGAGAAAACCTTGATGTGTCCAATAAAAAGATAAAGAGATTAATAGAAACTAAAACGAGAGGCCATTTCATCCCATTAGTTTACAATAAAACAAATTAATTGATAATATCAAGTTCATTGAAGTTGTGGAGAAATATTGATTAAAAGCAAATTGTCAGGCTATTTTCGTAAGATAATTTCCCACTATCTATACTAAAACTAAAATTACACATACCCTTCAGAGGCACTCACTCAGGTATATAGAGAAGAATAGGGGCGGGGGATATAGCTCAGTTGGTGGAGTGCCTGCCTCGCAAGCACAAGGCCCTGGGTTCAATCCCCAGCACCGCCAAAAAAAAAAAAAAGAGAGAGAAAAGAATAGGGGCTGGAGTTGTGGCCAGTGGTAGTGTACTTGCCTGGCATGTGTGAGGCCCTGAGTTCAATACTCAGCACCACATATAAATAAATAAAATAATAGATCCATTGATAGTTGAAAATACATATATTAAAAAAAGAAGAATGTATGAAGATTTTCATGGCATTGTATAAGAGCCTTAAACTGGGAATAACCTCAATGTCATCAATAGACTAGTAGCCATATAAGCTATAGTACATCTACAATAGGGTTTATTTGACACAGAAAACTATGCTAGCAAATTAATTAACAAAAAATACAAGTTTGTAAGAAAAAATATATATAGTACAATGGGCACTGAACTTGAATTTGCATAAGACATACATAGAATTTGCATAAGACATAACTATACCTTTTCGAAATAAACAAATATAAAAACACACTAAAGATCTAGAAAATGCACACCAAGCTGTAATAGAGGTCCACTTCACACTTTGAACATAACCCTTGCTGCTCTGACACTGTGGTTTATTTGAAAATGGAAAATTTTTTTCTTTCTCTTCTCCCCCTCCCCTTCCTAACCTTGGGAGAAGAAAGAGTAACTTTCTTCCCATCCTAGGCTGTTATCTGTCCTTCCTTTCATAGACCACAGCAAGGGGCTGGGGATAGAGTTCAGTTGGTAGAGTGCCTGCCTTGCAAGCACAGGCCCTGGGTTCAATTAAAAAAAAAAAAAAATCCCATAGACCACAGCAAGGAAGAGCCCAGACTTAGGAGTTGGCATCTGCAGATCTAAGAAAGGCTACAGGTGAATGATGACTACTGACAGGGCATAGCTGCAGTGTGGCCTTGGAATCTTTAAAAGTCCTCCGTACCCGCCTAAGAGTTAGAATCACAGCTTCTGAGATAGGAGTCCCATGTTTCTCCTTTGCTAGCAAAGCAATAAAAATTGTTTTTCCTTTTTCTCAAAACCTTGTCCTCAGGGCTGGGGTTGTGGCTCAGTGGTGGAGTGTTTGCCTAGCATGTGTGAGGCACTGGGTTCAATTCTCAGCACCACATATAAATAAATGAATAAAAAATAAAGGTCTATCAACAACTCAAAAATGTTTTAAAAAAAACCAAAACCTTGTCCTCATTATGGAATCGGCAGTGGGGACAAGGATCGAGCTTTCAGCAACAAATCTAATACGGCAATTACCTCTGGAGAGGGTCATTTATCTGAATTACTTGACTTTTCCAAGAGTGATGTAGTCATATCTTATTTGTATAGTTTGAAATATAATGTAATTTTAAAAGGGAAACAAAAAAGCAGCCCTACATAGAGGCTTCCATTTCAGGAGTTCTCCTCTACCCTACTGAGATCCCAAGTTCTCAAGGGGTAAGCCTCAGGAAGATGGTGTGGTCCATCAGAGGAAGAGCCAGGATGTCCAGGGAAGCTGCTCCATCCTCTAAGGCATTCCAAAACAAAGGTAAAACCCCCAGGTTATTTGTCTTGGTGGATTAGGCTTTTGTTTTTGTAGGGGACGAATTCAGGTTTTATGGGCCCTCTTTAAGAAAAAGAACTCAAAATTATGATTACAAAATGCTCATGACTACACATACCACCCAATATGGGGGACTGTGATAGAGGGAAGTTTGGGTGAAAAGATACAGTGGTCTTAAGTGATTGTGGTTAAAATATGTTATTTTTGTCAATTTTACAAAAGTATAAGACCATGTGACTACATTGCTAGGGCCCCTTCCAGGGCCTTGAAAGGAGTCAATGAGAGGGGCCCTGAAATTTAAACTCCCTTAACTCAAGGACAGGAGGCCATCTTCAATGGATATGAGACACAAGATGAAATCACAGGGAATTTGAAAATAGTGTCCTGGTGGGACATTTTACCAGTAATTTGATATTTAAGGTACGTTTCAAGTAAAAATAACAATCTTTAAAATATAACTTAAGCCGGGTGTGGTGGCGCACGCCTGTAATCCAAGCGACTTGGGAGGCTGAGTCAGGAGGATCGCAAGTTCAAAGCCAGCCTCAGCAACTTAGCGAGGCCCTAAGCAACTCAGTGAGACCCTGTCTCTAAATAAAATACAAAATAGGGCTGGGGATGTGGCTCAGTGGTGGAGTGCCCCTGAGTTCAATCCCCAGTTCCAAAAAAAAAAAAAATTTATATATATATAGATTATATATAGATTTGTTATATATATATATAACAAATCTCTTTGGAGATTTTCTTTAAAGTTTCTTACCATTTCTAAGTTGTCTGTAGTAGTGCTATCAACAGCATTCTGAGGAGAAAATGAGAAATTAATTCACAATACATTTGACATAGTTCCCCCTTTCCCTGGCATGTATGGCAGAGGATGTACTTTTTTCCCATCCCACTCCATTTCCTTTCATGAGAAGTGAATTCATACTGTAGACATGGAGGACCAATGTATGGGTGGTCCTCTGACCTGCAGGATTTTAACAAATGATCCTTCTTCTCCAGGATCTTAGAATGTAGTTGGGGAACAGACATGGTGGCATGTGCTTGAAGTCCCAGAGACTTGACAGACCCAGGCAGGAGGAATGCAAGCTTGAGATCAGTCTCAGGAACTTAGTGAGACTCAAAATAAAATTTTAAAAAGGGCTGGAAATCTAACTTAGTGGTAAAGCGCTTGCCTAGTATGCCTAAACTCTGGGTTCAATCCCCAGTACTGGGAAAAAAAAAGATGCATATTATATAAATAAGCAAATTTAATCTTAATCTTTACTGAGAAACTTTATTTTAAAGATGCAGTACAAATCTCAAGCATCATACATTTAAATTGAAATGTAGGGTTCCTACTTTCTGAGAATAACATGGAGGAGAATATACATATTTCTATATATTGAGAACATCCTCTTAATACATAGTCTGAGAAATTTAGTGGAATTTCAAGGCATTAAAGGAGTATTTCAGCCCAGGTAGGAAAAATTACTAGTGAGGTAGAAATCAGAACAAAAGAAATATTTCCAGAGAAATATCTGGGTGGAGTCTCAGGGCAAGCAAGTCCCACCCAAGAGATAAAGCCATCTCTACTTTTTAATATTTTATTTCATCCAAATTTTGGAGACATGGACACTCTTCCAGGTGTTCTATAGCCACCAGTGGCCTTGTTCATCTTGAAATTCTAAGGAGGATTAGGCTAGATGTGGGTCTAGGCTGGGAAGAGACAGATTGGTTGAAAACAAAACTGGTCCCTACCAATTGCAGCTGTCTGGCTTTTTTCTTTGTATTTAAAGTGGCTTGGGGATGCTCCACTTCCTTGAGCCAAGACTCCTTGGGCAACTTGTACATATCCAGCCAAACATCTCCAGCTCCTGCATTGGGAAACCAAACAGCCATTGAGCAACTGCAAGTAGGCCAAGAGTTTTGTCTGAGGAATGGCCTGTCTTCTGAAGTAGCAACTTTGACAGACTGAAGGCAATGTAGTTTTGCAATGATGATTCTAAGTCCTTGCTTGCCAAGTAACTTTCCCATAGAGAGTTGAACATTCGAGCCACTGCCATCTAAGGGAAACAGGCTTCTCAGATTTACAGCACTGATGCAAGACAGTTTTTTACCAGATTGTGTGCTCTGCCCAGTTTACATGCTTTCTACATCACCACAGAAAATTCTACTGAGCTGTTACCCTACAGTTAAAGCCATCTAGGGAAGAAGTGGCATATGTGAAAGCACTGGAGATGGCCTGGGCAAAGGAAGGGTTAGAAATGGGAAAGATGCCCCCCCAAATTCTTCTAATATTTGAGGAGATGACAACCTATGGGGTGGGTGTGGGACTACTATCGTGTCCTAGATACAAGTTCAGCTTTTGTACAGAATATCCACCAGGCTGGGAAAGGCTGCTCTCCCAGCCTACAGGATCCTGCCTAAATGTTTCCTTAAAAATGTAATTATTAGTGAGCACAGATGTAGATGCCTGCAATCCCAGCTACTTGGGAGGCTGAGGCAGGAACATCACAAGGTCAAGGTTAGCTGGGGCAACTTAGTGAGACCCTGTCTCAAAATAAAAATAAAAAAGCAAATAAATAAAAAAGTCCAGGAATATAGCTCCATGGTACAGCACCCCTGGGTTAAAAAATTAATTATCTGGAAACCTTAATTTCAGACCCTAGAACTCAGAGAATAAATGTCTATTATTTTAAGTCACCAGTGGCACTTTGTATGGTAACTATAGGAATTGAATACAGATACACAACAATTTCTTTTGATACAATTGAGGGCCCTTGGGAAACAGTATAGAGTCCCATATACTATATGTGTAAATAATTAAAATTTGAAAATCAAGATAACAAACATTTACATAAAATATGTTCTATAATACAGTACTAATTGTAGCAGGCAAGATCAGATGATGAGTGCTAAGATTGATGGGCGAAAGGAGAAATAGGATATTTGAATCATCTCAAAGTATCTTCTCCCCCAAAATTTTAATTATTGTAATGGGTTCAATGTATGTCCAAAAATTCTTCTATTCTCCTGCCTCCAGGAGGTGCCTAAATCATCTTCTCCTGAATGTCTGGACTTTGGGACTTGCTCCTTACAAAGTAAAGATAGGGAAAAACAAAGTTGGGCATGGTATGTACCTGTAGTCCCAGCTACTTTAGAAGCCATGACAGGAGGACCACTTGAACCCAGGAGTTTGGGGAAGAAACAAAGAATGAATGAAAAAGGAGGAAGAAAGGAAGGAAGGAAGGATGGAAGGAAGAAGGAAAAAGGGAAGGAAAATTAAGGAAGAAAAAGAAAAGAAAGAGAAAAGGGAGAAAGAAGGAAGTAAAGAAAGAAGAAAGGAAAAGAAAAAAAGGGGAAAAAAAAAAACAGTAAGTACTACAACAGAAAACCTGGCACACACAACACAACTTTAATTAAGTGATTGGGGTTAATATCGGCCAAATGAGTCACACTGCCTAGATATGATGCAAGGATGATACTTCACCTCTGCACCATCTTCCCCAAATCCTTAGCCCCATTCAAATCATAAGAAAAATGTTGGACAACCAGAAATCGAGAGACATTCCACAAAATATCTGACTGGTACCTTTCCCAAGTGTCAAGGCCATGAAAACAAGGATCTATCAAGAAACCATCACTGATATAGGGAGACTAAGGTGATATATAGCTAAATTCAATATGGCAACCTGGATTGAACCTTGGGGCAAAGAAATTATGTTAGTGAAAAAAACTAATGAAATTGGGAGAAATAAAATATGTGGTTACTAGTTATTAATAGTATTATATAGTGTATGTTGATGCAATAGTAGTAACTATCAATCACAGATTATTCACCTAATCTCCACAAATGTACCACCACATTAAAGGTTGGCATCAGGGGAGCCTGGTGAAGGGCAGAGGGCAACTCTGTACTATGTTTGCAACTCTTCTGTAAATCTAAACTATTTCTAAATAAAAGATTTTGGGGAAAAGCAATCATATGGAAGAGCTGCAAATCTGAGCCTTCTTCACAGTTTTTGGGTAACCTTGCCTTGGAAGAGGAAGGCTGCAAAGTCCCCACCCTGGGAGATCGCCATCTTTACACAGGTGCTTTGCTTGCTGGTATCCTCCTGAAAAGAAAGAGATGCTGATAGAGTAAGTGCAGTCTGCTAACAGAGAAAAACTATTTCAAGACCTTCTGTGGTTCACAGCCAGAACAGAGATCCTCTGAAAGCTTGGGATGTGAAAAGATGCCTACCACTGCTTCACACTTCTCATCTCAGTACGTAATTAGACCGAACTTAATGTAAGGAAGTGGAATTAACTTTTCTGTCCAAAGGTTTTAGATTTATTTCCTGGCAATTTGTGGCATACTATCAGATCTTCTGGGTCAGGTTTGCAAACCCTCAGATCTATGTTGGCACTCAATTATTCAAATGAATTGAAATAAGCTCTATTGACAACTGAAAACTCTGCTGGCTGTTCAACGAAAGGCTGTATATACACTGCAGTAGAGACTGGACATACCCCTAGTATAAGACTTACTCAAATTTTGGAAAGTTGAGAGGCTCAGTGTGTATGGTTATGCTATACATTTAAGGAGCTTGAAGACTACCAGCAAAATAGGGTGGCTGGACTAGTTTGGTTGGTATACTCCCTAATTTACTTAAGAAAAACTAGTTTAAGTTTTTAAATGCACATAGTTTAATATCAACTTGTTAGGAAATTTTTCAAACATACAAAAAAAAGAGAAAATTGCATAATGAACCCCCAGGTATCCATTTCTCAATACAATTGTCAATGACAATTCTTGTTTTATCACCTCCTAAACTCAATAAATTACTTTTATTTCTGCCTAAATAATTTCTGAATATGATCTAGTATCTAGTATCTAATCAGTTTTTCAATTTCCTCAATTGTTTCACAAATGTTAATTTCTTTTTTGCAGGTGCTCAAGTCAGGATCCAAATGAAGTTCATAGGGTGTATTTAATGTATCTCTTAAATCTCTTTTAATTTATAATAGCTTCCCACTTTTTAGTAATTTATTTGTTAAGGAAACAGGCCTTTTCTCCCCCTACATTCTGAATTGGACTAATTGCATCCCCATGGAGCTGTTTAATAAGTTGTGGTGGCGAGGTGGAGTAGGCAGGGCAGTGTTCCCATACATTGATAATTGGATCTAGAGGCTGATTAGATTTAGGTTCAAATGTTTTGGCAGGAACAGAATCCTTCCTACTGCAGAATATCAGGAGGCTCATAACAGCTGGTTGTCTCTCTTCTAGTGATGGTAAGGTTGATAACTGAGAACAAGTGCCATCCTGACTCATCAACCATGAAGCTCCCCATCAGCCATTTGTGGTCATTGCCTAGACAACTTCTCTGCAAAATGGCTTATAAAATTAAGACAGTTGGATTCTATCATTCATTCTGCATTTCTTAGAATTCTTCCACAAAGATCTATCATCCACTATTTGGTTATAGCTTATATGATTTATTAGTTTTCAGAATACTAAGTTTATGCCCTAGCAACTTCCAAAGGTGACAATGGATTTTCAAAATTCTTCCAAATTCGTGTTTAAACATTTTTAGTGTGTTTTAATCCACCACAGTACTTTTTTTTTGGTAAAGTCCCAATATCATAATTATGCTAGTTTCTTAAAATGAGTTGAGTGTTCACTATGTAATTTTTTTTAGAGAGCTCCTTTTAAATTTAAGGACAGTTAAAGGCACAGGTATTAGATGCATAATTTGATGAATTTTAACAAACGTATGCATCCACGAACTCAACACCCTGCTCAAGGCACAGAACATTACCATTATCCCAGAAAATGCCCACCTGCCTATTTTGATCAGTTATGTCCTTATATGCAACCAACGTTATGATCTCCTTCACTAACATAGTTTTGTCTGTTCTTAAATTTCATATAAACAGAATCATGCAGAAAGCACTTTCTGTGTCTGGCTTCTTTCACTCAACGTGATATTTTCGAGGGTCATTTACTGCATCATGATCACCAGTAGTTCACTGTTTTGTCATTAAATTCTGTGGTATTCTATTGAATTATTATTATGTAGTATCACAACTTTTTATTTGTTCTGTGTTCAGTTTTTGATTATTATGAATAAAGCTTCTATGAACATTTTGTACAAATTCTTTTATGGAGAAATGCTTTCGTTTGTCTTGGGTAAGTATCTAGGTAATAGGTTTAACTTTACCAGAAATTACCCACCTGGTTTTCAGATTGATACATTTTTACTAGCAATATATGAAAGTTCCTATTGTCCTACATCCTCCTGAGTAGTAGGTATGGTCCGTCCTTTTCATTGTAAGTATTAAAACGGATCTGTAATGGTATCTCATGGTAATTTCAATTTGCATTTCTCTGCCAAGAGTATTAAGTACTTTTAAAACTTGGTTACTCATTTATCTTCTTTTGTAAAATGTCAGTTCGTGTTTTTTGCCTATTTTTGTTGGCTTATCTTCTTATTGATTTTGAGCCCTTCATGTGCTTTAAGGATTCACAGAAGTACATGTATTTACGTATGTTAGATAGATATATACTCCAAGTCTGTGGTTTGTTTATTTTGTAATAGTATCTTTATTATTATTAAGACTTTTTAAAATTTTGAAATTTGCTAATTTTGGGGGGGGGATTAAAAATTTAAAATGAGGGGGCTGGAGATGTAGCTCTGCAGTAGATGATATTCTTAGCTTGAGGCCCCAAGTTCAATCCCCAGCAATAAAAGGGGAAAAAATGTATGGGGGGGGGAGTAAAAAACAAGGTTATTAGGGTCTCTGTGGTAAATATATAAATAAATGCCATATAATTTTTTCAACTTTTCTGAAGCTTTGAAATTTTTCATAATAAAATGTTGGTGGAGGGTTGGGGATATAGCTCAGTAGGTGGAGTGCTTGCCTGTCAAGCACAAGGCCCTGGGTTCAATCCCCAGCACCACAAAAAAAATAAAATAAATAAATAAATAAAAAATAAAATGTTGGTGGAAGAGACTACTATGTTGTTCAGCTAGATAGTCCCTTAGCAAATCAAAGTCCCTTACCACACATGCCCCCCAACCAAAATTCTTAAAAATTGCAACTTGATTTTAAAACCTCTAAAGGCATACTGAGAAAAATCAGATGTTTTTACAAAACACGTTTGTCATTACCAAATACAAATGCAAAACAGATGCTACATAGATAAATAATTCTAGTTATCTGGTCACAGGCAAAAAGCAAGCACTTAAGCTCTTAGGCTTCAATCCTTTGTTCATCTTTCACTGATGGAAATCCATCTCTTGTTGGATGACCATGCCAGATGAGGTGAGTCTGCACTCAGCCCTGCCTTCTCAGCCTGGGGAGTGTACCAGTGTTCAGCTGGTAGATCAATGGCTTCTGTCTCTTTGCCACTCTGTGGTTTAAGGCTTTCTGGGCATCCATATCTGTACCTGGAGTTGTGTTGCTGACCTCAGGTCTCATCTCCTTGACATTTCTTGTCTTCATTGCTGACCTCTGTATGCTGTCTTTGGCAAGGACCACTCCATGGCAATCATGGTCTAGAACCCTAATGCAATGTTCTGTCACTGGTCCACCTCTTGCGCTCTGGTTGTCAGCCCCCTCATTATTTCTCCATGTGCAGAGGGACTGTGGTCCTGAGGTACCCATAGGATCTCCATTTGTAGTAAACTGGGAACCACTGCTTCAGTCAGGAAGGATTGTTTGAGCCTGACTTTGAGGACCAAATCTCAGCCCTTTCCACTCTCAGTCTTCTGATCATTCCATGGTAAGTGCATGGAAGACCAGCCTTATGACATGGACAGCATTCATAATGTTAGAGCATTTATAACAGCTGCAGTTTGTGGAATATCTACTGTTGCACTTGACCACCACCAGGCCCTGTATCATTCCCTGGTCCTACACCTTTTCTTCACCATCAAATGCTATAATCTCGCCAACTTATATTCTGTGAGGGCACTTCCTGAGGTTATTCTTCCACATATCTCCACTAAAGGGGAAAGAACAGGGACTCACCACTTCATTGATGGCTTTGATTAGGAAAAGACCATCCTTATAAAAGTAAAATAGTCTAATGATACCTGAAAAAGAAAAACAAGTGAAAATGTAAGACAAGTGAGCCAAAGAAGGTTGGGATTTGAATCTGACCCCTGAACTTGTCATGCACTCTTAGCCTCCTCCCTGGCCCGACACTGCCTGTACTGCTCTTGGTCTCTCCACCTTCCTCAGTCTTCCACTAATAATGCTGAGGTTGTTATTCCTCCTGGGCCACCTCTACCTACCTGGCCTTACCCACATCTCCCAAAAGTCTCCTGTAGGACTCTCAGTCATACTAATCCACCCCTTGACCAAGCCATCCTTTGATGTGTTTTGTCACATCATCCCTTACTGCTTCACACTGTTATCCAACTGGTTCCTGAGAATGTACTACATACATTCCTTTTGCCAGTTCTTAGAGTTTTTGAGGGAATGGATCATATCTCACCTCCATGTGCCTCAGCCCCAACAAGCTCCTCATGTAGCTATTTTGTTGAAGTGATAAGTAATTCTATCATTCTAATTCCTAATTAGCCCAAGGGCTCCAGTGTATGATCATCACCCACCATGCTCCTCTTCCTACCTCTTTCTTTATGTACCTCCCAAAACTCATAACTTGCCTTTGTTCTCATGATGTAGACCTCATTATCTGGTCAAGTTAAAGTCTAATCCAACCCAATAAAGACACATGAGATATCTGCTCCAAGCTAGGGATACCAAGATAGTTTGCCTTCAAATTTGTTTGAAGCCTCAAAATATTGAGGCTTCATGAGCCTTCATTGAGGCTGTATGAGGTATACATACATGTATATCCAATATACATGTATGAATAAAATTTTAAAAAAATTTTTTAAATACTGAGGTTTACACAGATATGATATATAAAGTAATAAATCTAAATAAACCTTTCTTTGAACCAAATTTCTTCTGAGCACCCTCATTCCCACAGACATCCTCTAGGTGACTCAAATCTGTGCATGTTCAAATGAAAATTTTCAACTCATAGACCCCTGAAGTCTTATCCTATAACTATTCTCAAGGAATGACAATCATTATCCTGCCAGTTACCTAAGGCAGAAAGGAGTCACTTTTCTTTACTGCCCCCACATATCTCCCCACCACCCACCTCATACACATACTCCCCCACTCGTTTCAACATTATATTTCCATTTCCTAAGCTTTTTATTTTCAACTAATTTTAGGCCTATAGAAAAGTTTTTAAAATAATATAAGAACTAAAATCAGCATACTATAGTGATACATGCATACCAATATTTCCAGCAGTGCAATTCACAACAACTAAGTTATGGAACCAGCCCAAGTGCCTGTCAACAGATAAGTGGATTAAAAATGTGTTATATAAGCAACTGGAGTGTTTATTCAGTCATAAAGAAGAATTAAGTTATGTAATTTTCCAGTAAATTCCAATACTGGAGAACATCATACTAAGTGAAATAAGCCAGGCTCAGAAAGTCAAGGGTCAAAGTGTTCTCTCATGGGGGTTGGAGGGGAGAGAGAAAAGAAAGTAAAGAAAAGGGAGGGAGGGAATCTCATGAAAATAAAAGAAAATCCAATAGAGTAGAGGAAACAGAGAGTAGGGTGGCGCATAGGAAGTGCTGGGGAATGAAATCTACCAAATTATGCTATGTCCATGTATGATTACAGGTTTTTTCCTGTTTAATATTACTATATACTCAATAAAGTGAGTGCCTACTTTAACAGTGACTTACTGATAAATATAATAAATGAGAAATTGGATATCACACAAACATCCAAATGTATCTAGAAATCTAGTTAATAAAAGTAGGTGCCAGGTCCTACTGCTCCTGTGATGGGTGAACAAAACCTGTCATTTAGAGAGATGCACAGCTGCATAGATGACTCAAAGCAAGCAGGAACTTTCTGCCTTGTTTGCCCAAGTATCATGAAGCCACCTCCCTGACTTCCTGCCAAGGCTGACACATGCCTTCTCCTGCTTTGCACAGTAGAGAAGCCTGCTGATTGATGCAGGGCAATGGTATGAGTTGCCCAAACAAAAGGACGGGCTAGAGGGAGCCCAGCCTTTTGGAGGCAAACAATAGCAACAACTCACCAATGCAGGATACTGTCTATAGTGTTCTGTACTATACTCTCAGAAAGGCCTGATCCATCCTCAGACTAACAGAAAAAGCAAGCAAGCTCTGGTTTACACGAGTGAGAGGACTGCTAAGTACTGGAAGGGTGTGGACTCTGGTTTGAAGCCTGCTGTGCCATTTACTTTCCATGTTAACTCAAGTAATTTAAGTTATTTAAGTTCTTTAATCCCTAGGCCTCAGTTGCTTCTTCTGAATAGGGATAATACATTGTACTTCCTTCCTAGGACTGCTGTAAAGATTAAATGGGCTAATGTGTGTGAAATGTTAGAATAGTGCCTGGCACACCATCCGTGTAGGTATTAGCTAATGCATGACCATGGATAACGATCCATGCCTCATATCTGGAAAGGAGCTTAAACTGAACTACAGATACCTGTATATTAAGCTAAAAAGAAAGACAAAAAACAAACGATACCCATTTCATCCAGGGGAGCAATAAGTACTTCACTCCCTAAATCTGTGACCCAGATGGAGGTGACATCAACCTTCAGTTTCTCCCAAGCACATATTCGTTTAGCATTGAACAGATTATAGATAAAGAATCCTTTGGCTACTCCAATAAATACATAGTCTTGAGCAACAGCCATACAATTGGGCACTTTGTTTAGCTGGGGAAAAAGAAAACAGAATTATTTTCACTCTCACTCTCTTCAAGTAACGCAAGGTACCTTTTCAGAGATCCAAGAGTTTTTCCTCCAAAGATCATCCCCAGACATAGTGCTCATCTAAAACCCTTACCACACATGAAGAAATTCCCAGCATTTCACTTTCAGGGGAACGACGCCAGAGAAAACAGAGAATAAAAGTACATTGACAACACTAAACCTGGCTACAGGCCCCATGCTTTATCTGGTGCACGGTGAGAACAACAACAGAGGTGCCAGGTGATTCTCAACTGTCAAGCCAGGAGAGTGGATTAATTTGTTAAGGAAGATTTCTCAACATCACATCAACTTCAATTAACCACAACACTCTATTTCCTCAGGCAGTTAGCAGCTCTATTTTAATCAACATCAGCATGCTTATAGCCTTTCCCAAATTGCACTTGTCTTATTAAATGAAGGTTTCTGGTAGAAAGCCCTTCCCTGGATCAGGTGTCTTCATATATTAACACAGAACTGAGAAATAGAGACTCCTGGTCAGCTGCCTGTTGCCTACCTGGATTTCTTTCAGCGGAGGGTGGATAGTGAGCTGGATGCTATCGCTCTCAGAGTCCTTCAAGGTGCCCCTCTTTTCAATAAGTTCCCATGCCAAGTCAAACAGAAGATTCACCAGCTTATTGATCATTCGATAAGGCTGAGGCAGGGAATCCACCTCCTGACCTAGGTCCTTGATGGCACAATCCTCTGTGCTACACTTAGACCAGTCCTTCTCTGTTGGGGATGGCACCTCCAGTGGTCCCTTTCGTGTAATCGTAGGCAGCCTCATTCTCTGGGTCTCATTTCTTTTGGAGGACAACATCACAGAAGGTGGCACAGAAAACGTCCATAAAATTCCAAAGAGCTGAGAATGGAAGCAAGCAAAGGAAATATGAGAAAAACAGGGAAGCAAGAAGCCAGTACACCACCCTTCTCTAGCACAATAACCTGTGGGGACTATTTATTCCAGATACTGGCACTCCCCTTATTTATTGCAGGATTGCTAGCACATTCTTAGGCTGTGGTCTTCATATTAGAAGGATGTCACAAGAGACAGCTAACTTCTGGCCAACCCAGGAAGATGTTTGCTGTGATGGAAGGAGGGGAATTTGGCAAACTGTTGCCTCTTGTTGCCTGATAGAACAGTAGCTGTCATTTGTCCCAAATGGAATTCACCATCTCTCCTACAACAAAAGCCTTCTCCTGCTTCTCTGTATTGGCAAATGGCTGTGCTCAAGGCAGTCTGGTGATGAACCATGCCTATCCCCTTTCTCTTCCCTCAACTCCAATCAGGTTCAGTTCAAGAACTTCAGTCCTGTCTGCTGTCTTCTCACTTTCCCATTGCTGCCACACAGGAGATCTGCAGGCACAGTGCCCAGGACCCATGAGGTTCTTCAAGGGTTTATAAAAACGTCTGATGGACTGGGGATGTAGCTCAGTGGTAGAACACTTGCCTGGCATGCAAGAGGCCGTGAGTTCAATCCCTAGCACTGCAAAAACAAAACAAAAGTCTGGGAAAAAAAGAAATGTCTGAGACATGAAAAAAAATTACTGACTAAAACACTCCTACAAAATCAAAAGAATTATTTCAAAAATATTTATAACTTATCAGCTTTGCTCTGTATGTGTATATAAAACAAGTTAATCCATATTTCATAAAACTCAAAATTATAGCCGGGTGCGGTGGCGCACACCGGTAATCCCAGCACTTGGGAGGCTGAGATAGGAGGATCGTGAGTTCAAAGCCAGCCTCAGCAACTTAGCGAGGCCCTAAGCAACTCAGTGAGACCCTGTCTCTAAATAAAATACAAAATAGGGCTGGGGATGTGGCTCAGTGGCCGAGTGCCCCTGGGCCCCTGGGTTCAATCCCCAGTACCAAAAAAAGAAAAAAAGAAAACCCTCAAAATTATGTATAAAAAGGATTCCAAATATCACAGTTGGAAAGCATTTAATGGGGAACCTGGGACACATTCTATGATGTGCAACATGTAGTGGAGTAGGGCCTTACACTGTAAGAGTGTTTGAGGACCAGGGAATTCTTATAAAGGCCCTGATGCCATCATCATATTTTCTTCTGTGCTGGACTTCACTTGTGATGCTTCCATCCAGCTGACACAGGGCCAAGAACCACCTGAAGTAATTAGTAGGAAAAGTAACCTAGGCTCATGCCACCAGCTAGGCAGGAAATCTCATAATTTCCAGCTGGCTTTTATTTTTAATTTTTTTGGTACAGGGCATGGAGTACTGAACCCAGGCAGCTTAACCACTGAGTTATATCCCCAGCTCTTTTTTCTTTATTTTTTAATTTTGAGACAGGGTCTCGCTAAGTTGCTGAGACTGGCCTTGAACTTGCCATTCTCTTGCCTCAGCCTCCTACGTTGCTGGGACTACAGGTGTGCACCACTGTACCTGGCCCCAGTTGGAATTTTATTTCATTTTATTTTATTTTATTTTATTTTATTTTATTTTATTTTATTTTATTTTATTTTATTTCATTTTATTTGGAACTAGGGATTGAACTTGTGCACTTGGCCACTGAGCCAGATCCCCAGCCCTATTTTGCATTTTATTTAGAGACAGGGTCTCACTGAGTTGCTTAGGGCCGCGCTAAATTGCTGAGGCTGGCTTTGAACTCGCAATCCTCCTGCCTCAACCTCCCAAGTCGCTGGGATTACAGGCATGTGCCACCATGCCCAGCTGTTAAATCAATAGCTTTCCTTTTTTTTATTTTTATTTTTTATTTTTTCGGTGCTGGGGATTGAACCCAGGGCCTTGTGCTTGCAAAGCAAGCAGTCTACCAACTGAGCTATACCCCCAGCCCTGGCATTTTAAAAAGAAATTAAATTTTTCAATTTTTCAAAAGAAACTAATTTTTCAATTGATATAGAGATACAAAGTACAAATAACAGTAAAAATAACTTAGAAAAAGAAGGGTAGAATTAGAGAACTATCACTATTTAATCTCAAGACTTATTATAAAACCACAAAAATCATGACAGTGTGATACTGTTCTTACAATAAACAAAGAGATTAATGAAACAAAATAGTCCAGAATTAGATACACACATATATGGAGAACTTATTTTTGACAAAAGTGCAAAGACAATTCAGTGGAAAAAGGATAACTTTTTCAACAAATAATGTTGTGATTAGATTATCTACATGGGGGAAAAATGAACTCTGATTCATTTGTTTGTATCATATACAAAAATTAACTCAAAGTGGATCACAGACCCAAATGTAAACTCAAAACTGTAAAACTTCTGGAAGAAAACATGGGAGAAAACCTTTCCAACCTTCAGTTAGACAAAGATTTCCTAGATATGACATTAAAGCCATATAGAAAGAACAAACTGGTCATTTAAGTTTTTTCAAAAATAAATGTATGCTCTTCAAAAGAAAGTACTAACAGAATAAAAGACAGTTCCACTGACTGGGGGAAAATATTTGAAAAGTCATATATCTGTTAAAATAGGTGTATCCAGAAGGTTTTATTTTGTTTTGTTTTGTTTCAAGACTAGGGGTAGAAACCAAGAGTTATTTACTACTGAGCTACATCTCCAGCCCTTTTAATTTTTAAATTTTGAGACAGGGTCTCACTAAATTGCGGAGGCTGGTCTCAAACTTGCCAAGGCTAACTTGGAACTTGTGATCCTCCTGCCTCAGCCTCCGGAGTCACTGGGCATATGCCCCCATGCCCAGCTATATTCAGAGTATTTAAAAACTCTCAAAATTCAATAACAAGAAAATAAATAATCCAGTTTTTAAAAACAGGCAAAGGACAGACACTTAACCAAATATGCAGATGGCAAAGAGACACATTAAAAGATGTTCAGTGTCCGTACGTATTAGTGAGTTCAAATTAAAATCATGCAATGCAATTACATATTATTGGAATGCCTAAAAATTAAAAAGATAGACTATACCAAGTATTGTAAAAGATATGGAGGAACTGGAATGTTCATACACTGATGCTGGGAAAGTAGTACAACCAGTTTGGAAGAGTCTTGGTGTTTCTTAAAAAGTTAAATATATAAATATATACCTACAATAATATCCAGTTAGTCCACTCCTAGGAATGACAGAGTCCAAGACTTGCACAGGAATAGTCATGACAGCTTTGTTTGTAGGCATACCACAGTGGAAATAATTCAAATATTTACCAACAGACAAATAGATAAACTCTCACACAGTTAGTGGGAATAGAAAATACTACAGCCACTTTGGAAAAGTTTGGTAGTGAATTAAACATATCATATAATTCAGCAATCATATTCCTATGTATTTATGTAAGCAAAGTTAAAATTTACATTTCATCTATAAATCTATACTTAAATATTTGTAGCAGCTTTATTTGTAATTGTCCCAAACTGGAGACAACATGAATGTACTTCACTTGGGTGTATGGCACATTCATGTTATGGAATCTTTCTCAGCAATAAAAATTACAAACTATTGATATGTGCTACACGAATGAAACTCGAATGCATCATGCTAAATGGAAGAAATCAGATAGAAAAAGCTACAGGCAGCTGGGCGCAGTGGCGCACGTCTGTAATCCCAGCACTTGGGAGGCTGAGTCAGGAGGATCGTGAGTTCAAAGCCAGCCTCAGCAACTTAGCGAGGCCCTGAGCAACTCAGTGAGACCCTGTCTCTAAATAAAATACAAAATAGGGCTGGGGATGTGGCTCAGTGGTGGAGTGCCCCTGGGTTCAATCCCCAGTACCAAAAAAAGAAAGAAAAAAAAAGAGAGAAAAAGCTACAGGCATAGAAAACAGAAGACAAAAATCTGCCAAAAGCATCTTGTGCTCATCTCTATCATCTAATACTTCAATGAAATGTGCTTATCAATTAATGGTGCAACTGACTAACCCATTGTCCTAGGCCTAGGGCTTAGCACAGTGGTTGGTGCCAAGTGGCCAGAAGTCAACAAATTCTTAGTGTTTGCCACACTGCCTAGTCCTTTGTCATGCACTTGGAGAGTACTTCTTTCCTTTTTGTCACTGGGATTGAACACAAGTGTGCTTTACCACTGAGCTGTATCTCCAGCTCTTTTGCTGAGGCTGGCCTTTAACTTGTGATCCTCCTCCATCAGTCTCCCTAGTCACTGCTCCACCACACCTGGTTACTTCTATCCTTCTTAAATGCATGTCCCTCTGGGAACCATGAGTGATCCATGGGGCCAAGAAAATATACTTATCCAAAGCCTAGTTTCCCTCTTCTAATTAAGACCATGTTCAGGGTACCCATATCCCTCCTCGCCAAATCACTGCCCAAATGATGCCAGGACCTCAATGGTCCTTTCTGCTTTCTTTCCGGAGGTAGTTGCAGTTGTTAAGCACCCCTAGGTCTCAAAGGTGCTCATGGCTGCTTACTAGGGCATAGCAGAACCTGGCTGTACCTTGGAGTATCCACACATTGTATGCACCCTTTTAACGATGTAGGTGGGAGCCAAAAACTAGAAGAGAAGGGGGAGTAGGAAAAGTCGGGAGGCTAGCTGTCTCCACACTACCACATTCCAATTGTGTTTCCAGGTTTTCAAGAAGTCTAAGAAATCTAAAAGTGAACCTGGTCTTATACATTACACATGTATATCTGCCAAAGCAGGAGAACACAACATATTTTATCAAACAATTTATTAATTGATTTATACTTTTAAAATATTTAAACTTATGATATGGCTCTCCATTTGCACTCTTAACCCAGACTGGAAAATATTAGGGGAAAAGGATTACAAAAATAGAGGACTTTACTCTGTGGCTCTAGGGAGTACATCTTATAAAATAACTTTATGGAATGAGCGGGGCTCCAGCTACAAGGCCCACAGAATGAAGGTTCAGTGGTGTAATTTCATTGTAATTTATTTTGCCTCTACTTTGTGCACGTCGACGCTTTTTAAGACTTCCTCAGGGCTCGGGTTTGGCTCAGTGGTAGAGCCTAGCATGTGTGAGGCACTGGGTTCGATTCTCAGCACACCACATATAAACGAGTGAAAAAAAAAAGGTCTATCAACATCTACATATATCTCTATATATCTATATCTATATCTATATATGTATATAGATATAGATAGATAGATAGATAGATAGATATAAAGACTTCCTCAGATAATCATCTTTCAGTGTTCAATAATCCTAAGAGGAAAAATCTCTCACATAATTTACCCGCCTCTCAAGCCAGAAGTACACTCCAAAAATTGGCTTGGCTCTAACCATTATCGGACCTGGAGCCGGGAAGGTCCAAGGAAAAAGAGGGACAGCGCTGAGAAATGATGAGGCCCCGTGGTCCCCAAGCAAAGGCCTAGGGGAGTTCTCTGGCTGGACAGATCCCTTAGGATTTCCCCTGGGGTTCCCAAGATCTGCCGGGAAGCGCGGAAGCCCTGGGAAAGCCTGGGAATGGGGAGACCGTCCTCTCACGACCTCGGTCTGGAGACCCAGCTGGCAATCCGAAGTCCTTGGACAACAAGGGAGCCGCCACACCCGATCGCAGGATCCCAGGTTGTGCTCCCCTAGCCGGGCGTCTCGGCGTCGCCTTAGTAACCACCACTTCCGACTCAGACCGGAAACCCGGGTTCTCTGAAGGCGTGTCAGCCGCCCGAGGGGCGGAGAGACTCAGCCCCTCCCACCCCACAGTTCCCCGGACCCCGACACTCCCTGGGGACCCGCTGCGCCCCAGAGGTCCCACGGCCCGCCCGGTGCAACGCGTGGCCTCGGGCTGGTGCCATGGACGCCTTCATCCGCTTCACCAACCAGACCCAGGGCCGGGACCGACTCTTCAGGTGAGTCATTGCCGGCGGCTTCCATCCCTTCCCCGCTGGGTGCTCCAGCACCTGGGAAGGAGGAGCGAGCTAATAGCCCGGGAAATCGAAGCAAGGAGGACGCCGCCAGCTCCCAACGAGGAATTTGGTACACGAGCCCCTCCTCACCTTCAGTTCAGTGGGGCTGAACACCCCAGCCGCCTAGAGGCCGCTTGCTGTGTGACATCAGTCCACCAACTTCTCCATCCTAACTTTCTTCTCCCGGGAAAGAAAAACCAAGTTCTCCCCACCCAACATTCTTCCAAAGAATTTCTTTTAACCCATTATGCCCCATCGTCCTATAGAGAACACCTATGTTAAAAACTTAAATTATAAGTAAGAAATAGGCACTTAGTTTGAAATAAATGTTTTTAGAATTCTGTTCTTTTGAGAAAAGTAAAGATGGATGACTAGAGCGTTTGACTATATATGAAAATATCTATAAAGGAAATATACACTCTAGATGTATATATCCTATTTCCAACCCATTTTAATAAACCCGTGTCAATTTTGTTGAAATATTTGCAGAATCGAAAATTTGGGACTTAGTGGGTTAAAGAGAAATTTTGGGTTGGCATATGTGGCTAGGGAAGCAAACCACTTGGTTTCAAACACCCCCTTGAAATGCTTATGGAGAAACAGCAGTTTTATTTATTTTCTTTATCTTACACTATTGCCCAATCTGTGTCATTGAAATACCAAGTGTGAAATAATTTTGTAAACTCTAAAGATAACAGTGGAGAGAGCCCTTAGAACTAACTGCACCTATAAGGTACATGCTGTGTCCCTGAAAATACCAGATTGTTTTAATTATTAATCCTTGTTCATGATGTTTCTTCTAGCATTTTAGTTCATTCTTGCTGAATAGTCACTAGTTACTGTTGCAGTTTTACTTGACAGCTCTCTTTTCTTCTGGGTATTCAAGTGCTAATTCAAAAACACACCAGTAAGAGTAGCCCTGTGAGGCTTTAGTAAGCAAACTTCGTATCAAGTTTGTTCTCAATATTTTGCACGGGTTAACTTATTTAACCCTCTTGACAACTCTGTGAAGGAGATACTTTCACAAATAGGAAAACTGAGGCAGAAGGTGGTTAATGGTACTAAGTGGCAGAGTTGAGAGATGCAAATCAACACAATTGATTCCAGTGCCCACCTCTTAACTATTAAGCCTTTCTAATTAGTTTGAAAGCTTTTCAAAACAGTTGCAATATATACAAGCTTCATTAAAATAGAAACCTATAATTCCAGTATATCCAGAATATATCCTGCAAGATTTATCAAGGAGGGAGTTAATAAAATAATCACTTGGAATGTACTTATTCAGCAAGATCAGATCTCTATTGTTAATTTCCCTGCCTCCTTAATCATCTGTATAACCTCCATGAACAAGCTGGTATTCATAAAATAATACCATTTTCAGACCTACTCCTATTCAGATCAAATCTGAGAAAGGGAGGTTCATTGACATGAGTAGTTTGAGCCCTCTGGTCAGAAAGCACACTGTAAAAGAGGCAGAGAGTGCCTGGTGCAGTGACACACCTGCAATCCCAGCAACTCAGGGTGAGGCAGGAAGATCTCAGGTTCAAGGCCAGCCTGGGTACCTTAGCAAGATCCTGTCTCAAAATAAGAAGGGCTGGGGACATAGTTCAGTGGTAGAGCATGCCTAGGCTCAATCCCTAATATGCCAAAAAAGGAGGTGGGGGGCAGAGAGAAGACAGATTTCTCCCCACCATTCTCCCCCTTATTCTCCTCCTCCCGCTTCGCTTCCCTTTGCTTTTTGTGGTACTGGGGATCAAACCCAGGGCCTTGTGCATGCTAAGGAAGTACTCTGCCACTGAGCCACACCCCCAACCATTTCTTCTCTTTTACTTCATTGCCAAAATCATGTTCACCATTTTGGAAAATGTTCCACATTTTTTTGAGATTAATGTTTATATCATACAAGGCTCAAATGCAGTTACAGGACAGTAGGAACTATTTTTATTAACTAGATTTCTAGATGCATTTGCATGTTTGTGTGATATCCAATTTCTCATTTATTATATTTATCTGTAAGTCATTGTTAAAGTAGGCACTAACTTTATTGAGTATATAGGATTATTAAACAGGATTCTGCCTATATTTTATATATAATACTTGTAAGTTTTAAAAGGCAAATATAAAATACATCTATACTAATTTGCATACTGGAGTGCATTTTGTCCTTAAGTTTTAAAAGATTAAACATTATTTAGACTATAGATTTTCATTTGGATCTGGTTTGAGTTTCTGTCCTGTCACATAAATAGTAGGTTAACTATGTGGTAAAATAGTTCATTTTAGAAATCTGAAAATCATTCTACACTAGAGGAAATAACATGTATGGATCTTTGCAGACGTAATAGGAAGACTTTGGGGCAATTTCCACTTTGACTACATTCATTTTCCTGTGTCAAAAGGAGCCTTTTGGGGAGCTGTTCAGTGCATTGTTGTGGAGTCCTCTTTCATAACAACCTTTGTGTTGCATATCCATTTCATGTTCTACCCTTTGACCCTCTGCAGAATGACTGTTGCAGAATTTTGCTCTCGTAAGAGCTGCTGAGGGAGAAATCCTCTTAGAAACTTTGCCTTTAGAGAGATATTTCTCTTTGCCTTTAGCAAGATGTTCCTTTCCCTTACTTCATGAGTCAAGTTTTTTTTGGCTTATATATCACTTTCCTCATTTTTTTCCATTTCAGAGCCACTCAATACACATGCATGTTGCTTAGATATTTGTTAGAGCCTAAAGCTGGCAAAGAGAAGGTGGTAATGAAGCTCAAGAAACTGGAGTCCAGTGTGAGCACTGGCCGTAAATGTAAGTACCCCTGTCTCTTGAGGGACAGTGGCTCCTGGTTTAGAATCCTCAGCCTCAGGCACTGTAGTTCACAGTGTGCTTTCAAGGTTTTAATTTCTAGTCAACCAAGTTGATTGATGAAGTTGACCAGCAAGGCTGCCTCATGGAACTTCAGACCCAAAAGGTTGACTGTTTGCCTGCAAACCATTCACCTATGCTGTCCTGTGTTCATGCTTGGTGCTGTGTCAAATCCTTCTGCTTGATCCTAACAAGTGGGACATAAAATGTGGTAGCTCATCTTTTGTGCTTACAATCACAAAGCATCTTGGCAATTCCTGGCATGAGCTTCTGGCTCCTGTGAACCTTTTGTTCTATAGAACAGAATAGCAATGACCTAAGGCACCTTCTCTTGAGGATTGCTAAAGGATTGGAGGGGTACATTTTTCTTAGACCATTTACAAGGTAGTTTCATATTAAAGGCAAAAAGTTTAAGGCAGTGTTTTACACTCATTTAACTTATTTTCATAATAAATCATCCTGGGAAATCCCATACTTCATGTAGCTAAAGCTTGCCTAGCTCCTCACTGTTTGATGAGAACCAGATGTTGCCAAAGGAGGCCAGCAGAAGCATTAGAATGGGTTGTAGACCTCACATATTGATCAGTTGTTTTGGAGCCCCTACTTCATAAAGCAACTTCTTAGCTTTGTGGGAGAAATAAGAATATATTGTAAACAATGACATAAGACTTAGTGCCAGATATGGTGACCAGTGTTAAGAAAGATGTTTTGGAGAAGGTGGAAATTGAGATGTGGCTAGAGAGACAGAAAAAGCATTGTTCAAGGCAATTTCCTCCAGCAAAGACTCAGAACTGTTATGAGCAAATCACTGTGTTGGAGGATCAGTGTCAAACTAAGAAACTGGTTTGACAGAGAAAGTTTAAATTGTCAAGCAGAGCATGGGAAGGGTGGGGTGAGCTTTTCCAGATTTGGCTTGAGAGCCAAGATTAGAAATTCTGTTTTAGAGTCTTTAGATTGGTAGAGCTCAGAGGTCCTTTTGAGGTCATTAGACTCTCCAAAAGGGGCTTGTTCAAGGTCATTTAGCTAGTTAGTATAAGAGCCAGAATCCATACACTAGAACAGTCATGACATGCCCTGTTCTGTGTTATTTTTGGTTAAATAATAAGCACTCTTGAGATCCTTAGTGTTCATAGACTAGCCACATCTGAGCCCTTACTGAGTACTTCTGTTGTATCTTTCATAATATTTAGGACCAGAACTCATTCTTTAGGTGCTCCATAAATACTTGTTGACTCATTAAGTGAAGTGCATGCTTTCATAGAGACATGCAGTCTCAGAGGTTGATTAATTCATCCAGAGCCTACATGACAACCTTACCATCTCCACTTTGTCTTCTTTCACCAAGGGAGCAAAGAGGGTTTGGATCAGAGAAATGACAAAATGATAATGGTAGGTTTTTTGTTTTGTTTTGTTTTTGTTTTTGTTTTTGTTTTTGTTTTTCCAGAAGGCAGTCTTTGTCTGGAAAGTAAATAAAGTGTAAAGTATTAGACTCCCAGAGAATGTTGCACCTGGAATTCATATCATGATAGTTCTTCCTCTGGAAGAAGTGGAAGTGGAACTATTCCAATGTAACAACCCACACTTACGATTAACCATACCTGGAGTGGGCAAAAGTCAATGTTAAGATACTAGAACAGAGGAGATAAATTTTTAAAAGTCACTGTCTTTTGTGCCTTCCAGCATCATTTTAGGTGTCCTTAACATACTGTAAAGTCCTTTCCTGAACTAAGACTGAATTTCAAACAATCATCAATTATTAAAATACCATGCTGGCCCCTCTCCCTGACACAGGGATTCTGCAGCGCATTACCTAGTACTGAGTAACTGTTAACTGTGTGGGTTCTTCTTGCAGGGTTTCGATTAGGCAATGTGGTACATGCTGTCCAGTCAACTGAGCAGAGCATCCATGCCACCGACCCAGTGCCCCGCTTCTGCCTAACATTAGCCAACCTGAACCGTGTGGTTTATTTCATCTGTGACACCATCCTCTGGGTGAGAAGCGTGGGTCTCGTCATGGGCATCAACAAAGAGAAGTGGCAAACATGGGCCACCCGCCACTACTACTATTTTCTCCTGCTGAGCCTGGTCAGGGATCTGTATGAAATCTCCCTGCAGATGGGACGGCTTGCGCATGACAGGGCAAAGAGAGAGAAGTCATCCCAGAATCCTTTTGGGTACAGCTTGGCTGATGAAGAAACAGAATGGCTTCAGTCGTTCCTTCTTCTTTTATTTCGATCTCTGAAGCAGCATCCTCCCTTGTTTCTGGACACGGTGAAGAACTTCTGTGATATCCTGATCCCTTTGGACCAGATGGGGATCTATAGGTCCAACCCAGGCATCATTGGGCTTGGAGGTCTTATATCCTCTGTGGCAGGTATCATCACTGTGGCCTATCCTCAGATGAAGCTGAAGATCCTCTAGGGTGTTTGTAGGCTGAGGACCAGTGACTGCCTAAAGATGGCATCTTCATGACACAAACATTTGCATTGGTCACAAATCATGTCATACCATGCTTATGTTTTTGTTCATATGAACATGTATGACCTGTAATGTGAGCAGAGTTGGGGCCAAGAATGGAGCATGAGGATTTATGGTGTTTTTAGAGTACTGGAATGACTTCTGAATTTCTGAATATTTTCCCTTCACCTAACATTTACTGAGCATCTCTTGTGTGCATAGTAGGCACTTAGTGTTTGCTCCATGAATAAAAATTGAAAAAGACCCAATCTAATAAGTGAACACTAATATATGTATGGGTTGGGTTGTATGGATTATTGGTTTCACATGATTATCATAGATCTGATGCACAGCACCTTCAGATCTGACAGCAGACCATTTTTCTCCCATCAGCTATACTGTGTCAGTAGCTGGATGGCGGGGAGCTTAGCTGAGAGCCTCCTCACCTGTTGTCTTGACCATCACTGTACTTTTGTCCTTGTGTTCAGAAGTAGAATCAGAAACACATCAGGCACCTTCATGGTGTAAACGTGTCTGTGGGGAGAATTCCATAATGCGATGAGTAAGCAAAAATCAAAAGTAAACAGAAGGGAAAAATAGGTGGAAGGTCACATCCTGCCTATTGTGTAGATTGTGACAGATAAGAAAATTGACCCTGAGAAAAGCAAATAAAACCTAGGTCAGGACATTCATTTGATTCCCTTTCTAGTGTATTTTCTGTGACATCTCACTGTCTTTTATGATTGAGTACAAGTGTGAAAGTCCAGAATTCTGTGCTTTTTACCTCTTACCCTTCTCTAATTTGGAACATTTGATAAAGGTTTATATTTTGTCCTACAAAACTAAAGCTACCTAGACCTATCATCCAGGTTGTTTTTATTTAAAGCCATAATGTGGGCAATTCCACATTAATTTTTATCAAAATGTATGCAGTTTAACATTTCATGACTACTCTTGTGAATGTAGGAAAGCCATAATTTACTTATTATTAGGGTTATTGCGGGAGGTGGGAAGGAGCAGTAAGGGGCCAGTAAAGAGGACACAGGAATACTGAGTCAGAAGCATATACTTGTGTTCCTACTTCCCATCTTTGGTTATCTTTTTTGTAAATCCAGATTCTTTAGTTTGAGGGAAGAGAGGTGGAGAGATAGGATGCCAATACATAGGAGGCCAAGGCCAACACTACCAGTAAAGCCATGTTGTTCATCTGAATGGAAATGAGAAGAGAAATATGCACCAAGTAAGGTTCCCATAAATGTGATCGAGGTTCTTGAAAAGTAGACTCAGGTCCTTGGCTCTCTGTTATTTGTGTGTGTATAGCAGGGTGGCAGTGCTAGGGATTGATCCATCCCAGGGTCTTGCACATCTTAGGCAAGCACGCTACCATTGAGCCACATCCCCAGCCCTTTTTATTTTTTATTTTGAGACAGGGTCTTGCTAACTTGCCCAGGCTGGCCTCAAACTTCTGATTCTCCTGCCTCAGCCCCGAGTAGGGATTACAAGTGTGTGCCAGTGCACCCAGTGACTAGCTGTTTTTAATCTGATTCATAAAGATAGGAGGTTGAGCTAGGCATGGTGGTGCACTCCTGTAATGCCAGCAGCTCAGGAGACTGAGGCAGGAGAGTCACAAGTTCGACACCCTCAGCAACTGAACAAGGCCATAAGCCACTTAGTGAGACCCTACTTCAAAATAAAATATAAAAAGGGCTGGGATGTGGCTTAGTAATTAAGTGCGCCATACCAAAAAAAAAAAAAAAAAGGTTTGAGAAAGAATTTTGGGGGAATTTTAAGAGAAATGAAAGCTGCTAGAGCAGGGCAAATAAAGTTTAAATAACTTTTTTAAATCTTGTCCAGATTCTTTACTGTAAGAGATTAATTTTGTTTAATAAATTTCTAGACAAAACTGACTCATGTATCTGTGAATGTGTTCTGGGATTAGAAAAGAGTTCACAGGAACACAGTAGGGCAGACAGTCCCTAATCCAAGTCTACATAGTAGGTAGCTCTGGGCTGGGAGATACAAGCTGAGAAGGTGGATTGCAGAGAGATTTAGATGTGGAGGTCCTGGTTTGAGAGGTTCCCTCTAAGAAGCTCTATCCAGACTGCTCTCCTGGAGTGGTTTGAATCCATGTTTGCTCTAAGAATTGGGGGATTCACCTGTGAAAAAGATTACCAATGTTCCAGCTCTGGTGGTGGTGAACAGTGGCAACAGGGGTGGAGAAAGAAGACAGAGCTTCATGCCTTGACAGCTGCTACTGGAGGCTGGCTCTTCCCTTGTGATTTCCCTCAGCCCTTTCACCACTTCTCACCTCTCACCCACATTCTAGAATCCCAGCTGAAGTGGCCAAAAGCCCAGCTTTGTCAGCAGAGCTTTCAAGCACAGAGCCCTCTACTCCCTCTGGCTCAAAGCCACTATTCCCGAGGCTAAAAACTGCCCTTTGGCCCAGGTTGTCACCCAGACACAACCCTCTAGATAATATGTTCTGAACTTTGAAGTGAGGACAGAGTCCACCTCTTTAAAACACTTCCTTTCCTTTCCATTACTATCTTACATCAGAGAAATCCAGGTTGGATCAAGAAGTATTAAATGTATCACAGATTTATTATTCCTTTCTGAGGCTCCCTGCTTGTCTTTTCTGTTTTCCGACTTCCCATTCCTACTTTGTTATAGAAACATCCTTTATTACCAAAGATCCAGCATAAAGTACTGTTTCTCCCTACCCCTGCCCCTTTCTCCTGTTTCCATACCATACAACTTAGCAGAGTCAATACATGTATTTCTGCCAACAATGAGGAAAATAAGTATTGTCCTTTTACTATATTATTATTGTTATTGTTATTATTTTATTTCTTGCTAAGTTGCCTAGAACTTGCAATCCTCCTTCTCCACCTTCTGAATTGCTGGGATTACAGGCGTGGATCATCACCCTGCGCTCTATTGTCCATTTTTAATTAAGAAGCCCTTCTTAGACAATCTGAAGACACTGATTTATACCCTGTCCTCCATTAGCTTGGCAGCTAGAAACTACAACGTGGGCTCATGTTTGAGCTCCTGCCGAGGAAAGTATGATCAGTCCTTGGTTGTCCTAATGCTATTGGTTGGTGACAGAATCTTATCAACATTGTCACTCTCCATACTCAGGAGATTAAAACCTTTCTCCCACTGCCCTTTCTGAAAGCATTTATCTCCACAATCAAAGACGAGTACATTCAGGTGAATCCTGTCTCAGTGCAGGCTTAAACTAGACTTTTCAATATTCACTGTTTGGAGTAAAAAAGAGAGCATGAGAGAAACTGAAAGTTGTTCCATGGGATCTTCTTGGGGAAAAGGATCAAAGATTACAGAATGATATGGAACTTTAGAGCTTATGGATTTAATGACATAAGTGTCAATACCTTCTTTATGAAAAGCAAAATTTTTGCCAGCTGAGGACCAGAAGTGTTACAGAACAGATTCCTCATGACTCTGGAATAATAAATTCTCTGAGCCTGGGTGTGCTTCAGCTCTGCATTCTACCTTCTCATTGGCTAACTATCCTTATAGAGGTTAGGATGAGCCCAGGGGACCCTGGGTCGGATAACCATGGCAATAGGCTGATTTAGCTTTCTCTTCTTCTCTGCCCTCCTCTGTCTGGGAGGCCTGAGGAGCATTGCTCAAGATTCCCTGGAGTGACTGGAAGTGTTTCTGCCGAGGAGGCGCTCCACAGTCTGGGCTCTGTGAGGCTAAGGTGGTGGTCGGTTGCAGTGAGTGTGGGGGTCCTGGGGGATCCATCTTACCTGGCTTGTTTATGAGTATTAAAGGAAGGAGTTGAGGGTAAGGGCCTCTTGGGACTTCTACTGGGGATGAAGAGACCTGCAGGGAAACTACTGAGGAAAAGATGACCAGGACTCTAGAGTAGCTATTTGGTGACCAGTAGTTTTTCCAGAACACAGCTGAAATAGCTAATTTTATGAGTGATTGGCTATTCACCTGACTGAGTTATAGAGGGACAAGATGCTTACTTAGAAACAGAATTAAACCAGATATTTTTCATAAAAAAGGAGAGTAAACCTGAAGCATATTCTTTGGGTCTCTCTTGGATCTTTGCTTAAGAGCCCGGGACCCTAAAATCTTTTACTCTCTCAAGGCCTGCATTTTTTCATTTCTTATCCTGAACCTTCATAAGAAACATTAGTGCCGACCAGTAGGCTGAGGAACAACTTGTTGCTCTAGAACTCTAAGAAATGACAGTCACCCTCCAAACTTCTGTTAGAAAAACTGAGCCTCCGGACATCCTGGGTCCAGTGGGTGGCCATGGGAGGTAAGGAACTAAGGCTGTGGGTTGCAAGCCTGTGTGCCTCTGACGGACCTGGGACTTTATGCTTTGCAGCGTGAAGAGCTAGGATGGCAGTCAACAAGGGCCCAACCTTGCTGGATGGAGACCTTCCCGTGAGTAACTTGGGCTCTTGTGAGATGGGGAATGGACACCTGAGGGAAGAGGAAGGAGCAGGGAGGGAGAGTCAGGGGACCTGGAGCAATATAAGTCTAATCTATAAACTAGTTCATTGACCATGTCTCAATTATTCCTGCCCTCACCCTTCTGCAGCAGGCTGTGGGAGGATCTGGAGGGGAAAATAAAGATGTCAATTAAAAACAAAGCCCTTGGGAGAAAAAGCATACAAATCCTGGCTGGGGGACAGGGGGTGAGGAGGGATGGAAAGGAAAGGAACCCTGGTGCAGAAATCCATGCTTTGTCTACCACCAGCCACTCCCGTTTGTGACTCCAGTGTCATTTATACTATGAGCGGCTCATCTAATGCACAGCTATTGCTGCTGAGCATGGGAATTACTTAGACATTCAGTATATTTGGTGTTTATCTTTATTTGATTTTCATTGTGACTTGGAGTGATTTTGATACTCTTAGGTGTGCCTTATCCCTCTTGGTAAGGCTTCTATGATTTGGGCATAGTTTAGATGATTAGTGAAACTTAAAAATTATAAACTCGTCCCATCACAAATTAGGCTTTAATTAACCTTTGCACGAGGGCTCACCATGCTGTTTTGTACTGAAGCCCACAACACAGACAGGCATAAAATGATAACATGCAGTAAAACCTTCTTAACAGGTTTTGTCCTTTCCCAGAACCTACTTCCCCCTTTGGCTTCGTCAAAAATGACCTTTAAAGGCTCTATTTAAAATATTAGAGAAAATGCCCTTTTATGTCTAATCAAAATCTTCTTCTAGTTCCAGTTTCCAACTCACCATCAGGATAAAAAGCTAAAATACTGTGACCTGCTCTGTCCAGTGTGTCCTTTATGACCCTGCTAACTTAGCATCCTACAAATAGAACAGACTAGTCCTCACTTTCAGGACAGAAGGAACCTTGCCACAGTGGCACATTCAAAGCTATGCAGAGTCTGAGCATCTGAGTCATACCTGGGGAGTTTTTAATCTGGAAAAGTCTTACATACATAAGACTAGGCAGAAGAAAATAGTAAGGCCCTATGTTCCCTTCACTAGCACCAACAACCATGAATCCACAGCCAATCTGCCTAATCCTCACCCCCATCAATTCACCTTATATTATTTTGAAGCAAATTTCACATATGCCATTTCAAGTCTGACTTGGAATCCTACCTCTGTCAATTACTAGCTGTGTGGTCATGGGTAAATCATTTCACATCTCAGAGTATCAGTCTCCCTGTCAGCAAAGTAATGACTCCAAGGGTCATTGGCAAAAAGGTCATTGGCAAGTTGTAGCATATCCAGAGGAGGGGGTCACCAGACCATGGCATGGACCATTTATAAACCAAGTGAGGAACCAGAGCGATTTAGTACAGAGAAGTGACCTCCAAAGGGAGACATATTTGACTTCAAATGTGAGAAGGCCAATTCATGAATGATGAAATAGACTAACTCAGGGTTGTTTCAGAATGCAGAGAGTATGATGGGGGGTGAAGGCAGATTGCAGCTCAGTAAAACCATCCAACAAGGGGCACAGACCACTCTGTTGGGGGAGAGCTCCCATCCAAGGATACAGTCAAATACAAGTCTAGCAGAGAAATTCTACAAAGTATTCTTGCTGCAGAGCCTCCTGGAGGCCAAGCTTCCAATTCTGTGCAGTTGGGCACAATGAAACTTAGGCTTTTTACAAGATGCAGCTCTGTGATTCATTTCTTCTGAGCCAAGCTTTGGGCTAGGTGCTGGGAACAGAGTCCACAGTCTACTGGGAGAGAGAGAGAAGCACCCAGGGAATCACAGCACAGTGACATGGACATAGATTCAGCCCAGGGAAGAACTCAGAGGCTTCTGATGTGAGGGAAGAGAGTCAGGAAACTTCAGAGAAGATGTGAAAGGCAGAAAGGAATGGGAGGGAAGGAGAGCATATGTAGCAGTGAACCAGCATCCACAAGCAGGGAGGCAGGATCTCAGAAAGACCTGGATGAAATAGGCCTAGATGAAGCCAAAACTCTGGACAGGCATTTTGACAACACTTGTTCTACCAGTAAGTCTGGGAGGGGTGCTGCTATCCAGATTGGCTCCTGGAGAACAGATGGCTTCAGCGGTCCCCCAGAGCATGGGTTACGACCAGAAGGGCACGGCAGTCTGGCTCTTGTTTTCCCTGTGGGCTCATGCTCCCATGACCAGAGACATTTTTGGCCTTGGTTCCTCCCAGGTCTCTTGGATTCAGGCTAATTTTACCAGTGGGCTACACAGCCCTGGGATCACCTTCCCAGGAGGCTAGAAAGGAGGTGGATAACTTGGACGAGTTTCTTTCCTGCCAGGAGCAGGAGAACGTGTTGCATCGAGTCATGCAGCTGCCTGTGGTGAGCGGCACGTGTGAATGCTTCCAGAAGACCTACACCAGCACCAAGGAAGCCCACCCCCTGGTGGCCTCTGTGTGCAATGCCTATGAGAAGGGCGTTCAGGGAGCCAGCAACTTGGCCGCGTGGAGCATGGAGCCCGTGGTGCGCAGGCTGTCCACCCAGTGTGAGTCCCCATGGAACTCGGCCACTGCCCACCTGTCCACTGACACTCACTGCCACCTGCCACTCTGTCTGATCATCTGATAACTTGTCCATCTGTCTGCCTGATTGTCCCATCTGCCTCCATCCGCTTCCTGGTCTTCTCATCTATCAATAGAAAGATACAAGCCAGGCACCATGGTGCACATCTGTAGTTCCCAGCGACTCAGGAGGCTGAGACAGGAGGATCTTAAATTGAGACCAACCTGGGCAGCTTAGCAAGAGCCTGTCTCAAAATTTAAAAATAAATAAATAATTAAAAGGGGCTGAGGACGTAGCTCAGTGGTAGAACATCGCTAGATTCAACCCCTAGTACTGAAAAAAGAAAAAGATACAGTTTCCTTTCCATTTCTACATGCCTCAACTATAGCCCAGCTAGTATCTTCCTAAATGACAATGATGGGCTGAAGAATTTTCAGGGAAAGGGATAGGCAGAGCTATGCCCAGAGATGGTGAAGGTGGGGCTGGTGGCAGACCAGACACCTATCCTAGTTCCAACTCAGCAGCAGCAAGAAGTGGCAGAGTCTGGAACAGAGACAGGGGCAGCAGACACTGGGGCTGACCTGGCAACTGCTGGAGGGAGAGGCAAGTCCACACACCCACTGCTGATGGTTCTGGCTGATAACAGGTGAGGGCAGTAGAGAGCTACCAGCCAGGGACTTCAAGGTGGAAAACACCATCCATAGGAGCCCTGACAGACATGCCACTTGCAAAATGATTCTACCCCGTCTGAAAATATGATCTCTAAGGCACAGCTTTTGACTTAGTGGAGAGAAATCCCAACAGTGGTGAGAAGCCTAGCATCTATCCTAAGTAGAGAATTGGGGGCATCTAAGGATTCCACACAACAAAAGGACAGTTGTAAAGATGACCCAGGCCCTGGGTTAGCCTCCGCTCCTGCAAGCTCCTAAAATACCCAATCCCTGGGTCTCATTCTGTCCAATGAGAAGACAGTCAAACTGGGCACGGTGGTACATGCCTGTAATTGCAATGACCAAGGAGGCTACCACAGGAGGATAGCAAGTTCAAGGTCAGTCTCACAACTTGGTGAGACTACCTCAAAATAGAAAAACAAATGGGTTGGGGTTGTAGCTCAGTGGTAGAGTGGTTCTGGCTTAAATCCCCAATACCTAACTGGGCATGGTGGCATAGACCTGTGATTCCAGCAGCTGGGGAGACTGAGGCAGGAGGATCCACAAGTTCAAAGCCAGCCTCAGCAACTTAGCAAGGCTCCAAGCAATTTAGTGAGGCCCTGTCTCTAAATGAAATATAAAAAGAACTGAGTATATGGCTCAGTGCTTAAGTGCCCCTGAGTTTGATCTCTGGTGCCAAAAAAAAAAAAAAAAAAAAAAAAATCCCTAATACCATCAGTAAAAGAAGGGGGAGAAGAAAAAGTCATTTGGGTTGTCTGCTGCTTGAGAATTTTGCAAAATCAATTAATTAAACAACAACAACAACAATAATAATAGCAATAATAATACATTGATACATTGGGATGAAGAATAAATGAAAGAGTATATATGAATATCCTTGAAACTGTGGTATCCTTGACCGTGACTGCAGAACTTATGTCCTTGACAATCCCTGAGCAGTATTCTCTGAAACCTTAGCAACCTCCACTGGTATTTGCCCCACTCTCTGCAGGAATTCCTTTTTCTTCCCTGTGACCCTCTTCACGCTGTCCACCATATTGACCCCTAGTGGTTAAAAGCAAGGGTCATGGACAATCTGGAGCCTGCACCAGCTGTGACTGGATGTTTTTCAACTCTAGAACTACGCAGGTCTAGGCAGTGCCAACACCCAAAGCTGCCCAGCTGGCATCTCTGTTCTCCCTCTTCCTCATGCTCACCCAGAGCCCCTGAGCAGGACAGCAGGGTGAAGAAGGGAGGGGGCAGTATTGGCAGGTGATCCATGTAGTTTCCTTCCCTTGATATTCACAACCCTGCAAGGTAGGCACCACATTTTACTAATGAGGAAGCTGAAGGTCCAATAGGTGTGACTTTCCTAAAGCCACGTGATGCAGGAGCTAAGCTTTAAGTGCATGTCTGACCAACCCTGAAACTGGCCCTGGTCTCAAGGAGTCACAAGCAGATAGAGTTAAAGATGGCAAAGGGCCTTGGGTTTGTGGGTGCCTGGGAGACAGCAGAACTGGGGATGAAAGCTGGGGGTCTGAGGGCTTTCCTTGGCACAGAGGCCTCTATTTCTTTCAGTTGGGGGCAGGGCTTACCCCAATATGGTCCTTTCCTTCTAGTCATAGCTGCCAATGAGCTGGCCTGCCGAGGTCTGGATCATCTGGAGGAAAAGATCCCAGCCCTCCAGTACCCGCCTGAAAAGGTGAGCTCCTTCCTCTTCCCCAATGATCCCTATACTGCCTCTCAGAAAGGAGAGCTGGGAGTCTTTCTGAGTATCCATGGCAAGCGGCCTCCAAAGCTGGTGGAAAAAAAAAAAAAAAAAAAAAAAACAACAGGTTCTTCCTCTTCTTATGGAACCAAATTGGGGGGCAGGGGACAGCAGGCACAAAACCTGGAGAAACTCAAACAAGAGCTTAGGTGGGTCCCACAACATCCTGATACCTGGCCCTGGGACCTGGGGCTCCATGGGTCTGTACTGCACCACTTGGTGACTACAGCTGCCTAATATCATGAGTCACACTCATGGGGATTGCAGCCCCATGTCCTAGCAATCCAGCTCTCTATGGGCCATGAGATTGAAAAACATCACTTCCCCAGGCCACATGTTCATTGGCTGGATGCATTAGGCACTTTGGGGAAAAAGCTTCACTCTCTGGCCTCATCTGTTTCATTGATCAACCACCTACCATCCCATAAACATTCACTGAGCCCTCCAAAGGCCATGATGTGCTTCATGGAACTTAATCCTCTTGCCAATCTTCTGGGACAGGGCTTGTTACTCCCATTGTACAGATAAAAAAACCAGTGACTCTGCCAGCCACACAGCCTAAGCAGAGACCACAGGAGAATAAGCCAGGGCTCTTTACTTCCATTTTCCACATGAAGGGCAAAAATGGATAACCCCTATCAGAGTCCCCTCTTGCACCAGCAAGAGTTCTGTTTCTCTTCTCCACACTTGCATAAATCCCACTCCTCTCACTCTTCCAAAAATAAATAAAAGGTACCAATGTCTTTGTCACAAAGGCTCCCAAGCTATTTAGGAGGAAGGTAAATTATTTCCATGCAAAACTTAGAGGAAGATCAACTATATCTATAAATCAATATAAATGCGGCTGGAACCAGCCTTCTGAGGGAGGGACAGAAGCATCAAGACAGGGATTTGGAAGGAGTAGTGCCTCGTTTGTACAAGGGTATCAGAATAGATGCTACCTGCAGGGAGCTTTGGGGGCTAACGTCAAAGGATGATCAGGACCCTGACAGGCAGCATAGTGGTGTACAGAGGCTGAAGGGCCAGGTGACTGGCACTGCTTACTCTGGGTGCCCACATGTTGGTGCTAGTTCCCTGGACCTTTAAATGAGACCTTCCAGGGAGCTGGGCTCAGGGCCTGAGACTCTGAGAGGGTAGCTCTCACAGGGCCTGGGAGGAGACTCCTGTGTCTAACCCACTCTCCCCCTTTCCCCAGATCGCCTCTGAGCTGAAGGACACCATCTCCACCCGGCTTCGAAGTGCCAGAAATAGCATCAGTGTGCCGATAGCAAGCACTTCAGACAAGGTCCTGGGGGCCACTCTGGCCGGCTGTGAGCTCGCGTGGGGGGTGGCCAAAGAGACTGCAGAGTATGCTGCTAACACCCGAGCTGGCCGACTGGCCTCTGGAGGGGCTGACCTGGCCTTGGGCAGCATTGAAAAGGTGGTAGAGTACCTCCTCCCTCCAGCCAAGGAAGAGCCAGGTATCTGCCATTAAGGCCACCCATGTACCCTGGAGAGCCATGCACCTGGGAACCAGTGGGAGGCAAGAGCTCATCCAGCCGTGGGTTTAGAACAGGAAGGCCCAGAGGGATTTTCAGAGTGATCCATAATCATTTAGTCTCCTCTCCCCAGCTATAAAGAGGGAAAGTGAAATCCTAGTGACTTAGAAAGCTGAGGCAGGAGGATCCCAAGTTCAAGGCCAGCCTCAGCAACTTAATGAGACCCTGCCTCAGTATAAAAAATTAAAAGGGCTGGGGATATGGCTTAGTAGAGCCTCTGGGCTAATCTCCAGTACTGGGGGAAAAAAAAAAAAAAAGGAAAGTGAGTTTGGAGTTTGTGGTAGAATTAGGACAACTTCTTTCCAGCCCCAAACACAACCCAGCTTCCCCCAGCCCCTCTCTGATCTGTTTTCCCTTCTTTCTCCCCAAATCTCTACCCAGCCCCTGCTCCTGGACGCCAGAGGGCCCAGAAGCCTCCCAAAGCCAAACCAAGTTTTGTGAGCCGGGTAGGGACCCTGGCCAACACCCTCTCTCGACACACCATGCAAACCACAGCCTGGGCATTGAAGCAGGGCCACTCCCTGGCCATGTGGATCCCAGGCGTGGCACCCCTGGTGAGTGTCTGCCCTGAACCCTGCCTGAACCCTGTTTGAATCCTGGTCCCTCCTTTCCTGGGAACACTCTCCCTTCCAACTTGGGCTGGGACTTTAGGTCTAAGAACAAGGGGCCTTAATAGGAGTGGAGGGCTAATTGTTCAAGCCACAGGGGGAGAGAAAGGATGGGGCATGAGAAGAGGGCATGCTGGGGTGATCCTGCCCCACCACCTACTTCTGTCTCCCCTTCTCCCCTCTGAGTCCCCCTATTCCATCCCCTCATGTGTGTCTTGCTGTAAGCCTTCCCACCTGCAAGGGAGCAGACTCCATCTGCTATCTAGGTACTGGGAAGTATCATCCTTAAACCCCAAACCCATTCTGTTAGGGAGAGAGTCCAACTGGTCCTGGTCCCTGACTATCCCCTGGCTTCTGATTTCCCTTCGAGAGGCTTCTAATTTCTACTCCCACTGTACCCAAGGCAAAGCTGCCTTTTTTTTTTTTTTTTTTTTTTTTTTTTTTTTTTTTTGTAGTGCTGGGGATTGAACCCAGGGCCTCAATGTTTGCAAGGCAAGCACTTTACCAACTGAGCTATATCCCCAGCCCTAAAGCTGCCTTTTCTAGGCCCACATAGGCTTAGCTCCTCAAGCGTACACCCCCACCTCTCTGTGTACTTTATCTCAGATGCCTGGATTTTTTTCCCCATTGGGAACTTTAGTAAGAAACTAAAGCCAAAAACGGAAATAAAACAACATTATAGTATGAGGGTCAGCAAGAAGATGAGCACTTTTCAGCCAACACAAGAGTGGTACTTTTAAAAGCATCCTCAGGCCTGGATCATCCATTCAAACACCTATGTGCTGACAACCTGCTGTGTACCAGGTGGTTTGGCTCCATTAGGACACAAGAGTAGTGGTTCCCCTCTGTCTCCTTCATTGAGTGTCATTTGCCAATGAGAGCTGAGACTGATCCACGTACCTGGCCCAGCTATTAGAGTGAGTAGTAGCTCAGGTGTCCCATTCATGTAACTGGAACGGCATCCCAAAAAGCTATAGAAGAGGGAGACCCCTGGGGAATGACCACTTTTGTCTCCTAAAAGACAACATAAAAAAATGTTCCTATTAGCTTTATCCTTAGCCAACAACGAGAAACAATGCAGATGTCCCTCCACACTAGAATGGGAAAATGGTGGTGAATTTACACCAGGCAACATTAATATTATGCAAGGATGAAAAAGAGGGAAGCGCTTCTATATGCAGCAAGGACGGCTGCCACAGCATCATGTGGAACTAAAGAAGCTATTCATGAACAAATACACCTTTATGTGAAGTGCAAAAATAGGCATGGAACTCAGGGGTATAGTATGAGCCTAGCATGGTGAGACCCTGGGTTCAATCCTAGCACCAAAAAGGAAAAAAATAAATGTTGAAACAGATGCATGGTAAAATGGGTCAGAACAGTGGTCACCCTTAGAGGAGTATGGTGCACTGAGTTGGGGCACTGGGGATCTTCTGAGGTGTTGAAAATGGTCTCTATCAATCTAAGGGAGTTACAGAGGTGCGTACTTAAAACAATTCATAGAAGTGTATGCTAAAGATGTGTGCTCTTCGATGGTATAAGTTACCCCTCAATAAAAAGTGTTGAGAAATGTCTGCTGGGGCCAGGCAGCTCACCAGCCCTGCCCTTGGCCCTGGGGGGATGGGGGAGGGCTATTGGGGCTCCCCTTGGCCTTCAGTAGAGGCTGCTAGGCCAGTGGTCTGCCTCCATCTCTCCTTCAGAGTAGCCTGGCCCAGTGGGGTGCGTCAATGGCCACGCAGGTGGTGTCCCGGAGGCAGAGTGAAGTGCAAGTGCCCTGGCTGCACAACCTCGCTGCTGCTCAGGATGAGGACCACAGTGACCAGACAGACACAGAGGGCGAGGAGACGGAGGAGGAGGAAGAATTGGAGGCCGAGGAGAACAAGTTCAATGAGGTGAGGAGGAAAGCAGGAGCCTGAAGGCCCCACCACACACATGGGGGCGAGAAGCAGGCACAGGGTGAAATAAAGGTCTCGGTCCTCAACCCAGGGACAGCATACACAGCGTAGCACTCTCCTTTCACCCTCAAATGCACAACGTTTTTCCATGTCACTCAGCTGACCCTCACAACACCCCACATAGGACAGGCAGGGCAGAGGTTACTGTCTCATTTTGCAGATGAAGAAACTGGGGAACTGGTGGATATAGTGGCGGACACCTGTAATCCCAGTGACTTGGGAGGCTGAGACAAGAGGATTGCAAGCTCAAGGCCAGCATTGATAATATAGTGAGACCCTGTCTCAAAATATAGTAAAATAAAATAAAAGGGTTTGTGGGCTGTAGCTCAGTGGTATAGCACCCCTGGGTTCAATACCCAGTACTTCCAAATATAGAAAAAAGGAAAGAAAGAAAAAGAAACAGGAGGGGAAGTGACCTGCCCAAGGCCACACAGCTAATGGTAGAGCCAGGCTTAAAGATTATTCACTTTGGTGTTCACATTCTTTCTCCTCTAGCTCTGGGGGTGGTGGGGAAGGAAAGGATCAGGAGAGTCACTGTAGGAGGTGCTGATCCTGCTCTGGTCCTCAGGAAGGAGCCCTGCCCAGCTCCAGAGGCCTCCTGGGCAGTGTGGCACACACCCTGCAGAAGACCCTCCAGAGCACCATCTCAGCTGTGACATGGGCACCTGTGGCTGTACTGAGCACAGCAGGGAGGATACTGCACCTCACACCAGCCCCTGCTGTCTCCTCCACCAAGGGGAGGGCCATGTCCTTATCAGATGCCCTGAAGGGTGTTACTGACAACGTGGTGGACACAGTGGTGCATTATGTGCCGGTGAGTCCCATTCAGGGCTAACCTCTCTCTCCCCGGGGGTCTGGAGAGGACAGATAAAGTATATTTGACTGACATGCTGCAGCCTCCCACCTTTCCCCCAGTCTCCAGAGACCCCCTTCCAATTCTCATTGCCCCCGGAAGCATTTTGACATACTGAGGTCTTTCCAAAACCCAAGAATATAGAGGCCTAGGGCCCTAACCAAAGGGCTCTCCCTCACATGCCCCCTTCTCTTACCAGTGGAGGACTTTGACTATCAGTGTGGGGATCCCCAGTGGCTCAGCTCTCACCCCTCAGCTACCAAAGAAGGACCTGACAGATTTGCACGCCTCTGGTGGTGGGGTTCCTGGGAGGCTTCTAGGACACCCTGAAGGGCCAGCAGCTGGCCCAATCCCAATTCTATCACCTTTCCCAACAGGAAAAGCCCAAAGGACACCAATGTCATCCCTTTGGGAGCCCCTAGGACCCTTCCCAGAGCAAGTTACAAATTGAGTAGGGCCAAGGAGGGCTGGGCAGGGCAGGAGGTATATACCTTTCCAGCAGGACAGGGGCTGGGTTACAGTCACTCCCACAAAGAGGCGTTCAGGGGGGGTTGGCAGACAGTTTGTTCACCTTGGGCCCCAAACATGCCCAGGCAGGTACCCTGACCCGGGCTGGGTCAATGTGTGAGTTGCACTCAGCCTATAGCTCTAATCCAAGAAAGGGTTTCTAAAGTCGCTGAGGGTCCCCTTAGAAAAGTGCAAGGGGTCTGGAAACCTTGGAGACAAGGCTTGCTTTGCCTGAGGAGTCTGGCTGGTGGACAACAGAGTTGTAAGGACCTCAGGGGTCACGCCGGTGTCCCCCATCCTGCTTCCCACATTACAGCCTGTGCACTCCTCGGGAAATGAAGACGAGGACCCCAGGAGTGGGTGTGGGTCTGAGGTGTAGGGACGAGGGCCAAGTAGGGCCACTAATGTGGCTGCCGTGTTCTCAGCTCCCCAGGCTGTCTCTGATGGAGCCTGAGAGCGAATTCCGGGACATCGACAACCCCCCGACCGATACAGAGCGTCGGGAGTCGGAGCGCAAAGGGTCTACCAGCCCGGAGCCGGCGACGCGCCCCGCGCAGCCCCGCGGCAGCCTTCGCAGCGCGCGGGGTCCGGGCGCACCGTTCTGCCCCGGCCTGGAGGACAAGATCGAGACGCCCTCTGCACCGCGCTCGGGCTTCCTTGCCATGCCCCGCGAGAAGCCGAAGCGCAGGGTCAGCGACAGCTTCTTCCGGCCCAGCGTCATGGAGCCCATCCTGGGCCGCGCGCAGTACAGCCAGCTGCGCAAGAAAAGCTGAGCCCGGGTGCCCGCGCCCCGCCCCAAACGGCGCGCCACCCCACGGGCTAGGGCAGGTTTCTCTAACAAACCCTCAGAACCTACACTCAGAAGTCCTCTTGGGAGCCCAACCCTCACCCTAACCGTGCTGTCAAGGCACACATCACTTTAAAAGCATCCTTTGGGGGCTTGACCATCAGAGCAGAGTTTTGAGGGGCACCAGAGCAACAGTGTGCTCTGATTTTCTTTTCATTCTTTTTTTAAACTACAAAAGTAATTGCTTAACTTGATCTCTCACTTTTTTAACTGAACTTGTGGCCAAATGACATTTGACTGTTTCCAAAAATTCATATCCCTTGGCTGTGAACAAACATTTTGCTACCAATGACAAGTCACCACCCTGATGTGGTGTTCTTGACAGGAGTTCTTGACACATTTCTAGCGTTGAGACCCTCTGATTAGACTCTCAGCAACAATCAGGTACAGAAGCTCTGTGTATTTATTTAAAATATTGGCATCGCTTTTTGAGTTCCTACACAGACCAAGTGCCAGGTCTGTCCTCTGAAGGCCACCTTTTTGCTCACAGTCACGTTTCCATTTGCATCAATACTGCCTTCCACTTGCATAGTCACTTTTGAATGCTGGGAAACTACAATATTAACCTTCCACCCCATGTAGTCTATATCATATAGACCATATATACAAACTCCATAGTCATTGTTCTTTCTAGATCCTGTTTTTGGAAATGTTAATACTTGGTAAATCTAGGAAATGCATAAATATAATTAAAAAATGTAAACATTGCAAAATGCTGTGTGTTTTCCTCTCTGAATCCCCCAGTTCTCTCATGGATCCTTCCAGTTCTATGCTGCGCACTGCAAGAGCATGTGCCTATGCCCTCTTCAAGCTGTGGAATAGTGTGCTCACATGCTCTTCTCTTTTCTCACTGAGCATACATATTGGAGATCTTTTTGTATCAGCATCATATACTCTGCTTGTTCTTTTTAATGGTAAGTACTTTATGATGTGATTGTGCCATATTTGATTTAACCAGCTCCCTAATGACAGATTTTGGGGTTGTTTTCAATCTTTTTGCTATTGTAATCAGTGCTATAATAAATATCCCTATCAAAAATGTCTCATGTAGGACTGGGGATGAAGTTCAGTGGTAGAATGAGTGGTAGAATGAATGGTAGAATGCTAAGGCATGCTTGGGACCCTGTGTTTGATTTCCAGCCTCACCCAAATAGTGTTGTGTACATGTGTGGATATATCTATAGCATAAATTATATGGGTATGTGAATTTTAAATGTTGATAGATAATGTCAAGTAGCCTTCCAACCAAACCCTATTTTCCTAGCTATTTTAATTAGTTACAAAAATGTGCACAAATAATTTTGTCTTCCATTCCTTTTAGACATCCATATGTCCCTATAAATCCCTCTTCCACTCATAAGAACCCTCTTGAACCCTACTCTGTTGTATATACCAGAGCCCAACTCCCTTAAACTGACTCTGGGGACTTGGCAGATATTTGGTGTAATGAGTCACATGCCTCCATCCATAGTTTTGGAGTCTTGGGATGTCAAGAATGGGGACAGGGAAGTGGCTGGTGAACATACATGTGGACATGACCAGACTCCTCCCACCTCACCACACATCTCACAAGCAGCAGTTCCCTGGGGGCGGGGAGATGTGGATCTGACAAGGGGGGCCCTTCAAAGCTGCCTGACTCTGGCAAGGCTCTAAGGGCATCTGCTGGAAAAGAGACATCAGATCTGGAAATGCAGAGAGAAATGCCAACCATCCTGTTCCTCACTGATCCATGTTGCTCTTCTCCTAGGGCTCTGGAAACCACATTCGTAGCTATCCACTTCTCCATAGTTCCATGGTTCCTCTTGCTAGGCCATATTCCCGGAGGCAGAAAAGCCACCCTCACAGTAACCCATGGGAGGCTGGGGCCTGGGCAGGACTGCAGTTGTTTACATGCCTACTATCCAGGCCCAGATCCCTCATCCAGTCCTGGACCTCAGCTGGGATGTTGGGGACCAGTATATGGAATAGGACAGCACAGGAAACACAGTATATGTAATAAGTCTGTTTTCTTGTGTCCTGATCCTGGCCAGAAACAAGAACACAATACCTCCTAAGTACCTCCTTCAAATTGCAGAAATTTGCTTCTTTGGGTCTAGACCTCACGGGGGTCTTTTATCTGTCCTGGGAGGCGTTGCCATGGTAATGAGCCTTCTTGGTCAAGTGGATCTGAAGTCACATTTACATTCAGTATCTTTGGTAGCAGAGGACTTAGGAAAGACCTCTACTTCATCCTGGAATGCTCAAGGTCCCTCTCCAGAGGAATACCCCATGCCCTGTATTCCAGCTTACAAAATGCACCTGCAACTCACCACACTCCCTCTCACAACCTGTTGGGCAGAACTTAATCACACGAGCCCACCTAGTGAAAAAGGAGGCTGGGAAACATAGTTTTCATTTGGAGTGTCTATGGAGCTAGTTAAAAATCAGGGGTCCTGAAAGGAGGATTAGGGAGCAACTTATAATCTCTACCATACCAGTCTCCTGTCAGTAGACATTTGAATTGTTTCTATATTTTTAGCTATTACATACCTTGTGGCAATAAGTTTTTGTTGTTGTTGTTGTTGTTTTTGTACAGGGGATTGAACCCAGGGGCACTCCACCACTGAGCCACATCCCCAGCCCTATTTTGTATTTTATTTAGAGACAGGGTCTCACTGAGTTGCTTAGGGCCTCGCTAAGTTGCTGAGGCTGGCATTGGACTCGTGATCCTCCTGCCTCAGCCTCCCAAGTGCTGGGATTACAGGCATGCGCCACCGCGACCGGCAATAAGTATTCTTTTAAGAGTTTCTTAGGGAATTGGCTAAGTATGTGCATACTTAGCACATGAGGAATTCAAGTATGTGCATCATTAACAATTGATAAATTGTCCTCCAGGGTGGTTGTTTTGATTACGTTCTCACCATTCAACATCTTCACCCAAACTTGATATTGTCTAGTTTCATCTTTTGTAAATCTGATGAATGTAAAATCTCAATGTGGATTTAATTCCATGATTAGCAATGATACGGAACATTGTATTATGTTTGTTGAATATTCATATTTCCCCTCTGTACAGTGTCAAATTTTGAGCTTTTTTTTCTCATTGATTCTTAGAGTTCTCTATATTTTCTGGACACAAATTCTTTATCAGCTATACATGTATCTTCTTCCAGCTGTGGTTATCTTTTCATGGTTTCTTTCAATGAATAGAAGTTCTTAATTTTAACCTAAATTATCGTTCCTTTTCCTTTTTACTTTGCAAT
>JAJEJO010000692.1:0-35543 GCA_020662805.1 Glaucomys volans | reverse complement strand
CCTGTGTCCCAGGCCTCCCCACAGAGCAGCCCAAAATTTGGAGGCCACCGTGAGCAACATAGCAAGACCCTGTCTCCAAATAAACAAAAATCTTCTAAGAAATACAGGTTGATAGGAAAAAAAGAGGAATATGAGAAATAGAGAAATATGTTCGATGACACTATGGGATGCAATCAGCAAACTCAGAAAGAAAAAACTCTAAGAACACGGATATGATGTTCTTTCAACAAAGAAATTATAAGGAAGATACAAGAGGGAAGAGGAACCTGCAGATTGAACCAAAGCATACAAGCAGAAGAGTTACTGTAATTCAAATAATTCTGTTTAAAAACTGGAGAAGCAGGGAAATTTAAAAAAATTTTTTGTTTTCACTTGGAGATGAACACAATAACTTTTATTTATTTATGTGGTGCTGAGGATCTAACCCAGTGCCTCACGCATGTGAGGCAAGTGATTTACCACTGAGCAACAACCTGCAAGTAGGGAAATTTAACCGTGAGAATTTAGGATCAAATTTAGGATCAAAGGAGTAAAATATTAATCCTTTAGAATCATAAAGATATGGAAGTGGGGGATCTTCTTCTTCTTGATGATTTTTTGGCTTTGTTCCAGTATTGGGTATTGAACCCAGCACCTGTACATGCTAGAAATGCACTCCACCACTTCTACTACTGAGCTACATTCCAACACTTCTCTCTGCTTTCGTTTTATATGTTTGCCATTTTCTCCTTAAAAAATAAAACAAATAAGAGCATCTCAAATACAGCTTAAAGCTCAGTCACACTTGGAATCAATGAGGGCTCAGATGATCCTTCATGGGGTAATACAGGTGTGGCAGCCATGGAAGGGAAGGACGGGCCTTTTGGGGTGGTGTGCCAGTGACAAACGTGCTGCTACAAAAGCAGCCCTGACAACCTCACAGATGAGGGGGCCACACTGAGCCCAAGAGATGGCAAGTCTGAACTGAGGCTAAATGTCAGATCACATGTGCTGAACAGATGTTTCTTTGGTCAGAACTGGATTCCAGAACTGGATTCCAGAACTGGTGCCCCTGTAACCCACTCTTCTGCTTGCTTATGCCAGCACATGTGATGACTGGAGACGTGTCCAGACACCTCACTGACTGCCCAGCATATGGCCAGCACCAGTGCTGACCAGTAGAGGATGTCTGAACAAACAGATGGATGTAAGGAAACTGAGGCCTTTCCTGGTGAAAGGAGCAGAAGTGGAAGGATTTAAGGGTACCTGCCATTCCTGGCCAGGAGGACATCACTTGTTTCTCTGCCTGTCCCACAGATCACTTTCTCCACCTAGACAATGAGGCTGGGAAAACTCTACCTTATTTGTTGTAATGGTGCATGCCTGCAGTCGCAGCCACTTGGGAGGCTGAGGCAGATGAATTGCAGTTTGAGGTCACCATCAACAACCTAGCAAGATCTGGCGTCAAGTGAAAAATAAAAAGGGTTGGGTGTGGGGCACGGTGTCCCACACCTGTAAGACTGGCGAATACGGAGGCTCAGGCAAGGAGGATTTGAGGTTCAAAGCCAGCCTCAACAAAAGTGAAGTGCTAAGCAACACGGTCAGTCCTTGTCTCAAAATGAAATGCACAATAGGGCTAGGGATGTGGCTCAGTGATCACATGCCCCTGAGTTCAATCCCTGGTACCCAACAAGAGCAAAAAAAAAAAAATTGGGGAATGCATCTCAGAGGTAAAGGATCCCTAGGTACAAGAAAAAGAAGCAAACAAAATACCTTATAGGCAACTGTGAGGGTCATGTGGGTTAAAACATGTTCAACTGGTAGCACAGCTGTGGGGACAGTCACATCAGCTGCACTCAACACCACCATTATCAAGTCCCCTTGTTCCATGAAGGAAGAGGATGCAGCAGCCTCCTCAGTACTAAGAGCAACCAAGTCCTTGGTACACGTGCTGGGGACAGGTGGTGGAGGGATGGTGCCAGCATAGAGTGGTGCTGGTCACAGAGTGCTCAGTTCATCTGACAGATCAGATGATCTGGCCAACACCCACACTGTTGTGAGGAAGAGGAGGAAAGCAAGGAGGAGGAGGAAGACCATGAGGACGAAGGAGAGCTCCCACCAAACCCTCAGGAGAGAGTGCAGAGGCTTTCCCAAGTCCCTGCTTGTAGCGAAGACAGGTCACCAGAGAGGGTTTGATTTGGTAGACCTCTGCAAGGTCTGTCCCTATCCAGGCAACTGATGATCATATACAGTTCAGTTCGGGCCCTTGAAGATCTTGCTGGAAGCACTCCTGCACCCTGGAAGCCACACTGCCTCCTGATGGTGATAGGTCAAGAATGCAGGACCCTACACTATCGAATCAAACGACATGGGCTCCAAGCCTGTGTGCTGCACACATCTGTTCCCCAGAAGCATCCCAGTAGCATGCTTCAAGCATATCAGGCACCACATGTAAATGCCCTGGGAACCTTGTACTCAGATCCACAGATTGTCCGAAATCAGACTGTGCCCATCTGTAATGGGAGCTCTGTTGGACAGAGTGCATCTAAGTCAATAGTTATCTCCCTCAAAACGCAGCCTAGGACTGTTGGACAGAGAGGCTGGTGAGGGTACAGGTTGAAAGATGGGGCTGAGGAGAAGGTTGGAGAGAAGGTTGAATGGAAGTAGGAAATGAAGATGTGTTCATGGTTATTGCACTTCTCCTAGCAAGATAAACATCAACTCGGAGATAGAAAAATGTGCTGTCACTTCAGGAAGGGCAGCCTCAGGATTTGATTGGAGGATGTGTGTCTGCAATGGCCCATCATTCTTGTGGTTTGGAAGACTGTTGTTTCCTGGGAATCTGATGTCAATGATGGGAGAAGATCAAGAGGAACACCAAGGAAGGGGCAGGGGCAGCATGAAACTCCAGGACAAGGACCTGAGTGTCCTCGAATATTGATGACCATCATCTGGGCAACACTGGAGAGCAAGTAAGCCCCCATGTCCAGCCACACCTGCACCTCAGCATGTCAGCTGCCTGTGCACACACAATTCACCCTGAGTTTAACATCCCAGAATATTGGCTTGTGGGGATGCAGAAAGAAGCCACTGAGGCATATCCTCCAAAGGCTGCGGAAAGGCATAGTCCTTTGCTGGAAACAGAGGATTTTACATGCTCGCTGGAGAACACTCCCAAGTGGTCTGACCTGCCTGAGGACATGTGCCCCAGGTGAGCTTCACTCTCCTCACCTCTCCCTCTGCCCTTTGGTAAACTGTGTGACTCCTAATTGGACCATCCTTACAGACTATCAGGTTACACTACCGTTTCTTTGTTCTCAGACTGACGTCTATAAAAGTGCTGTAATTCTTTGAATAAATTTGAGACTGGTCTGGAACTTGCTCTCCTGAGGGCATTGGTTATCTCGTTGGCCTTACCCCCTCCAGAAGGGACAAAGACCCACAGGTTGAGGCCTAGTCAAACAGTGACAATAGGCCTAGACCCAAACTAAACTGTTACAACATTGGTTCAAATTACATTCATTCATTCATTCATTCATTCATTCATTCATTTATTTATTTACCGGGGACTCAACCCAGGGGCACTGAATCAACAAGCTACACATACAAACCTTTTAATTTTTACTTATTTATGTAGCAGGGATTAAACCCAGGGGGACTTTACACTGAACCATATTCCCAGCTTGTTTTATTTGGTATTTTTAAGACTCAGTCTCACTAAATTGCCTAGGACCCCACTCATTGTTCAGCCTCACTTAGAAGGTGCAATCCTCCTGCCCAAGACCCCACTCCAACCCTAGTCAATGGGATTAGAGGTGTGCTGCCACCATGACCATCCTTCCCAGCATATTCTTCCAATACACTGGAAATCAGGAGGGGTGGTTAGCTCTGCTACAACAAGAAGTTGAAGAAGAAACTTGTTTTTACCACTGCCTTGTCTGCAGGTCTTCGTTTGCTTTCACACAGCATAGGTGAGCACTGAGAGGGAGAATTTGCACACTTATCACTTTCAAGTGACAAAATTTCCTCTTAGGGCCTGCCTCAATAGCCCAACCAGTCGGAGGCTGAGAGTATGGTGTGTGCCAAGGCCCTATGGTGGGAGGCAGTATGAATGACACAGCTAGATTTGAGAAGGCAAAGGCTTTGTACTATTTCCTGAGTTTGGAAAAAGTGGTGGGAGGGGATTCCCCAGGACTTGAAAGTCAAAGAAAATATTTTGGTATGCTCCAAGAGCAATGGGAAGCCACAACAGAACTCTAGACAAGAGGATTACCCTTTTCTTCTTTGCTTGCTGATTTGTTTGTTATTGGTTCTGGGGATGGAACCCAGGCATGTGCTCTACCACTGAGACACACTTCCATCCCTTCAACTACATTGTAAAAAACATGGATGGGTAGCAGGTGAAGTGGCCCAGGCCTGTCATACAGCAACTTGGGAGGATGAAGCAAGACGACTACAAATTGAAGGCCAGGTTCAGAAACTTAACCACTTCCTAAGCAACTTAGTGAGACCCTGTCTCAAAATAAAATAAATACATAAAATAAATTAAAACCGGAGATGTGGTTTGATGTTAACTGCCCCTGAGTTCAATCCTTGGTATGAAAAAAAAAAAAAATTTTTTTTTTCTTTTTTTTCTTTTTGAGGACTTTCCACTCCCTATTCAGGTCTCAGTGTCATAATAATCTAGACCCCACCACCTTGCAAGCACATAAAATAAATGAATCCTCCCAAAGTGATGAGATTAAATACTCCCTCCTCCTCTCATACCCAATACTTGCTTATGTACCAACAACAGCAAAACTATTCATGGGCACAAACCGTGTCCAGGCCCTTCTCCTCCACCACCAACAATGTCCCATTCTGGGGGATTCAGATACATGACAATCTTGAACAAAAACACCAGAAAACACACACCGCCAACTCACAGCCACTGAAAACTCAACCCTAACAATACTGGTTGTCTCACGATAATAGGATTATTAACAACAGTTCTCCTGCCCTTTTCTTCTTTCCCTCTGCATGACTGGAAATTGAATCCAGGGTTCATTGAGCTCAGCCTCCTACGGAGCTGTGATTCTTGGCAAGGGCCATCATACCTAGCTCTTTTTACACTTTTCCACATTCCCTGTGTTCTACACAATGCAATGAATTAATTAATAATCAGCATATGGGGGGAGAGCAGTAGAGGAGAGGATTTTAAAACTCTGAATGAAGGGGAGAAAAACAAATCCAATAAATACACTATACACTCTGCATAGTCATGAATGCTCACAGCATGTGCTCAGAAGGTTTAAGTTCAGTTGTTACAGTTTAATCTCATGATTCAGGATGACAGATTCAAACAGAGAGCACATTAAAACACCACAAACTACCAGGAACAGTGGCACATGCCTGCACTACCAGCACCTCGGGAGGGTATGTCAGGAGGAACACAAGTTCAAAGCCAACCTCAGCAACGTGGTGAGACCCTGTCTCAAAATAAAAAATAAAAAGGGCTGGGGATGTGGTTCAGTGGTTAAACCTCCCTGGGTTCAATCCATGGTACCAAACAAAAAGAACACCATAAACTTGGCCAGGCTTGCATTTTGGGAATTGGGAGGGTGGAGGAGCCACTAGCTCTGCATTAGACGATCACAGATACAAACCTTAGAGGCCTCAAAGAAGCCCAAGCCCTCACCCAGCTCCAGCTGTCTTTCACCTCATACACACAATCCAGCCCCTCCTTATGGAATCATAGACCTATAAATTCAAGTTCACTGCCCCTTCCACAGAAATTTTCCATAATGGAAGTTCCTTTCTTCCTTCCTTTTCTAACTTTATTCTTTGTTCAAATAGAAAACACATTCAAAATATAACAGGTTCAAAAGATAAAACAGTAAAGATTCCCCCTTCTTAAGGAATAAGACACTATTCAGTGAGCTGAGGTTGTGGCTTCATGGTAGAGAACGTAACTAGCATGTGTGAGGCACAGGGTTCAATTCTCAGCACTGCATATGAATAAAGTAAAGGTCCCCTGAAACTAAAAAAATACATGAAAGAAAACCACATTTCAATCTTTACTTTTTTGTTGCTGTTGTTGTTAATAGAGTCCCTTTCAAAGTACCCACTCCTTTCTATTTTCTTAAGTTTTTTTCTTTTTTTAGTTGTAGATGGACACAATGCCTTTGTTTACATTTTTTTTCTCATGGTGTCCAGCATCAAACCTGCAGCATCACGCACACTAGGCAAACACTCTATAACACTCTACCCTTTAATTACACATCCAACCATTCAAAGGAAAAATCTCTGAGGCTGAATCAAGTCAAGAGGAGCCTGTCTTTGCTTTTATTCCAATTGGAATGTTATTCCACATGTCCTAAATTGTATTTTATTTTATTTTTTACTTACTAGGGACTGAACTCAGAGATTCTCAAACACTGAGCCACATCCACAGACCTTTTTTTTATTTACTATTTTAGGTAGAGACAAGGTCTCGATAAGTTACATGGGGCCTTGCGAAGTTGCAAAGGCGGGCTTTCAACGCAAAAATCTCCTGCCACGGGCTCCTGAACCACGGCAATTGCAGGCGTGTGCCACCAGACCCAGCACAAAATTTAACCTTCATTTAGGCCTACTTCCAAGGAACATACCCTGACCCCCTGATCCACTCATATCTGTGTCTCTCCCACAGCTAAATGCTTAGGGACAGGGCCATGCAACCTAGCTGTCTCTGTTTAATCATGACTGTCTGATCAGTTTCAGAATTTGGGGTTCTCTTGGTGCCCTGTGCACATGGGCTGTCTCCACCACCACCTATGCTCCATATACAGTGGCTATAACACTACATTAAGGGTGGAGAGGCCACAGGGAGCGCCCAGGCAGAGATCTCCACTTCCACCCTGCTTTCCATAAAACACCAAGGGTCTGACGCCTACCACTCAAGTCGTCCATTCCATCTGTGACCTCAGCCATTAGTGATGACATCACAAGCCTCAGTTACCATGACAGGGTAGCTCTTCCCTACCATTTCTCTACAAGACACCAGGGAGTCTGCATGTTCAACAGAATGTCTGACTGTATTTCTTATACACAGTCGAACTTATCTTCAGTCCCCTGGGAGAGCAGTGCAGCAGGTAGGCCTAGGCCAGGCTTCTGTAATAGAGCACCTGGTAAATACAAGGGCTGGCCCATCACAACTCACCACTTCCACAGCCCTGAGTAAGACCAAAGGTCTGGTGCTCCCTCAAGGACCCACAGTGCTTCTGGACATGCTGAGGGCAAATATTCAAAAAGGTCCTAATCTTTATCAATCTAGTATCCCCTTTAGACTCCCCAAATGGACCTTCAGAGCACACCACACTTGGACACATCTATGGTACCAGCTACTTGGGGCGGAGGCAGAGGTGGGAAGATCACGTGAGCCCAGGAGTTGGGATCAAGGATCCGGTGGGGAACACAGTGAAACCTGGGTAACATGGTGAGAAATCCCATCACCAAAAGATAAAGGAGGCTTTCTCCACATCCCTCCTCCTTAAGACCTTTACAAAAGCCTGGTGTGCTCTTGCTATCAAGAGATAAATGGAGCACTTTGAGGAAGAGCTACTGGCCTCTCATGAACCTCACCTTAGACCCAGACACAATTACCACACTGTCAGGGATGCGTATGTGGCCCCCTCACACACATCTCAGTCTTATCTGCTGAGCGAAAGGGTGGTGTCATGCAGCTGGGAAGAACAGAAGGGCCAGGGGCAGAGAGCAAGACTGGAGGTCTGAGGAAATGATGGCTCAGGAATTGGAGGTCAGAAGCCTATGTGCCTGAACTTGGCACCCAGAGTTTGGATCTGGATCTCGGATCCCTCTGCCCCAGGATATGGCCTGCAGAAAATGGTAGGCTTGGACACAGTGGTGTGCAACTGTAGTCCCAGCTACTGAGGAGGCTGAGGCAGGAGGATCACTTCAGCTCAAGACTTCCAGTCAGGTCTGAGGAAACACAGCAATATACCATCTCGAAAAAACTTTAACAAAATCTTAAAAACCAGACTAGAATTCAGTATGGTTCACAAGCTAAATGACTGAGTTCCTACAGGAGCTGCCTAGGTGGTAGGAGTTCTAAACCAAGGTATATTAGACCATTTATTCCAAATCTAAAAATTATTTCTATTATAGCCTCTGAAATTACTTGCCTTAAAAATTTGTCTCAGTTGCAGAAGGGTGAGGCTGAGGGAGTGCTCTTTGTGATAATTTGAGGTTTGACTATTCTGCCGCTGCTTCCATTGCCTCCACAGAACTCAAGTAATTTACAGAAAGCAACCCTTGAGGAGGCAGTAAAGCATCCATGGTGGTGACAGACAAAGGATGTGTTTCAGATGCCAAGCAGATTAGAGGATTCCAGTCAGAAACAGGAAGGAACAGGAGAGGGAGGTCCTGGAGGCAGAGTGTGTAAAGCAGAAGTGACTGATGGGTTCTGGTTTCTCTCCAGCAGCAGTGCCTTCCATGTCTCCTATGCCCACCTACTACCATGTGCTCTACCAGGGCTGTGGAGAAATGCAGGTGGGCTGGCATGGGGAGACATACTGCCTGGTTGGTGGCTACAGGCTCTATGTGCCTGAACTCGCAATCCTCCTAACTCAGCCTCCCAAGTCGCTTGGATTACAGGGGTGCGCCACCGCGCCCGGCTCCAAATATATTCTGTAAGTAAAAAACACACATAAATATTCATTCCCCATTTTCCTCAAGTAAACAGTAGTATAATATATAAAATTCTGCTCCTTGCTCTTCTTCACTATATTATGGACATCACTCCAAATCATGTCAACTCTGCTCATTACATAACTCTCGAATATACTCACATAATCAGAGAAAATAAAATCATATGTTATCAACTCCTCACAGACAGATTCAAATTTCTGAAACTCCTTGAAGCTACTGTCCACAATGCCCTCTGGTTTTGTAAGCAGGCAGGCGGGTATCTGCAGCCTTCTGACCTAAAGCTTTGGTAGCAGGCTAGGTGACTCCTCAGAGCAAAGTGGCTGACTCTGGACAGTGAGCCCTGGGGGGCATCTACAATGTTTGCCCTGCCAACCTTCTGCTCACACTGCCACGAGGCTCCCAAGGGGCAGCACTGCAGGAGTCCCTCTGATGACCTCCATTCAGCAACCTCAAGCTGCTTCGATTATCTGTTCCAAAACTACTCTCTTTCCTAAGCTCCTGATCAGAGTTAAAGATCAAGAATCCTGCTTCCTGGTCACCAGTCTTTCCTTCCCAAAACCCAACAAGGCTTCCCGCCATCCCAAACCCAATAATTGGAGATCCAAGTTCTAGGAATCTCCACCTCTACCCTTTGGCCATTCGAATCCACAGACACCTGGCTTCTCTGCTCAAAAAAAAGCCCAGAGATACCTCAAGTCCAAGTCCAGCTCATCTGATCCCAACCAATATTTCCGATCCTGTTCATGCTGCTTTGCTTCCTCTTCCTCTCCCACTCCTCAGTCCTCAGGTCAAATGAGCTATTCACATTCTGTCTTCATCTCCTAGGGGCCTCCATATTCCTCTCATTATTGTGTCCTATATCTCTTCCTCAAGGACCGCATTTCCTCATAAGAACCATGTTTAAGGGCTGCCTTTCCACTCTGTTCTCAGGCCGACCATAGCATTCTGGTCTGATCTCTTCTGAGATGACATTTATACTACATCCTCTATTATTGTAAATGTATGTCTCAGTTTTTAAATATTATTTATATTGTTTTTCGTTGTTGATGGACCTTTATTTTACTCATTTACTTATGTGTAGTGCTGAGATTCAACCCAGTACCTCACAGATGCTGGGCATGCACCCCACCACTGAACCACAACCCCAGCCCATATTTCTCACTTTTACTCATGAAAAGCAAAGCCCTCTTCATATTATTTTTCTTTGCTATTTTAAATTTCTTTTACAATGCTTTTAGCAGCACTTGGGGTTGAACCCACGGCCTCATACATTGCTAGGCAAGTGCTGTACCACTGACCTAATTCCCCAGTCCATTTATTATTTTATTTTGAGACAAGGTCCTCCTAAGTTGCCTGGGATGGCTTCATATTTGCAATTCTTCTACCTCAGCCTCCTAAATAACTGGGACTATAGGCATGGGCCACCATGCCTGGCCTTGCTCCAGTTTTCCCATTGACCCACTAACATCCTTTCCAGCATTTTCTACATCCACAACAGGATCTAGCCCAGAACTAGATACTCTACCTAGCTGTCACATCTTGGTAGCTTCCTTTAATCTCCATAGTATATTTGTGAGGAACATAAAGAAATTGTTTACCTTGATGCAGTATCTTTTCGACAGCCCATGTTGATATCAATGCCAGCTACATAGCTTTCTCTGCAAAAACATGAAATAAAAAAAAAAAAAACAGTAACAGACATTAAACTTGAGGAAGAAGGAGAGTCAAAAGCATGAATGGGTCTGTGCTCCGGAAACTCTCCCTGTGACTCTGGGTCTATGAAACACACCATGCTCAATGACAGACCTCATCTGAGCAGAGGTCCATGGGAAGGACATAATCTGTGTACGCATATGGAAAGACTTAGGTACTGAGGACATTGCCACACTGGAGTTGTGCCACATAACTCAAATACTGAGTAACACTCATGCTAAACTAATTCCAGGGCAGCATTTCTCACTGGAGTAAGGAAAATCATTTCTCAACGCAGACAAGTGACATTAGCATAAGAGCCCATGGCCAGAGCAACTCTTGGGGTAGAAATTACAGGACTGCCTTCATTTGCTGAGCTGCACGGTGGGCTTACTGCAAACAACTCTCATGTGCAGAAAGGACCCTGACCTCATTCTCTGCTTTGTACATTAATAGTCTGTGATCAACAGCAATCACTGCCCAAGTCCCTTCTTGCTATCATCAATAACAAAAGGTAATATTTACTAAGCACCCCCAATGTGTAACATGCTCCAAAAACATGCCTTATTTCAATGGCCCTGCCCGATGGCAGAGGTTGGTAGCGCACTGCTATCATTGCACAGAGAAGTGAACTAACTTATCAGCAAGGTAAAGGAACCTCCTAAGGTCACACAGGTAGCCAGCAGCAAACCCACAATTCCAACCGAGGTCTACCTGAACTCTAAAACCCACTCTTTGATCATGGTGCTCTGCTGCCTTTGTTAACTCAGGAAGCAAGAGCTCTTACCAACACTGAGAATTAAAGCCTCAGGACTCAGACAGGAGAATCCCCAGAAAGGGAATCCCATGAATAAACATTAAAACTGGGCCCTCATATGAGTGTTTCTGGGGTCTGGGAACAGATGGTACAAGAGTCCCAGGACAGCCCTCAGATGCCATAAACAGGAAAGGAAATCACTCTCAGCTGAGAACAGAAGTAATGTGCCAGGAGGCAGAAAGGTGAGTCACCTCCAGGTCACCAGTGACATTGAGACCTCTTATCTCACAGGAAAGACAAAGGAAGCTCAGGAGGGAGAAACTTACACAAGCCTGGCCACAGCAAGGGCTCTCTCTGCATCTGAGGTCCCCTGGGAACATAAAAGGCTTCAACCAATGCCCTGATAAAGGCAGATGTGCAGAGACACACAAGACCCTCTCCCCCACAAACCCCCACAAACACATACACATTCATGCCCACAAGCACTGTGGACCAGTTTTCTCCCAAAAAGCCCAATAGACAAGCTCACTGGGAAAGGAAAAAGATGGACTCGGAAGACCTAAACAATGTCCTTAATGCTATCGTTTCATTCAAACATACAAAAACATGAAAAAGGAGACTTCCAGGTCCAGGAGGAAGGCACCCAGACAGACATTAGGCTCAGCTTAGCGCAGAGGCCTGAGACCTCTGCATCTGTTAAGTCGGCCCTGAGTGCTCCCCTGGGATTCCCACATGGGGGTAGCCTCCAGGAGGACCAGCCCAGAGTCCCAGACTTATGCTAGACTGCCCCTAGCCTTTGATCTAGTGTTACTGAGGACAAGGAGGTGAGGTATTGGAAACCTGCAGGGACACCACAAGTCTATAGGGGGGAAGCTGCAATACCTCAGATTCTCATGGATAGAAGGGAAGATATATGAGCAATATAAGAAAACAGGGGAAGAAAGTATCTCAAATAAACCTAGATGCTACACCAACAGAATCCAATGACAGCAGGGCAGAAGAAATGTCAGAAAGGGACTTCAGAGTGTACACAATTAAAATGATCAGAGATGCAAACAATGTGATGAGAGAGCAAATGCAGACAATGAATGATCACACCAATCAACAGTTAAAAGAACAGTTACAGGAAGCTAAAGATCATTTCAATAAAGAGTTAGAGATTCTGAAAAAAACAAAACAAACAGAACTCCTGGAAATGAAGGAAACAATGAACCAAATTAAAAACTCAATAGCATAACCAGCAGGCTAGATCACCTGGAAGACAGACCCTCAGACATTGAAGATAAAATATTTAATCTTGAAAACAAAGTTGAACAAACAGAGAAGATGGTAAGAAGTCATGAACAAAGCCTACAAGAATTATGGGATATCATGAAAAGACCAAATCTGAGAGTTATTGGGATTGAGGAAGGCACAGAGATACAAAGCAAAGGAATGAATAATCTATTCAATGAAATACTGTCAGAAAATTTCCACATTTGAAGAATGAAATGGAAAATCAAATACAAGAGGCTTACAGGACACCAAATGTACAAAACTACAATAGATCAACACCAAGGCACATTATAATGAAAGTACCTAACATACAAATTAAAGATAGAATTTTAAAGGCTGCAAGAGAAAAAAATAAGACTACATTCAGGGGGAAACTAATACGGTTATCAGCAGGTTTCTCAGCACAGACCCTAAAATCTAGAAGGGCCTGGAATAATGGATTCCAAGCCCTGAAAGAAAATGGATGCCAACCAAGAATCTTATACCCTGCAAAACTCACCTTCAGATTTGAAGACAAAATAAAATCCTTCCATGATAAACAAAAGCTAAAAGAATTTACAAATAGAAAACCAGCACTACAGAACATTCTCAGCAAAATATTCCATTGGAAGAAATGAAGATCAACAATGTAAAGCAGCATAGGGAGGAACTACCCTAAAGTAATAGCCAAATAAAGGAGAAACCAAGTCAAGTTGAAAAGCAAAAATAAGCCATAATGACTGGGAATACAAATCATATCTCAAAAATAACCCTGAATGTTAATGGCCTGAACTCATCAATCAAAAGACATAGACTGGCAGATTGGATTAAAAAGAAAGGACCCAACAATATGCTGCCTCCAAGAGACACATCTCATAGAAAAAGATACCCACAGACTAAAGGTAAAAAAATGGGGAAAAACATACTTCACACACAGACTTAGTAAAAAAGCAGGGATTTCCATCCTCATATCAGATAAAGCGGACTTCAAGCCAAAATTAGTTAGAAGGGATAAAGAAGGGCATTTCATACTGCTTAAGGGAAGCATAAATCAGCAAGACATAACAATCATAAATATTTATGCCCCAAACAATGGCACATCCATGTACTTCAATCAAATCCTCCTTAATTCCAGGAATCAAATAGACCAAAACACAATAAAACTGGGGGACTTTAACACACCGCTCTCACCATTGGACAGATCTTCCAAGCAGAAATTGAACAAAGAAAACATAGAACTCAATAACACAATTGCTAACTTAGACTTAATAGACATATCCATCCATCAATAAGCGAATACACTTTCTACTCAGCAGCTCATGGATACTTCTCTAAAATAGACCATATGTTAGGCCACAACGCTACTCTTAGCACATACAGAAAGATAGAGATACTACCTTGTATTCTATCAGACCATAATGGAATGAAATTAGAAATCAATGATAAAATAAAAATAGAAACTATTCCAACACCTGGAGATTAAATAATATGCTATTGAATGATGCATGGATAACAGAAGACATTAGGGGGAAAATAAAAAAATTCTTAGAGGTCAACGAGAACAAAGATACAACATATTAAAAACTCTGGGATACTATGAAAGCAGTGCTAAGAGGAAAATTCATTGCATGGAGCGCATTCAATAAAAGAATTAAAAGTGAACAAATAAATGACCTCACATTACAATTCAAAGCCCGAGAAAAAGGGGTAAAGTTCATCACTAAAAGTAGTAAAAGACAGGAAATAATTAAAATTAGAGCAGAAATCAATGAAATTGAAACAAAAGAGACAATTCATAAAATTGACAAAATAAAAAGTTGGTTCTTTGAGAAAATAAACAAAATTGATAAACCCTTACCCACACTAACAAAGAAAAGGAGAGAGAAAACTCAAATTACTAAAATTCGTGATGAAAATGGAAATACCACAACAGACACTATTGAAATACAAAACATAATTAGAACCTATTTTGAAAATTTATACTCCAACAAAATAGAAAATCTCAAAGATATCAACAGGTTCCTAGAGGCATATGAGCCACCCAAACTGAATCTAGAGGATATACATAATTTAAATACATCGGGTTGGGGATATAGCTCAGTTGGTAGAGTGCCTGTCTCACATGCACAAGGCCCTGGGTTCTAATCCCCAGCACCACAAAAAATAAAATAAATAAGTAAATAAAATAAAATAAATAAAATAAATACATCAATTTCAACCAATGAAATAGAAGAAGTCATCAAAAACTTACCAACAAAGAAAAGTCCAGGACCAGATGGATTCACAGCGGAGTTCTACAAGACCTTCAAAGAAGAGCCTTCCAATACTCCTCAAAGTATTCCCTGAAATAGAGGAGGAGGGAACCCTTCCAAACTCATTCTATGAAGCCAAAATCACTGATACCAAAACCAGAAAAAGACACATCAAGAAAAGAAAATTTCAGACCCATATCTCTAATGAACATAGATGCAAAAATTCTTAACAAAATTTCAGCGAATCGCATACAAAAGCTTATTAAAAAGACAGTGCACCATGATCAAGTGAGATTCATCCCAGGGATGCAATATTGGTTCAACATCCGGAAATCAATCAATGTAATTCCTCACATCAACAGACTTAAAGTCAAAAACCACATGATTATTTCAATAGATGCAGAAAAAGCATTTGATAAAATACAGCACTCCCTCATGCTCAAAACACTAGAACAAATGGGGATAGTGGGGACATTCCTTAACATTGTAAAGGCTATCTATGCTAAGCCTACAGAAAACATCATTCGAAATGGAGAAAAATTAAAAGCATTCCCCCTGAAAAGTGGAACAAGGCAGGGATGCCCTCTTTCACCACTTCTATTCAACACAGTCCTTGAAACTCTAGCCAGAGCAATTAGACAGACCAAAGAAATTAAAGGGATATGAATAGGAAAAGAAGAGCTCAAACTATCCCTTTTTGCTGATGACATGATTCTGTATTTAGGGAGCCAAAAAATTCCACCAGAAAACTTTTGGAACTCATAAATATATTCAGTAAAGTAGCAGGATATAAAATTAATGCTCATAATCTAATGCGTTTTTATTCATAAGTGATGAATCCTCTGAAAGAAAAATTAGGAAAACTACCCCATTCACAATAGCCTCAAGAAAATAAAATATTTGGGAATCAATCTAACAAAAGAGGTGAAAGATCTCTACAATGAGTACTACAGAACATTAAAGAAAGAAATTAAAGAAAATCTTAGATGATGGAAAGATCTCCCATGTTCTTGGATAGGCAGAATTAATATCATCATAATGGCCATACTACCAAAAGCACTATACAAATTCAATGCAATTCCAATTAAAATCCCAATAATGGACCTCATAGAAACAGAGCAAGCAATCATGAAATTCATTTGGAGGAATAAGAGACCTAGAAGAGCTACAGCAATCCTTAGCAAGAAGAGCGAAGCAGAAGGTATCACAATACCAGACCTTCAACTTTACTACAGAGCAATAGTAACAAAAACAGCATGGGATTGGCACCAAAATAGGCAGGTAGATCAATGGTACAGAATAGAGGACACAGAGACAAACCCACATAAATACAGTTTTCTCATACTAGACAAAGGCTCCAAAAACATACAATGGAGAAAAGATAGCCTGTTCAACAAATGGTGATGAGAAAACTGGAAATCCATATGCAGCAAAATGAAACTAAAACCCTATCTCTCACTTTGCACAAAACTCAACTCAAAATGGATCCAGGACCTAGGAATTAGACCAGAGACCCTGTACCCAATAGAAGAAAAAGTAGGTCCAAATCTTCATCATATCAGCCTAGGACCAGACTTCCTTAACATGACTCCCAAAGCACAAGAAATAAAAGCAGGAATCAATAATTGGGATCGATTCAAACTGAAAAGCTTTTTCTCAGCAAAGGAAACAATCAGCAATGTGAAGAGAGCCTACAGAGTGGGAGAAAATCTTTGCCATACGCACTGCAGATAGAGCACTAATCTCCAGAATTTATAAAGAACTCAAAAAACTTTACACTAAGAATACCAATAATCCAATCAATAAATGGGCAAAGGAAATGAGCAGACACTTCAAAGAAGAGGATCTACAAGCAATCAAGAGGTATATGAAAAAAATGTTCAACATCTCTAGTAATAAGAGAAATGCAAATCAAAACTACTCTAAGATATCATCTCACCCCAATTAGAATGTCTATTATCAAGAATACAAGCAACAATATGTGTTGGTGAGGATGTGAGGAAAAAGGTACACTCAGGCATTGCTGGTGGGGTTGCAAATTGGTGCGGCCACTCTGGAAAGCAGTATGGAGATTTCTTCAAAACTCAGAATGGAATCACCATTTGACCCAGCTATCCCACTCCTTGGTCTATACCCAAAGGACCTAAAATCAGCACACTACAGTGATGCAGCCACATCAATGTTTATAGCAGCCCAATTCACTATAGCTAGATTGTGGAACCAACCTAGATGCCCTTCAATAGATGAATGGATAAAGAAACTGTGGTATATATACACAATGGAATATTATTAAGACATAAATAATAATAAAATTATGACATTTGCAGGTAAATAGATGGAATTGGAGAAGATCATGTTAAGTGAAATAAGCCAATCCCAAAAAAACTAAAGGCCAAATGATTTCTCTTATAAGGGGTTCACATAGTGGGGTGGGGGAGGCACGAGAAGAATGGAGAATGGATGGATTGTATAGAGAAGAATGAGGGATGGGTAGGGTGTGGGGAAGGAAAGATAATACAATGAGACAAACATCTATACCCTATGAATATGTATAAACATGCAAACTGTTTGATTCTACTTTGAGTACAACCAGAAAAATGATAGTTGTACTCCAGTTGTGTACAATGAACTAAAATAAAAAGTTTATTTAAAAAAAACATGAAAAAAAGAATCTTCTAGAAAACATTAGATACCCACTACTTAGACTCTATAATTATAGACTCTACCATTGTCATCAACTTTTTAAAAACCTAAACATCTTTCGGGAGATGTGGTTAAGAAAGCACCAAGGAATGTCCAGAGCAAGAGGACAGAGCAATGGATTCTTTACAACTCTAACATAAAAGTTTAACTACCCAGGTGCAGTGGCACACACAGGCAATCCCAGCAGCTTGGGAGGCTGAGGCAGGAAGATTGCAACTTTGAAGCCAGCCTCAGCAATTTAGAGAAGCTCTAAGCAACTCAGTGAGACCCTGTCCCAAAAGAAAAACTAAAAAGGGCTGGGGACGTGGCTCAGGGGTTGAGTGCCCTTGACTTCAATCCCTGCTGCCAAAAACCAAAACCAAAAACAAACATACAAACAAAAAGTTTAACTATTCTTGAGAGGAATTCCTTTGACAGGAAATAAACAAAAAATACACACAAAGAAACACCATAACCTAAATAACAAATGCTAGGGATTCAAAAAAGAAAAACAGAAGACAAGCTGAAAAACAAAAGATTCCTGGAATTATGTAAATTCAATCTGAGACTGGAGGCATGGTACAGACTGTGACAGATGGATGTCCAAAAGTGTCTCCAAAAGTGGAAGTACTCAAGAATGACCCTGTGAAAAATGTTCAAGTCAAGTCTTCAGGAAGCCACTGCTGTGTAGTGAAGCTCAGGCAGTCAATACTGGCCAGCACAGGACCTAAGTTGTGACATCCCAGCAGAAAGGAAAACTCAGGAGGACACTTGACATTAGGGGTCTCCTACCATCTGGAAGACCACCCTGCTCTGTTCTTTTTCACAGGTGCAGAAGACTACTCGGTCATCAGGGGCCAAAAAATACACTGTTCTGCGCACCTCTGCAAGAAAACACAAACACATGGGGTGCAAGTTCAGCCTAGACTAAGCCCTGCAAGTGAACACAGCCGAGTATAAACTTGAAAGCAAAAAAGGGATCAGAGAGGTTTCCTGTAAAAGAAGTATGCACGTGGGAGGCTTCTGAGGTGCTGATGGGGGCCTATCTCAACACCCATGTAATGGTTGCTTCACTTTTTACTTATTTCTTAAACCACATGTATGGGGTGTATGCACTTTGTCTGAGTGATTAAAAGTTTTTCTACAATTTTTTTAAATATTGGAAAAATGTACATACATCGAAGGTTGTGCTTCAATATTGTAAGTCGTAGCAGTAAGGTGCTGACTGTTAGCAGTGGAATGTCTATCTCAGCAGTTTAAGGGGACAGTTGGTCCTGGGAAATGGGGGTGGGGGGCAGTCATCAGAGAAGGAACAGCACAAAGTTAGGCCTGTGTCCCAGGCCTGCCAACAGAGCAGCCCATCATTTGGAGGCCAACCGGAGCAACAACAAGACACTTGTCTCCAAATAAATCAACCAAATCTTCTAAGAAATACAGGTTTATAGGAAAAACAAGGGGTAGAAGAATATGTTCAAAGACACTACGGGATGCAATCAGCAAACTCAGAAGAAAAAACTCTAAGGACACGGACATGATGTTCTTTCAACAAAGAAATAAGGAAGATAAAAGAAACCTACATATTGAACCAAAGCATACATGCAGAAGAGTTACTTTAATTCAAATCAATCTATTTGGACAAGCCAGGAAATTTTTAAAAAAATTTGCTTTTAGTTGTAGATGAACACAAACTTTATTTTTTTTATTTATGTGGTGCTGAGGATCTAACTCAGCGCCTCACATATGTGAGGCAAGCGCTTTACCACTGAGCTACAACCCATTCCCCAAGCAGGGAAATTTAACCATGAGAAATTTTGATAATAAAATATTAACTTTTTAGAATCATAATGATAGGGCAGTTGGGGATCTCTTGGTTGTTGATCATTTTTTTTGTCTTGCTCCACTATTGGATATGGAACCCAGCACCTGTGCATGCTAGACATGCACTCTACCACTACTGAGCTACACTCCAAACGCTTCTCTCTACTGTCGTTTTATATGCTTGCCATTCTCTCTTAAAAAAATAAAACAAATAAGAGCTTCTCAAGTATAGCTTGAAGCTCAGTCACACTTGGAGGGCTCAGATGGTCCTTTCACAGGGTAAGTCAGCTTGTGGCAACCATGGAAGGGAAGGAGGACAGACCTTCTGGGGTGGTGTGCCAGTGAACAATGTGCTGCTACAAAAGCAGCTCTGACAACCTCACAGATGAGGTGGCCACACTGAGCCCAAGAGATGGCAAGTCTGAACTGAGGCTAAATGTCAGCTCACACATGCTGAGTAGATGTTTCTTTGGACAGAACCGGCTCTCAGAACTGGTGCCCCTGCAACCCACCCTTCTGCTTGCTTATGCCAGCACATGTGATGACTGGAGACTTGTACAGACACCTCAATGAATGCCCAGCATGAGGCCAGCACCAGTGCTGACCAGCAGAGGATGTCTGCACAAACAGACGAATGTAAGGAAACTAAGGCCTTTCCTGGTGAAAGGAGCAGAAATGGAGGCATTTAAGGGAACCCACCTTTCCTGGCCTGGAGGGCATCACTTATTCCTCTCCCTGCCCCACTGCTCACTTTCCCCACCTAGACAATGAGGCTGGGAAAACTCTATCTTATTGGTTGTAATGGTGCATGCCTGCAGTAGCAGCCACTTGGGAGGCTGAGGCAGATGAATTGCAAGTTTGAGGTCACCATCAACAACTTAGCAAGACCTGGCTTCAAGTACAACATAAAAAGGGTTAAGGATGGTGGGGCATGATGCCCCACAACTGTAAGATCAGTGGATACAGAAGTGGAGGGAAGGAGGATTCAAGATTCAAAGCCAGCCTCAGCAAAACTGAAATGCTAAGGAACACGGTGAGTTCTTGTCTCAAAATGAAACACACAGTAGGGCTAGGGATGTGGCTAAGTGATCATATGCCCCTGAGTTCAATCCCCAGTACCCAATAAGAACAACAAAAACATTGGGGAATGCATCTCAGAGGTAAAGGATCCCTGGGTACAAGAAAAAGAAACAAACAAACTACCTTGTAAACAATTGTGAGGGTCATGTGTGCTAAAACATGTTAAACTGGTAGCACAGCTGTGGGGACAGTCACATCAGCTGCACTCAACATCACCATTATCATGTTCCCATCTTCCATGAAGGAAGAGGATGCAGTACCCTCCCAAGTGCTAAGGGCAACGAAGTTGTTGGCACACTTGCTGGAGTTGGAGGGATGGTGTCTGCATAGAGTGGTGCTGGTCACAGAGTGCTCAGTTCATCTGACAGATCAGCAGCAGGCCAAAACCCACCACAGGCTGCTGTGAGGAGGAGGAGGAAAGCAAGGAGGAGGAGGAAGACCATGAGGAGGAAGGAGAACTCCCACAAAACCCTCAGCAGAGAGTGCAGAGCTTTCCCAAGTCCCTGCTTGTAGAGAAGACAGGTCACCAGAGAGGGTTTGGATTTGGTAGACCTCTGCAAGGTCTGTCCCCATCCAGGCAACTGATGATCCTATACAGTTCAGGATCATATACAGTTGAGAATCTTGCTGGAAGCAGCTCTGCACCCTGGAAGCCACACTGCCTCTTGATGGTGATTGGTCAAGAATGCAGAACACTATGTTAACCAATCTAAGGACCTAGGCACCAAGCCTGTGAGCTGTACACATCTGGTCTTCAGAAGCAACCCAGTCACGTGCTTCAAGCCTATCAGGCACCACATGTGAATGCACTGGGAACTTTGTATTCAGATCCTAAATACTGTCCAAATAAGGTCATGCCCATCTGTAATGGAAGCTCTGTTGGACAGAGGGCATCTAAATCAATAGTTATCTCCAAAAAAAAGCAGCCTAGGACTGTTGGACAGGGAGGCTAGTGAGGGTACAGGATAGAAAGATGGGGCTGAGGAGAAGGTTGGAGGGAAGATTGGATGTAAGTAGGAAATGAAGATGTGTTCATGGTTATTGCACTTCTCCTAGCAAGATAAACATTGACTTGGGAGAAAGAAAAATGTGCTATCACTTCAGGAAGGGCAGCCTCAGCGTTTGATTGGAGGATGTGTGTCTAATGGCCAAGCTGTCTTCTGGTTGGGAAGACTGTTGTTTCCTGGGAATCTGATGTCAATGATGGGAACAGATCAAGAGGAATACCAAGGAAGGGACAGGGGCACCATGGGATTCCAGGACCAGGACCGGAGTGTCTCAAATGTTGATGACCATCATCTGGGCAACACTGGAGAGCAAGTAAGCCCCCATGTCCAGCCACACCTGCACCTCAGCCTGTCAGCTGCCTGTGCACATACAATTCACCCTGAGTTTAACATCCCAGAATATTGTTCTATATGCCATTTATTTATTTATTTATTTATTTATTTATTTATATGGGATTGAACCCAGGGGAACTCCATCATCAAGCTACACATACAACCCTTTTTATTTTTACTTATTTACTTGTAGCAGAAATTTATCAGGGGGCTTTACACTGAACCATTTCTCCAGCCTGTTTTATTTGAAATTTTTAATACTAGGTCTCACTAAATTGCGGATGATACCACTTATTTGTTCAGGCTCAGCTAGAATCTGCAATCCTCCTGCCCAGCTCCCTCTCCACCCCTACTCAGTGGGATTACAGGTGTCCTGCCACCATGCCGCTCCTTTCCAGCATATTCTTGCAATATACTGGAATACAGGAGGGGTGGTTAGCTCTACTACAACAAGAAGTTAAAGAAGAAACCTGTTTTCACCCCTGCCTTGTCTGCAGGTCTTGGTTGGTTTTCATACAGCATAACTGAGCACTTAGAGGGAGAATTTGCACACTTATCACTTTTTAGTGACAAAGTTTCTTCTTAGGGCCTGCCTCAATACCTCCACCAGTTGGAGGCTGAGAGCATGGAGTATGCCAAGGTCCTGTGGTGGGAGGCAGTATGAAAGACACACCTAGAGTTGAGAAGGCAAAGGGTTTGTGCTATTTGCTGAGTTTGGAAAGGCTGATGGGAGGGGATTCGCCAGGACTTGAAATCAAAAAAATATTTTGGTGTACTCCAAGACCAATGGGAAACTACAACAGAACTCCAGACAAAAGTATTAGCCTTTTATTCTTTGCTTGCTTATTTGTTTGTTATTGGTTTGGGGGATGCAACCAGGGCTAAGCGTGTGCTCTACCACTGAGCCACACTTCCATCCCTTAAATTAAATTGTAAAAAACACATATAGAGAGCAGGTGAAGTGGCCCAGGCCTATCATACAGCAGCTTGGGAGGATGAAGCAAGAGGACTACAAGTTGAAGGTCAGGTTCTGCAACTTGGCCAGGTCCTAAGCAACTTAGTGAGACCCTGTCTCAAAATAAAATAAATACATAAAATAAAATTAAAAGTACTGGAGATGTGGTTTGATGTCAAGCATCACCTAGTTGAATTCCTTGTATAAAAAAAAACTTTCATTCTTTCTTTTCTTTTTTTTTCTTCTCAGGACTTTCCACTCCCTACTCAGGTCTCAGTGTCATAATAATCTAGACCCCACCATCTCCCAAGCACATAAAATAAATGAATCCTCCCTAAGTAAAGAGATTAAATACTCTCTCTTCCTCTCATACCCAATACTCGCTTTGGTATCAACAAGAGCAAAATCATCCATGGGCACGTACCTTGTCCAGGTCCTTCTCCACCACCAGCAACAATGTCCCATTCTGGAGGATCCAGATACATGACAAACTTGAACAAAAACACCAGCAAACACAAACCGCCAACTCACAGCCACTGAAAACACAACCCTAACAATACTGGTTGTCTCATGATAATAGGGTTATTACCAACAGTTCTCCTGCTCATTTCTTCTTTCCTTCTGCACTCCTGGGAATTGAATCCAGGGTTCATTGAGCTCAGCCTCCCACGGAGCTGTGATTATTGGCACCTGCTATCATACCCAGCTCTTTTTACAATTTTCCACATTTCCCGTGTTCTACACAGCGCGATGAATTAATTACTAATCAATGTGTTGGGGAGAGCAGGAGAGGAGGGGATTTGTAAAACGCTGAATGAAGGGGAGAAAAACAAAACCAATAAATACACTATACACCCTGCATTTTCATGATTGCTCACAGCATGTGATTAGAAGCTTTAAGTTCAGGTGTTACAGCTTCATTTCATGTTTCAGGATGACAGATTCAAACAGAGAGCATATTAAACCACCACAGACTGCCAGGTGCAGTGGCACATGCCTGCACTCCTAGAACCTCGGGAGGATAAGTCAAGAGGAACACAAGTTCAAAGCCAGCAAGCAACTTGGTGATACCCTGCATCAAAATAAAAAATAAAAAAGGGATGGGGAGATGGCACAGTGGTTAAACCTCCCTGGGTTCAATCCCTGGGACCAAACAAACAAAAAGGGCAACATAGACTTGGCCAGGCTTGCATTTTGGGAATTGGGAGCGGGGAGGAGCCACTAGATCTGCATTAGAGGGTCACACATACAAAAACCTTAGAGGCCTCAAAAACATCCAGGTACTCACCCAGCTCCATCTGTCCTTCACCTCACACACACAATCCACCCCCCCCCTTATGGAATCACAGGACCTATAAATTCAAGTTAATTGCCCCTTGCACATCTATTTTCCATAATGGAAGTTCCTTTCTTCCTTCCTCTTCCAACTTTTTTCTATTCTTGAATAGATAACACATTCAAAATAGAACAGGTTCAAAAGATGAAACAGTAAAAACACCCCCTCTTTAAGGAATACGAGACTATTCAGTGAGCTGAGGTTGTGGCTTTGTGGTAGAGAACGTAACTAGCATTTGTGAGGCACAGTGCTCAATTCTCAGCACTGCATATGAATAAAGTAAAGGTCCAGGGGCTGGGGATGTAGCTCAGTTGGTGGAGTGCTTGCCTCCCATGCCCAAGGCCCTGGGTTCAATCACCAGCACCACAATAAATAAATAAATAAATAAATAAATAAATAAATAAAGTAAACATCCACTGACGACTAAAAAAGTATGTGGATAAAAACACTTTTTAATCTATACTTTTTCCTTTTTTTTTGGTAATAGAGTCCCTTCATTGTACCCATTCCTTTTTATTTTCTTAAATTTTTGTTGTTGTTGTTGTTGATGGACACAATGCCTTTATTGTTTTTGTGTGTGTGTGGTGCCCAGCATCAAACCTGCAGCATCACGCATACTAGGCAAACACTCTATAACACTCTACCATTTAATTACACATCCAACCATTCAAAGGAAAAAGCTCTGGGACTGAATCAGGTCAACAGGAGTCTGTGTTGCTTTTATTCCCAACTGGAATGTTTTTCCACATGTCCTAAATTTTCTTTTATTTCATTTGTTACTTACTAGGGATTGAACTCAGAAGTACTTAAACACTGGGTCACATCCCCAGACCTTTTTCTTACTGTCTATTTTAGGTAGAGAGAGGGTTTCGCTAAGTTGCATGGGGCCTTGCTAAGTTGCTGAGGCAGGCTTTCAATGCAAAAATCTCCTGCCATGGGCTCCCGAACCACAGCAATAGCAGCTGTGTGACTCCACACCCAGCACAAAACTTAACTTACATTAGGCCCACTTCCAAGGGGCATACCCTGACCCCCTGATCACCTCATACCTGTGCCTCAGCAACAACTAATACTGAGGGACAGGGCCAGGCAACCTAGCTCTCTTGGTGTTTAATCATGACTGTATGATGAATTTCAGAATTTGGTTTCTCTTGGCCCCCTGTGCACATGGGCTGTCTCCACCACCAGCTATGCTTCATATACAGTGGCTATTTCACTACATTATGGGTGGAGAAGACACAGGGGAGGGCCCAGGCAGAGTACTCCACTTCCACCCTGCTTTCCATAAAACGTCTGATGCCTCCCCCTCAAGTCAACCATTCCTTCTGTGACCTCACCCGGTAGTGATGACATCACGAGCCTCAGTTTCCATGGCAGGTAGCTCTGGGAATCTTCCCTACCATTTCTCCACAGGACACCAGCAAGTCTGGTTGCTTGAGACCATGTCTGACCATATTTTTTAGATACAGTCCAACTTATCTTCAGTCCCCTGGGAGAGCAGTGCAGCAGGTAGGCCTAGGCCAGGCTTCTGTAATAGAGCACCTGGTAAATACAAGGACTGGCCCATCACAACTCACAACTTCCCCAGCCCTGAGTAAGACCAAAGGTCTGGTGCTCCCTCATGGATCCACAGTGCTTCTGCTATCTGCTGAGGGCAAGTGTTCAGAAAGGTCCTAATCTTTATCAATCTAGCCTTCCCTTTAGACTCCCCAAATGCTCCTTCAGAGCACAGCACACAGGTACACATCTATGGTTCCAGCTTCTTGGGTGCTGAGGTGGGAAGATCACAGGTGCCCAGGAGTTGGGATCAAGGATCCAGGTGGGGAAACAGAGTGAAACCTGGTTCACATGGTGAGAAGTCCCATCATCAAAAGAGAAAGGAGGCTTTCTCCACATCCTTCCATAATAAGACCTTTACAAAATCCTGGTGTGCTTTTAATGAAGAGACAAATGGATGCCGGGCACGATGGCACACACCTATAATCCCAGCACTTGGGAGGCTGAGGCAGGAGGATCTCGAGTTCAAAGCCAGCCTCAGAAACTTAGTGAGGCCCTAAGCAACTCAGTGAGACCCTGTCTCTAAATAAAATACAAAATAGGGCTGGGGATATGGCTCAGTGGTGGAGTGTCCCTGGGTTCAATCTGCAGTACCAAAAAGAAAAAAAAATAAAGGACAGAGATGGAGCACGTTGAGCAAGAGCTATTGGCCTCTAATGAACCTCACCTGAAGACCCAGACACCATTACCGTACTGTCAGGGATGCACATGTGGGCCCCCTCACACACATCCCAGTCTGATCTGCTGAAGGAAAGGGTGGTATCATGCAGCTGGGAAGAACAAAAGGGCCAGGGGCAGAGAGCAAGACTGGATGTCTGAGGAAATGATGTCTCAGGAAGAGGAGGTCAGAAGCCTATGGGCCTGAACTTGGCACCCAGAGTTTGGATCTGGATCTCTAGATCCCTCTGTCCCAGGATATGGCCTGCAGACAGTGGTAGGGGTGGACACAGTGATGTGCAACTGTAGTCCCAGCTACTGAGGAGGCTGAGTCAGGAGGATCACTTCAGCTCAAGAGTTCCAGCCAGGTCTCAGGAAACATAGCAAGATGCCATGAAGAACAAACTTTCATAAAATCTTAAATACCAGACTAGCATTCAGTGTCATTGCCAAGCTGTATCAATGGGTCCCTACAGGAGCTGCCAAGGTGGTAGGAGTTCTAAACCAAGATATATTAGACCATTTATTCTAAACCTAAAAATTATTTCCATTATAGCCTCAGAAATGACATTCTAAAGAAATTTGTCTCCGTTGTAGAAGGGTGAGGCAGATGGAGTGGTGTTTGTGAAAATTCTCAGGTTTGTCTGTTCTGCTTCCATTGCCTCCACAGAACTCAAGTACTTTACAGAGCATCCCTTGAGGAGGCAGCAAAGCATCCATGGTGGTGACAGACAAAGGATGTGTTTCAGATGCCAAGCAGATAGGAGGGTTTCAGTCAGAAACAGGAAGGAACACGAGAGGGAGGTCCTGGAGGCAGAGTGTATGAAGCAGAAGTGACTGATGGGTTCTGGTTTCTCTCCAGCAGCAGTGCCTTCCATGTCTCCTATGCCCACCTACTACCATGTGCTCTACCAGGGCTGTGGAGAAATGCAGGTGGGCTGGCATGGGGAGACATACTGCCTGGTTGGTGGCTACAGGCTCTATGGGGACGCTCCCTTGGCCACTCCACCAAAGGCCTAAGCAGACAAGCCACCAGAGAAGCCTCCACAGAAGATGAAGGAGGGAGCAAGAGGGTCTCCCAGGAAACGCCCAGCTCAATTAGAAACGGAGAAGGCCCTGGGTTGCCCAAGCCCCAAAATTTGGGCCTTAAACCCAACTGGAAAGAGGCAAATGCCACAGAAGCTTGCTGGCTGAGCCTCTCTGTGCAAAGGACTATGCAAAGGAGACTTAATGCAACCTTTTTTCAAATGATAATTCCTTGTTTATAGAAATAAAAATTTTATTGTTGCTGTTGTGTTAAATATAAAGTTATTCACATGTACAGAAATTTGGCGGAAGTGCTACAGTGGGTGTCAAATGATGTTCAATGGTGTCCCAGCGAGGCCCTTTGTTTGGCTTGACATGAGCAACTACTGCAGCTTATGCTGGATCTGCAGAGCTTGGCAGAGACTGGATCTATATGTAAAAGCCATCCCTTAGACTTCTCCTCACTGGTTATCACTCTGACTTCTTTGTAAACATAGTCTTCCCATTCTAAGGAAATCAATAACAATTTTCCTGTCCTTTTCTGATTTCCCTCTGCAGTACTGGAAATTGCTTCCCAGATTGCTCTACCTTTGAGTTACATACCCAGCGCTCTCTATTTTTCATTCTGAAACAGGGCCTCCAAAATGTGCTGAGTCGGGCCTTGGACTTGTGATAATCTTGCATCACCCTCCCAAGGAGGTGGGATAATTGGTTGTGCCATCACATCCTCGCGTTATTTATGACTCCTTACTGTTTTCTTAGTTCTCAGTGGATCTCTATTTCATTTATCTCTTGATAAGGAGTGCTGAGAATGCACCAAATGCCCCACACATTCCAGGAAAATTCTCTACCACTGAGCCACAACCCCAGCCCACTCTTTACATTTTCTAATTTTCCGTGTTCTAGACAAGGCAATCAATGTTTCAGGATGACAGAGGTAATCAGAGAGCACATGAAATCACCACAGAAGGCCAGGTGCAGTGGCACATGCCTGGGGTAAGTCAGGAGGAACACAACTTCAAAGCCAGCCTCAGCAACTTGGTGAGAACCTATGTCAAAATACAAAATATAAAAGGGTGGGGGATGTGGCACAGTGTTTGAACTTCCCTGGGTTCAAACCCTGCTACCAAATAAACAAAAGGGCACCACAGAGTTGGCCACACTTGCATTTAAGAATTGGTAGGGAGGAGGAGGCACTAGCTCTGCATTTGAGATACAAATCTTAGAGGCCTCAAGGAAGCAAAGACACTCAACCAGCCCCATCTGTCCTTCACCTCACACACACACACACACAATCCAGCCCTTCCCTAGGAATCAGAGGATCTGAAATTAGAGCTCCCTGATCCTTCCACACCATTTTCCACAATGGAATTGCCTTCCTTTGTTTCTAACTTTTTTCTTTTTGGAAATAGAGTATACACTCAAAATTATTAAAAGTTCAACACTTAAAAGAGTAAAGTTTCACCATCTTTTAGGAATGAGAGCTTTTTCAATCTATATGCTTTTTCCCCCTGCAGTTCATTCCCACACTCCTCAGTGCTTTTTGAGACAAGATACCCATAAGTTGCTGAGGTTGGCCTCAAACTTGAGATCGTCCTGCTGTCACTTCCAGAGTCACTGGAATTCAGGTGTGTACTACTGGGCCCAGCTCAATCTATGCTTTTTAACTGCCTTCACTTTTTGAAACATGAGAACAGAGCACATAATTAGCTGGCATGTGCCAGTACTGCATACTGGTTGGTATCTCTTCTGACTGCCAGTCACTAATTATTTTAATAGCACTCCAGGAGTATAAATTTCCTACCTATATAAAACCAAACAAAACTCAAGGTTCCTTCCACACAGGAAGACAATCCTCCAGTTTCTTGTATCTCTTTCCAAATACATTCTGTAAGTATGAAACTCAACATACATAAATATTCATTCCCCATTTTCCTTAAGTAAACAGTAGTACACTGTATAAAATTCTGCTCATTGCTCTTTTTCACTACATCAGGGACATCATTCCAAATCATGTCAACTCTCCTCCTTACATAACTCAGGAACATACTGACATCATCAGAGAAAATACAGCCATATATTTTCAACTCCCCACAGAAGTCTCAACTTTCTGAAACTCCTTGAAGCTACTGTCCACAAGGCCCTCTGGTTTTGCAAGCAGGCAGGCAGGCATTCTGCAGCCTCCTGACCTAAAGCATTGGTGGCAAGCTGGGTGACCCCTCAAAACAAAGTGCCTGACTCTGGACAGTGAGCCAGGGGGACATCTATGATGTCTGCCCTGCCAACTTTCTGCACACTGCCACCAGGCTCCCAAGGGGCAGCACTGCAGGAGTCCCCCTAAGGTCTTACACTCAACAACCTCAATCTGCTTCGATTATCTTCTCCAAACCTGTTCTTTCCTCAGCTCCTGATCACAGCTAAAGACCAAGAATCCTGCTTCCTGGCCACCACTCTTTCTTCCCCAAACCCCAACCAGGCTTCCTGCCATCCCACCCCCAATAATTGGAGAGCCAAGTCCTAGGGATCCCCACCTCTACCCTTTTTATTCGAATCCACCATACACAGGGCTTTTCTGCTCAAAAGAAAGGCCAGAGATACCTAAAGTCCAAGTCCAGCTCATCTGATCCCAACCACAGTTTCCAATCCTATTCATGATCCTCTGCTTCCTCTACCTCTCCCAACCACAGTTTCCAATCCTATTCATGCTCCTTTGCTTCCTCTTCCTCTCCCACTCCCCAGTCCTCAGGTCAAGATGAGTTATTCACAGTTCTGTCTTCATCTCCTAGTGGCCTCCATACTTTCATTACTGTGTCCTATATCTCTTCCTCAAGGACCACAGGTCCTCAAGAGAAACAAAGTTTAAGGGCTGCCTTTCCACTCTGTTCTCAGGCTCACCATAGTCCTCTGATCTGAACTCTTCTGAGGTGACATATATACTGCATCCTCTATTATTATAAATGTATGTCTCAGTTTTAAAAAACTCATATATATATACATATATATTTCTTTTTTTTTTCCTTTTGGTGCTGGGGAGCAATCCCAGGGCTTTGTGCATGGGAGGCAAGCACTCTACTAACCGAGCTATATCCCTGGCCCCTCATATTGTTTTTCTTTGTTGATGGACCTTTATTTTACTCATTTATTTATATGTGGTTCTGAGAATTGAACACAGTACCTCACGGGTGCTAAGTATGCACTCCATCACTGAACCACAATCCCAGCCCATATGTCTCACTTTTATTTATGAAAATGAAAGCCCTGTTCATATTATTTTTCTTTGCTATTTTTAAATTTCTTTTAAAATTCTTTTAACAGCAACTTGGGGTTGAACCCAGGGACTTGAACATTGCTGGGCAAGAGCTGTACCACTGAGCTAATGCCCCAGTCCTTTTATTATTTTATTTTGAGACAAGGTCCTCCTAAGTTGCCTGGGATTGTGTTACATTTGCTATCCTCCTGCCTCAGCCTCCCAAATAACTGGGATAACAGGCCGGGGCCACCATGCCTGGCCCTGTTCCAGTTTTGACCATTGATCCACTAACATCCTTTCCAGTGTTTTCTCCCTCCACAACAGGATCTAGACCAGAACTAGATACTCTACCTAGCTGTCATGTCTTGGTAGCTTCCTTTAATTTCCATAGTATATTTGTGAGGAACATAAAGAAATCATGTACCTTGGTGAAATATTCTAATGGACAGCCCATGTTGATGTCAATGCCAGCTACATCGTTTTCTCTGGAAAAATATGGGAAAAAAAAACATAATAGACATTCAACTAGAGGAAGAAGGTAGAGTCAAAAGCATGAATGGGTCTGTGCTCATGAAACTCTTCCTGTGTCTCTGGGTCTATGAAACACACCACCCTCAATGACAGACCTCATCTGAGCAGAGTTCCACAGGAAGGACATAATGTGTGTACACATCTGGAAAGAGCTAGGTACTGAGGACTTTGCCACAGTGGAGAGGTGTCACATAACTCAAATACTGAGTAACACTCATGCTAAACTCAATTCCAGGGCAACATTTCTCACTGGGGTAATGAAAACCATTTCTCAATGCAGATAAGTAACATGAGCACAAGAGCCCTTGGCCAGACCAACTCTTGTGGTAGAAATTACAGGACTGCCTTCATTTGTGAGCTGCACGTCAGCTTACTACAACCAACTCTCAAATGCACAAAGGACCCTGACCTCATTCTCTGCTTTGTACACTTAATAGTCTGTGATCAACAGCAACAATTGCCCAAGTCCCTTCTTGCTATCATCAATAACGAAAGGTAACATTTACTAAGTACCCAAATGTGTGACAAGCTCCAAATAACATGCCTATTTCACTGACCCTGCTCCATGGCAGAGGTTGGTAGTACACTGCATTCATTGCACAGAGAAAGGAGCTAACTTATCAGCAAGGTGAAGTAACTTCCTGAGGTCACACAGGTACCCAGCAGCAAACCCACAATTTCAACCCACGTCTACCTAAACTCTAAATCCCCAGAAAGGGAATCCCATGAATAAACACTAAAACTGGGCCCTCACATGAGGGTCTCTGGGGTCTGGGAACAGTGGGTACATGTGGGTCCCAGGACAGCCCTAAGATGCCATAAACAGGGAAGGAAATCACTCTCAGCTGAAAACAGAAGTAATCTGCCAGTAGTCAGGAGGATGGGTCACCTCCAAGGCCACCAGTGATATTAAGACCTCTTATCTAAGGAAAATTCATTGCATTGAGTGCATTCAAGAAAAAAATAAAAAGTCAACTACTCAATGACCTAACCTTACATCTCAAACCCTATAAAAAGAACAGAACGAGAGCAAAAGTAGTAGAAGACAGAAAATAATTAAAATCAGAGCTGAAATAAATGAAATTGAAACAAAAGAAACAATTGAAAAAAATGGACAAAACAAAAAGTTGGTTCTTTGAAAAAGTAAACAAAATAGATAAACCCTTAGCCACACTAACAAAGAGAAGAAGAGAGAAAACTCAAATTACTAAAATCGTGATTAAAAAAGGAAATATCACGACAGACACCATTGAAATACAAAACATAATCAGAAGCTACTTTGAAAATCTATACTCCAATAAAATAGAAAATCTTGAAGACATTGACAAATTTCTAGAGACATGTGATCCTCCCAAACTGAACCAGGAGGACACACACAATTTAAACACATCAATTTCAAAGAATGAAATAGAAGAAGCCATCAAAAGCCTACCAATGAAGTAAAACCCAGGACCAGATGGATTCTCAGTGGAGTTCTACAAGACCTTCAAAGAAGAACTTATACAAATACTCCTGAAAGTATTTCATGAAATAGAAAAGGAAGGAACACTTCCTAATTAATTCTATGATGCTAGTATCACTCTGATACTAAAACCAGACAAAAACACATCTAGAAAAGAAAACTTTAGACCAATATCTCTGATGAACATAGATGCAAAAATCCTTAATGAAATTCTGGCAAATCACTTACAAAAAATATATTAAGAAATAATGCACCCCGATCAAGTGGGGTTTATCCCAGGGATGCAAGGTTGGTTCAACAACCAGGAATCAAAAAATGTAATTCACCACATGAATAGACTTAAGGTTAAGAATCATATGATTATTTCGATAGATGCTGAGAAAGCATTTGACAAAATACAACACTGCTCCATGCTCAAAACACTAGAAAAAATAGGGATGGTAGGCACATACCTCAACATTGTAAAGGCTATTTATGCTAAGTACACTGCCAACATCATTCTTAATGGAGAAAAACTGAAAACATTTCCCCTAAAAACTGGAACAAGACAGTGATGCCCACTGTCACCACTTCTAGTCAACATTGTGCTGGAAATGCTAGCCAGAGCAATTAAACAGACCACAGAAATTAATGGGATACAAATAGGAAAAGAAGAACTCAAGCTGTCACTAATTCCTGATGACATGTTCCTATATTTAGAGGATCCAAAAAACTCCAGCAGGAAACTTTTAGACCTAATTAATGAATTCAACAAAATAGCAGGATATAAAATAAGCACACATAAATCAAATGCATTTATCTACATAAGCGATGAATAATCTGAAAGTGAAATGAGGAAAACAACTCCGTTCACAGCAGCCTCAAAAAAAAAAATAAAATACTTGGGAATCAATCTAACAAAAGAGGTCAAAGACCTCTCCAATGAAAACTACAGAACATTAAAGAAAGATATTGAGGAAGACCTTAGAAGATGGAAAGATCTCCCATGTTCTTGGATAGGCATATTTAATAGAATCAAAATGGTTATACTTCCAAAAGTGCTATACAAATTTAATGCCATCCAATAAAAATCCCAATGACATTCCTCATAGAAATGGAGAAAGCAATCATGAAATTCATCTGGAAGAACAAAAGACCCAGAATAGCCAAAGCAATCCTGGGCAGGAAGAATGATGCAGGAGGTATCACAATAACAGACCTTAAAATCTACAGAGCAATGTTTACAAAAACAGCATGGTATTGGCACCAAAATAGACAGGTAGACCAACGGTACAGAATAGAAGACCCAGAGACAAACCCACATAAGTACAGTTATCTCATACTAGATGAAGGTGCCAAAAACATGCAATGGAGAAAAGATAGCCTCTTCAACAAATGGTGCTGGCAAAACTGGAAACCCATATGCAATAAAATGAAATTAAACCCCTATCTCTCACCCTGTACAAAACTCAACACAAAATGGATCAAGGATCGGGGAGTTAGACCTGAGACCCTTCACCAAATAGAAGAAATAGTAGGCCCGAATTTTCTTCATCTTGGCTTAGGACCAGACTTACTCAACATGACCCCAGAGTGCAAGAAATAAAAGGAAGAATCAATAAATGGGACAGATTCAAACTAAAAAGCTTTTTCTCAGCAAAAGAAACAATCAATAATGTGAAAAGAGAGCCTACAGAGTGGGAAAAAAACATTTCCACACACACTTCAGACAGAGCACTGATCTCCAAAATATATAAAGAAGTTACCAAACTTTACACCAAAAATACAAAGAACCCAATCTATAAATGGGCTAAGGAACTGGGCAGACACATCACAGAAGATGATATACAGGTGATCAACAAATACGTGAAAAAGTGCTCATCATCGCTAGTAATTAGAGAAATGCAAATCAAAACCATCCTAAGATTTCATCTAACTCCAATTAGAATGGCTACTATCAGGAATACAAGCAATAATAAGTGTTGGCATGAATGTGGGGAAAAAGGCACACTCATACACTACTGGTGGAGTTGAAAATTAGTGCAGCCACTCTGGAAAGCAATATGGAGATTCCTCAAAAAACTTGGATGGACCCACCATTTCACCCAGCTATCTCACTCCTGGGTTTATACCCAAAGGTCTTAAAATCAGCAAAGTATACGGATATAGCCACATCTATGTTCATAGCTGCTTAATTCACAATAGCTAGATTGTGGAACCAACCTAGATGCCCTTCAATTGAAGAATGGATAAAGAAACTGTGGTTATATATATGCAATGGAATACTACTTAGCCATAAAGAAGAATAAAATTATGGCATTTGCTGGTAAATGGGTGGAGTTGGAGAATATCATGCTAAGTGAAATAAGCCAAGACCAAAACACCAAAGGCCAAAAGTGTTCTCTGATCAGTAGATGCTGATACATAATGGAAGGGGAGGAGGTATGGAGGGAATAAGAAAAGAATGGAGGAAGTATGGATGGTGCAGAGGAAAATGGGATGGGAGGGGGTGGGAGAAGGAAAGATAAGCAGACTGAGACAGACAGTATTACCCCATGTATATGTAAGATTATATGAATCGTGTGAATCTACAAGGTGAAAAAAATATATATTCCCTGTTGTAGAATTATATCCACTGTTATGTATAATTAAAAAGAACCAATAAAAAAAAAGAAAAGAAAAAAATTACAAAAAAAGGCCTTTTATCTCACAGGAAGACAAAGGGAGCTCAAGAGAGTGAAACTTACACAAGCCTGGCCACAGCAAGGGCTTGCTCTGCATCTGACGTCCCCTGGGAACACAAAAGGCCTCAACAACCAATGCCCTGATAAAGGCAGATGTGCATAGACATCCATGCCCATCTCCCCTGCCAACCCCCACAAACACATACACGTTCATACCTACAGTGTGGGCCGGTTTTCTCCCAAAAAGACAGCCCAGTAGACAAGCTCACTGGGAAAGGAAAAAGATGGACTTGGAAGACCTAAACAATGTCCTTGTTTTATTCAAACATACAAAACATGAAACAGAGAATCTTCTAGAAAACATTCAGATACCCACAACTTACAGTATATAATTATATGTCTACCCATTGTCATCCACTTTTTAAAAACCTAAACATGTCTTAGGAGCTGTTTCTAAGAAAGCACCAAGGAATGTCCAGAGCAAGAGGACACAGCAATGGAGTCTTTACAACTCTAACATAAAAGTTTAACTACCCAGGTGCAGTGGCACACACTGGCAATCCC
>JAJEJO010000691.1:17412-28339 GCA_020662805.1 Glaucomys volans | reverse complement strand
TTCTTACACATCTTTCCAGAGAACTCATACTGCAAAACTTACCTGATGTGAGTGTCCTGACATCCTTCGACTCTACTGCTTTAGTTGCAAGAGAATCTCTCATTCCAGTGGTAGGCTGGATGGGTTTGAAAACATGATCAAAGCTCTTTTGCAAAAAACTGTCACAGATGCTCTGCTAAAAGTAATATCAATATTGAGTTGCATAAAGTATCCTTAATTACTACTTAAAAGCAGACACAAGAATTTCCAGTTTTAAAATCAATAAGAATAAAAATTACACAAGTACATATTCAAATCTTAAACATTTGAAAGGAGAACTTCGTTTTTCCTCTCCAATTAAGCCTAACTTTCGTCTTCCTCTGGCTACTGACTCTGAAAGAAGAATGCAGGGACAGAAGGAAAACCTTCATCACCAACATACTAACTGATGTGCAAAACTTCACAGAGATAGAATGTCTGCCTGAAGATCTAACCTTACACAACATTTTATACCAAAAATAAGAGGATATTTTAAAAAATATATCTAAACAAATTTTTACAAATACACCTGATGATAGCTTTAAACATTTGAAACATTCTAATGACAGACCATTTTGTGCTAAAATTAGATATTGGTTTGATAAGACATTTTGAATTATGGTATACTGAGCAGAAATGAAACCATTGTCACATTAGCTGCACTTAGCTGATCAAAGATCTTTGAAATCTAAATATTTTTTGGGAAAGTTTTTACAGAGAGGAAAACTAATTTAATGACAAAGTAGTAAAGAAAATGTTTCTTTACTTTACCTTTACATGACAGTGCACAATTATGAGATAGAGGTTGGAACACTTTCCAGTTAGAAAGCAGCTAAAGAAAAGTATACCAAGGGAGAAAAATGGCAGAGGGCAAGTGCACTGTGCTGCTTAGCTATTTTCTGAATTTGACACACGTCAACTGGTGTGTGGCTGGATGTTGAGGTGACTGCAGGAAAACACTGCAGTGCCATTGCAGAGAGCCAGACACCACGCAGTCTTTAGAACTATAAAAGAATTTACCAAAAGTCAGACTGCAGCAGTTTGCCAGAGAAAAACTGAGTAGTGTGAAGATGGAAAGCTGCCTTCCCGTGGGCCCAGCCATTTCAACAAAAGCTGATGCCACTGAAATCAAATGAACAGTTTCAGCAAGAAGAGATCTGGATTCTGCCTGACAAGCCAAGGGAGGACAGGTGTTCTGCAGATCCTCCCTTGCAGTTTCAGAGTGCTTGGCCAGGAGCCATCTTCATTAGGGCTCTTTTTTCCTTGAATTTATTCATGGGATATCAGAAACCCCAAGCTTTTTTTTTTTTTTTTTTTTTTTTTTGTAGCACTGGGGATTGAACCCAGGGCCTTGTGCTTGCGAGGCAAGCACTCTACCGACTGAGCCAAATCCCCAGCCCGAACCCCAAGCTTTGATTTCATATATCCAAGACCCAGCTGTGACACGAATTCGCTTAGTTGGGAGACACCTACAAAGAGAGTCAGGCTGAGTTTTAGAAACAATGTGCTGAGAGCTCTGGGAAGCTAGAAGCATCCCCACACAGTCTACCAAGGGACAGAAGCCTGGGCACAGACAATGACTTCCTTAAAGGCCCAGGAAATAATAGCAACAGTAGATGAGTGAGCATGCATAAAATCAAAAAACTTCTGCAAGGTAAGTCAGCTTGAGTGTGAAGAGATAGTGTTTGCCAGTTACTCTTCTGACAGAGCATTAACATTCTGAATATATAAAGAACTCAAAAGTTTATTAGAATGTAATGAATCCAACTTAAATGGTTTCAAACAACTATCTAAAATCTGTAACATGACCACCAAATACAAAGAAAAATGGGAAAAAATGTTCCAAGTATTTCCCTCTGAAAGAAAAATACTTTCAGAATTGTAAAGTTTAATGTGGAGCTTGAGAAGATATATTTAATAGCACATTTGTTGGGACTCAAAAGGAGATATTCTGGTTCCAAATTTCATGTTTATGACATTTCTCTAAATTGCTTCTTGTTTTTGACATTAATTCATGATAAATCACCTGACCTTATCCCTCCTAAGCCTTGAAAAAGAATACAAATGTAAGCCACATGTTTAGAAATTCAATAGATTTAATTATTAGACATACCATGTACATTGGATTACTTAGGACACTTCATTAACTACAAATCTATTTTTCTGCATATTTATTCATGTCACAAATATTAAAAGCATTCCAAAACTTATTCCAGGAGATGTGCAAATATGTTTCCTAAACTCCAATACCTCATGGGGATAGAAGAGATTTGAAATAAATATGTAAATAACTAAATACCAAGACTTCTCAAATATGAAGTCTCAATGTTACATAAGATCTTTGAATGACTGTTTTAATACATTATGATGCAAAAAAAGTTCTAAAACTAAAGTTTTGCCATACAGTTATTGAGATTCTCTGCTTCTAGAAGTGATTATTATTTTACACAAAACATCTATTCTTTATTAGATGAAGAGCTTTAAAGAACTAAGTGGAGAGCTCAGAAAACATGATGCAATCTCTTTGTAATGCAAGAATTAAGAAACAGATTCTAAATTTCTACATTGCCCCAGTTTATAATATTTTATTGTAAATACAGACCAAGAACCGAAATTGAGAAAAAAAGTTCTCCTAAAAAGAATATGATACTAAAATATATAGTGTGTGAGAAAAAAATAAGTATATACAATGTGCCCTATAGCTTTCACATTAATGTCTCCAGGGAAATTCCATGATTACTACAAAAACTAGTTCAATGTTTACATATTTATATAGGTATGAATATCGTAAAAGTCATGTAAGCATGATTTAAAGGTCAGAGTGAAATATATTTCTTCAAATACGTCTTAATAAATTTCACGTTTAACCTGCAGTTGGAAGGTTTTTCCTAATGTAGCTTTTCCGTCAGTATGTATTTTCCAGTCCCCAGGCTCTGAGGTACTTGAGGGAACATTGGTATTTTTCAAAGTATATTAATAAATAGAAATCAGCATAATTCTATCAAATGATTCCTTCTGAGCATATTTTCAAATAAAATGAAAAGGAGATCATTGCTGAAATTTAAGAACAAACAACTCAAAAAACAAAATACAGAGCAAGAAAATTAACTTCACAAAAGAACACTTTACCTTGATATCAGATTGACTGTTGCCCTCATCTGGCAAAGAATCACTAGGACCAGGTTTATCAGAACTTCTTTAGAGTAAAAACAAAAACAAAAAAACAACAAAAAAAATAAGAATGGGTCAGCCCAATTTCTCAAAAACTAAACTCTGGTGAATGTTTAAATATACTTATATCAAATGATATTTCTGGGGCTAGGGATATAGCTCAGTGGGTAGAGTGCTTGCCTTACAAGCACAAGGACCTGGGTTCAAACCCCAGCACCACAAACAAAACAAAACAAAACAAAAAACAAACAAAAAAACCCTATTTCTTGATGATATAATAATAAAATTATAAACTCTTGAAAAATTTACCTCTTTCTGCCTCCAATTCAATTTTCCCAGTCTATGAAATATTCAATGGAGGAACATTTATTTCCAATTCAAAAAGTGACAGCCAATATGTTGGCAGAAACTGAGAATAGTTTATCTTCACAAACTGGCCTATCTTGAAAGCTGAACTGATAATCCAACTAATGTTCAATATACTGTTTGTTTCCTGAACTGAAAATAGTCTCTCATAACCCAAGACAAGGTAGAAAGATACTTTCCTCTGGTTTTCTATTCCTAGATCAGAGTAAGCTGAGAAATTCCTAAGAGGTAGTCTTGGTTCTTCAGCGTGGAAAATATCTACTACAAAGCCCTAATGCCTCCTTTCACCCACAAACAGCACAAGGAGTTCTCTGAAATATTTGAAATGTTTGAAAGTTGAATGTGCAAAAGTCAAAGAATGTACATGTATGTTGTCGGAAATACTTTTGCCAGACAGACTGAAACATTTTAAATTATAAAATTCAATTCTTTTTCCTGTGTAAGTCTTGCCTCATTTAGATTCACATAAACTTCCAAGCACTTCAAAACCTTCATAGGCACCCAGATATTCAATAGGAAAGATTGCCAGAAAAGTAGAGTACTCAAAGTTATACCTTGTTCCCCTAAGTACTAATTATCTTCCTTCCTGTGAGTGGACACTCTCAGGTCCTTCTTCTTATGACTCAGTGGCAGTAGCCGACCTTTAAATCTACATACTATGAAGATGCGGATTCCTGAGAGAAGGCTGGGCACAACTGACACAATACTGGTGCTCACTTTCCATGTTCCAAATGGCATCTCAGTCACTGGCCTAAGCATAAGCATGTTACCAACGACCCAACTGAAGCTCCAAGATAGCTTTGCCAACCAGTCATTCCTATGCCCTAACTTTCATGTGCATACGATGGACATCACTGAGTGGAAAAAAGGTAAAAATGAGTGGACACCTGCTCTGGGCCATAGCTCCATGTAGGTTAGCAACTTCAAGTCCCCTGGTGCTTGAGAGTTTCTATGCAACCCTCACATTCCTATGTGCTCTGGAGACTCTCTCTGCCAGGTAATTCAAAGTATTTTAACCTCTTTCATCAAAAACCTTGGTGTTTGTCTGTTCCTCCAATTAAACAAATAAGAAATTGATGACTTCAGAAATTGATGGTTCAGGATGCCTTTCAACCTCCTATTTTAATATACCTTTCTAGATAGCTCCCAATATCCTGTGTCATTGATTCTTGTTTTGTCTTTATCAAACTGGTCATAAACCCCAATATTATGATCACTTTTCCAAAACCCTCATTCCTACCCACCACAGTGTCATTGTTCTTCAACCTTGCCCTTTCTCTGTCAGTGCCATTCTGATCCTCTACCACTTAATTCTCTTCCTAATTCCATTTTCATTCTCTTCACTTCAGTTCCTAGACTCACTCCCCCATTCTATTAGGGAATACTTTACCTAAAGAATGATAATAAGGAAGAGGACTGGATTGGAATTAAGGAACCTGAGTTCAAATTCCATTGCTTCCCTGTTCTGTGTCAGAAAATTTTTCATACTACTTTCTAATTTTCAGGTTCATCATCGTAACCACTGTTTTGCTAGTATTTTAGACACATTTTGAGGTACTATAGGAGACTTGGATTAGTTGCTAAGATCTCTTCAATCCTTAGCCTTTTTCTGTTTTTTATTGGGTCTATAAGAAGAAAATGTAGTTTTTAGCTGACAAACATGTTAGAAAAATACTGAAGGAATAAACAAACTGGGAAATAACCTGTAAATCAATGAACTTTCAGTAAAATAATTCCTCTCTGGGCTTTTCTAATCTTTCTTATGAGAAACCCATTGTCCTGTGACTACAGCTATGTGGGATTTTCCCTAAAAGGTAAAATATTAATCAGAATTAACACATAACTACCTATGACTTTCTGAATTGATCTTATACCTGTATCTTGATCAGTGTACTGCACAGACCCCTATCAATCTAGGCAGTGAGGCAAGAAAATGGCATTGTCAGCCAGACTGGTTGACTGTCAATCTCAGGCCAGCTGTTTGTTAATTATGGGACCATGGACCAATTAGTCAACTACTCTGAAGGACATTTGCTTAATTAGACACTTTCAAATCTGTTGTGCTGACTATAAGAAACAAGTGATAAACATCTAATATGGTGTCTACCCCAAACTAGAACATTCACAAATAGTAGTGGATTTTTTTTCTTCTCATTCCTGAATAGGTTAACATACAAATTTTTAAGACCTATAAAATCTTACCTGATTAAGGGGTCATCTTTAGAACTTTCCTCCACTATTAAAGAAAATGATAAAAAAATTTTAATCAACTATAGAAAATATAAAACACTAAACGTATATGACTCTGATGCTTTCTTATAAAGTATTCCTTTGGGACCATACATGTAGATAATTCTAGAAAAAATGTTCATGATATTGATGATGGACAATGCATTAAGAACTCTTTTGTCCCCTTTTCTGTATTTATCAAGTGCAAGGGCAAAGGATGGGTTTAATCATAATTTGTTACTGAAAAGTAAAATACTATGTCCAATTACCAAAGTCCTAACTGAAAGCTGAAAAATTGGCAGAAAATATCATCAGTAGAATTAGTAGTATTGAACTGACAGTATCAAACAAACCTCACTGGTTTTCTGGACAAAAAGCAGTAGGAACAATTGTAAGAGTGTGCTTACTTTTCTTTGTTAGGACATACAACATCTTCTCCAGATTTTCAGTCAAAAATGTCCAATTTATGATGAAATACTCTTTCACAAGGAAGCTAGATATGTGGGAAGTGTCCTTTGTGGCATGTCATCAGGCAACAGACAAGGAAGTGGGATACTTACAAAGACATTTTGGCTTAAAGTTGAGAAGAGCTCAATAAAAATCAATGCGCTTATCCTCACTAATGCTGTTCTAGTGAAGATGCAAATCTCTTAGTTCTAGCTCCTTTCTCTATCTTATGCATGATGCAAGTAAGGTCTTACCTCCCATAGACAAAACACTAGAAAGACTGCACCCTTGAGAGCTCAAGCACTTTGATCCATACCTCACTGTCATAGTGAAGTTTAAAAAGAAGACAAAGGAATTGGCAAAAAGTTGCCAAGGAGTAATAGCTGATATGAAAGAGTATTTACGTACATTATTAACTCACTCATGCTTGCAGACTGTGCCAACTCCTAATGGGATAAAAACAATCATTTTCCACTTCATATAAGGTAGAAAACAAAACAAAAGGTAATGTGATTCTCTTGGCATTTACCATAAGAGAGTCTGCTGATAAAGATGGAGCTCAGCGGTAATGTGATTGCATAGCATGCATGAGCCCTGGATTTAACCTCCAGTACTGAAATAAAAGAATATCAGACCTGCTATAATAAGATAAACTGATCTCATAGTTATCACTAAAAGCAAGCCGATCATTTTAATTCATGTATAGTATTCATTCCTTAGTCTTATTTCCAATGCAAGGAAGTTGTAAAAGGCTTCCTGATAACAGTTTACAAAACTATAGCCTCCTAAGGTTGTCTTCTCCCATTGTGAAGGAATCCATCTGGTCCAATCAGAGCAGGATGATCCCCTTACTGCTGTGCCATCCAGCATGATGTCATTCCCCTCAATCCTCCATATTATGTAGCAAATCTCTACAGATATCATGCTTTTTTCAGCATGTAAACTATATGCCCTCATATCCTATGTGGATGAACAAAATTTTAAAAGTACAAAGCAAGGACTGGAATTGTGACCCAGGCATAGAGGACATGCATAGACTGCATCATGCTATGGATCCAATCACTAGCTCCACAAAAGGAAAAAAGAAAGAAAAAAGAAAAAAACCTGCCTCAAATGACTACATTTCATTACCCTGGAATCTTAATATATTAAATAATTTAAAAGATGCCTATTGTATTGTTCCACCTATATGATTATTCTGAGAAGAAGCCAAACTCTCCATACAGTAAAAACGTCAGTGGTTGCAAGAGGTAATTAGATGTGTGAGGTAGATAAATATGGAGAGCACAGGAACTTTTAAGGACAGCAAAATTGTTCTGCGTATGATACCAAAATTGTAAACACATGTCATTCATTACTCATTTACCCAAACAGATAGAATGTACAGCACCAAGAATATACCCTAATGCTAACAACAGTGTGGGGTGGTATTAATGTGTCAAGGGAGAGTCACCATTTTAAGATGTGTACCCTTCTGATGGAGGGTAACTAGGAGGACATAAATCTAAGGGAGTACAGGGAATATGGAAAATCTCTATACTTTACCCTCTTCTCAATTTTTCTGTGTATCAAAAACCACTCTAAAATATGAATTTTCTTAAGGGCTAAAAGTACCCTTCAGTGGTAGAGCACTTGCCCAGTATGCACATGCCTTGGATTGGATTACCACTACTGCAAAGACAAGAAGTTATTAACTCAAAAATTATTTTTAAACTTACAGCAAAACAGAGTCACCTTCAAACTGAGAAGAAAAATCAAAGCAACAGGATATGGATATTACCTCCTAACCATAAGAATTTGAAAATACACATGAAGATTACTCAATATAATGCTTAGGCAAGAAAATAATTGATAAACGATAGAATATTCCTTCTTGTTTTAGGGCCACAAATCATTTTTAGTGACAAAACTATCTGTAATACTCTTCATTTACTACATGCAATCCACTTGTAGTAGTAATTGTATAGAAAATCCATTTTTAGGACTAACTGCTCTGGGGAGAAAAAAATCAATAATGATGATACACAGCCACTGTGAATAAACTCCTGCATTGACTGGGTGAGGAATGGCTAAACAACACAGTTGTGGCTGGGAGGCATGATGGACAAAATCCTGCCAACTATTTTGAGCAACATGGAGTTTGTCATGGAATGGATCATGGGTGGTTCCATCCTACGTGATGAGAAACAAGACCAGTTGCATGTGGTGTCAAGAGTGATACAATTCTAAGACTGTCAAGATGAAGGGAAGCAAATTACTTGGTTTCCAAGGTTCATAATTCAGCACAAAACTCTCTGGTTTCCTGATGCCCAATACACAGTCTGAAGCATCATGAGAATATACTATAGCTTGGACACATGTCACATGTCTGGGCACACAGATGATATTCCTATAGGCTGAATATATGGCTTCTTGGCACAGCCCACACAGTGCCAAATCTCTGCAGGTGTGAAGGGCTTGTTGCTACCCAGACACTCACCATAATACTGTGCACACATACTAATTGCCCTGCACAATATCTGCAAACAGAAATAAGTGTCTCATCCATACTCTTGATGGAGGAAAAATGCTTGACTCATTTTTATTTTCTTTCAACTCTCATTTATACTTTCTATGTTATTATTTTGTCATTTTGTTTCATTTTATCTTATTTCTTACTGTACTGTCAGGATTCTTTCCTTTCTTAATTTCCAGGGTCTCATTGTCCCTTTTTAAATAATTGTAATTTTATGAATGTTTAATGTTTAATGTTTATGACAGTTTAGTTGAGTCTACAACACTTTTCTCCTTTCTTTACTTCCTGGTGTTGCCTTGTTTTTCTTGTTCATTGATTACTATTATATATCTGTATCAGGTTTGTTTTTATGTTCTGAGTGTTATTGTTGTTTGTTTCTTCCTTCTGAGCCAGGGAGCCAGCCCCATGCCTTGAACACATCTGGTGGGTGGCTTTGCCACTCCAAGACACCAACCGCATAGGTGAGAGGAACTGCACCTTACTCAAACCTCGGAAAATATTTCAACTTAAAGAACAAGGGAGATAAAAGCACATATGATATGACCCCAAGTAGGTATGGACTAAAATCCAATCTCTGGACACTTAGGGTGAGTGCAAGAGCAGAGAAAATGACATGACACCTATGGACACTGCCCTAGACCTACAGGTCTTCAGCCTGGGTCTCTCCCACACACACTTGCAGACAGCATATTATTGACAAGGCTGGAAGAGTGGCCATGGAGGGTACATTCTAAATATGCCACTGTCTGCATTGCTATTGCTAACAATGTGACTCCACTCTTTAAAAAAAAAAATGTGCAATGAAACTTGATCCCTCAGATTCTGACAGTACAAACTGTGTTGAAACTCATGAAACACAGCCAGACAGGTCATAAGGAAACACACCACAAACTGCAGTTGGAAATAAATTCAATAATACACAACAAACCAATAGCCCTGGTCATATCGAGAGAAAACTATTTCCTAACCACGACATCGCATAAATGTAGAACTGATATATATCCCCCTAGATGTATAAAATATCAACATAGAAATAAAAGATAAAAGAAAAATATAATGCCTCCATATTTTCATAACCCTGCTGATTTCAAAAGGTATTGCAGTAGATGAAATGTCAGAAAAAGAATTCAAAAGAATAACACCAAAAATACTGATTGAATTCAAAGAGAATGCAAATAAATAATTGCATAAATTAAGGAATATAATGCAGGATAGGTAAGAACACTGTAATGAACAGATTCTGAAAAAATATCAAACAAAAATCTTAAAAATACAAGCTCAATAACTCAAAAATTCAGTTACTATCACACCCATAGAATATACTAAATAGGAGAAGCAATATCAGAACTGTAAGACAAGGTTAATAAAATGTCAAATTCAGATCGTAGCAACCACCAAGAAATTAAAAGAGGAATGAAGAGAACGTAGAAGACATGATTAAAGACGAAACTTTGTGAGTCATAGGCATAGACCAAGCAGTAGAGGTACAGGCTATAGGCATTGCAAAATTGTTCAGTGAAATATTAGCAGAAATTTTTCCAAATCTTGGGAAAGTGATGTGAAATCAGGTACAGGAAGCATTTAGAACCCCAAGTGTACATAACCAGAAAAGAATCACTCTATATTATATTACATAAAATTGTCAAATACGAATCAAGTATGAATGTTGAAAGCTGTAAGACAGAAGAGCCAAAGCACTTATCAAGTACACCCATCAAATGAGCAGCTGGTTTCTCAACCAAAATTTTAAAGGAAATCCCTGAAGAAATGAAAAAAGAAAAAAACTAGAAAGTGGATGGAAAGGGTGGACATCATGTTAAGCAGGATAAGTTAGAAACACAAAGCCAAATATTGCATGCTCTCCCTCATATGTGAATTATGGAAAAAATAATAATAACCTGAAAAATAGAAAGATATTACTAGAAAAGGGGAAGGAGCCTGAAGGAGTGGGAGTGAGGAAAGGGAAAGAACGAAGGAGGAAGGATGGATAAGATTCAAATAAGATGTGCATATATGGAAATGTCAGAGTGAATACCAATTATTTGTGCAAATAAGGAGTCAACATTTGTAGTTAAAAAGAACATCTATTTTTAGAACAAGTCCAAATTGCTTTAAAGTCACTATAGTAGAAACACAACTTACCAATTTCAAAATCTTTTTCTTTTTTATATAAGAAAAAAA
>JAJEJO010000691.1:0-17046 GCA_020662805.1 Glaucomys volans | reverse complement strand
CTGGTGACATCTCAGCAGTAGAAAAAGCTTTCCTAGCATATAGCACAAAGCTCTGGGTTCAATTCCCAGCACAAACAAAACCCCCCCAAAATAAATGTTGCTTCTTCCTCATAAATATATTCTTGTGATTTCTTTTCCTAACCAGTAATCTTGCTTCCATTAAAATTAAAGTACTTTAAAACAAAGATCAAATACAAAAGCACCATGTGTGTAACAGCCTCTCACTAATGCCTGTTAAATCCACTGCTGACTTTGTCCTCTGTGGCATCATGTGAAAGTGGCCCAATAGTAGCCTGTGACCATTCAGAAACTGAAATGAACAAAAAGAAGCTAACAATAGTCATAGATATTACTGACTGAAAAACAATACAAATGAAAGATATTCGAGGATATTCAGATCTGAATTAAAATTAAATAAATGCAAGTAAAATATGCCAAATTCAGAAGGGTTTTATTTTTTCTCTCAAATACGGAAGCTGGAGAGTAAGTAAAAAGGGAATAAAGTGCAGCACACACAAAGCAGTGGTTCTCATACTAAAATCGGCTCACCTGTCCGCAGTCGGGCACAAGTCCTTCTCCTCCTCCTCCTCCTCACAGTGGTGCTCTCCTTGTCCTCGTCATTGGGAAGTGGGGGGAGAGGCGAGAGCAGGTTTGTCCTCTATTGGAGACCAAGTCCAAGAACCGCAGACCGGGGCTTCCTCAGCTTCCAGGAGCCCTGAAGGCCTTGGCCAGCGGTTGTGGCCCAGGCAGGTCGCGCAGGGCCCAGGAGTGTGGGTGCCAACCGGCTCCAACTGCTAGAATTGGAATTCACGGGCCGCAGCCTCCTTGTGAATTCATGCGAGGCTGCCCCCCACCCCCGTAATACTGCTTCATAATTGGGAACAGGGAAAGAACATAGTCATTTTTAGTACTTTCAACATGGTCCAGGAGCAATTATTTTTCAGCTGCATTGTTAATGTCAACCTACTCATTTGGAAATTTAACTGCATCTTATTCTTGTTTACAATTATCAATAAAGAAACCTGTTTTACCCAAAGGGCCAATTCTATTTTAAAATCTCAATTATTCAAAAAGAAAATTAGTAATAATAATTGACTATTTTGAACACAAATGAAAAATAAGAAACCTATGTGAGATCTAAGCAGAATATTGCTGTCTCTAAGTCATCTTTCAGTGGTATATGCAAGTGTATATGTGTGTCTTAGAAAAGTGACTTTACTTGCTAACTATATGCTCTAATATCTTATTATCTCAACACACGAAAGTATTTCTATGAAATTAGTATTCTAATAATTTTCTGTTAATCAGATAAAATTACAATGAGAGAATTTCTAAATGTCAGCCATTGATTAAATAAAATACTTCCTCTGAACCCTCACTAAAAGTATCATATACTATTTCTCTGAGGCTTACCCTTTGATGTTATAATTAAAATACTTTACAACATTTACTGGTCATTTACTAAACAAGAATCAATATAAATGTAACTGGAGATATAAATTGTTAGAAAAAAAGAAATGTGTGGATATGTGTTTTTAATAACAAAATAAGGATATAGTGGTCTGGAACATTATGTAGCTTTGAGAATTCAGTGAAGTAAGAAAATGTAAGTGAGTTATCATTATTCAACTTTTAAAAAATTTTTATAAAAAAGCATTCACAATAAATACACAGGGCACCAGAGCCAGCAGGCTTGACTTATCCACTAAATAGCAAAATGCATTCCATGGGAACATTTTATTCCCAATTTTCTCACTTCTAATGAGAATTTGGACAAGTAAATATGACTGGTAAAGTTCATATCTCCTCCAGCAAACTGGCCACAAAGGATTCTGTGTTCTTCTTTGGGAATATAGAATACACAGGACTGGAAGCTGTACAAGCACAGGAGGCTGGTTAGAAGGCCCATAGGGGTAAAGGCAAAAGCAAAGCAAATGCCCACTCTGCACTGGGACTTACAGCGGGCAGTCTGACTTAGAGCTTATCCTTGACAGGGTCACATAAGATGATGAGTAAAAATACTCAGGGGTTGAAGGTATGGCCCAGCACACATGAAGAACTGGGTTTGATCCCCAGCACTACAACATAAAAGGGATAAAAGGAGATGTAAAAAAGCATTGCTCAGTATGAAGGCCCTTTGTGGGTAGGTGGCCCACTGCCCTGGTAGAAGCTATAAAGGAGACTCAGGTTAGAGGTCAGTAAGTGACCTCAGCTCTTACCAAATGGAGGGATTTGCCCTTAGATTACTATCAAACTTAATTAATTTGGATTTATCTCATTCGTGGTTAGTGACAATGTGGACATATACTGTGAGAGCAACTTTTTAAATGCATTAAGATGTTTGCATATAAAAGCCTGGAGATGGGACCTGACTACTGACACCCTGACAGTCACACCACCACTTTCTCTTTCACGCCTTGGTCCCTTCCTGCGTGATTTGTCCATGCCCCAAATATCTTCCCTTTCCCTGTGTAGGAAGCACTCATGTACTCCAAACATAAAAATAATAACAGCAAAAAATAAATCAATAGGAGAATAAATTTAAAATGCACACTGACGAATTCATACCCTTTGAATAGGAAGAAATTCATTAAAAACACAAAGAACAATAGGTACCTTTAAGAAGTTAAAATGAAATAGTATTTTCTAAAACTTAATTTTATGCATCAACTAGTATCTAAATAATCACATACATATTTGTTGGAATGCAAAGATCTTTCATTAAAATAATTCAAAAAGTACATGTAATCATAGTTTTGTATGAATTCTACAATAATATAAACAGAGCCTTCAAAATAAACCTTTAAATAATTTGTAAAATATTTCAAACAATCACTTATGACAAAACATTACTTTGATACATTTAAAAAATCATAGAATCTGAAGCTAAAAGAGGCCATAATGATAAACACTTTTAACTATTTATTTTTTTTATAAAGGAATTAGAGTCAAGAAAGAGTAAATGACTTGAACATTCTCAAAAATTAGCAGTGGAATTGAAATGAGAACAATACTTTTTCATACTGTCTTACTTTTTCCTCACTAATTGTACTTCACTGGGATACAATTTGGTATGATATCTACAGCACATGTATATCCTGTTAGAAAACATTTATGTCTATCCTTCCTCCATTCTTGCCACCCTTCCCCCCTGCATTATGCATCATCATTCATTTATCAGAGAGACCATTTGGCCTTTGGATTTTTGGGATTGGCTGATCTCACTTAGCATAACAGTCTCCACCATCATCCATTTACCTACAAATGCCATAATTTTATTCTTCTTTATGGCTGAGTAATATTCCATTGTGAAGGATAGATAGGATAGAGGGAAGGGAGGGGTGGGGTCGGGGAGGGGGGTAAGAATAATAACAGAATGTGTGACAGACATCATTGCCCTGTGTACATGTATGAATGCACAGATGGTGTGATTCTACTTTGTGTATAACCAGAGAAACAATAGTTATACTCCATTTGTGCTCAATGAATCAATAATCAAATAAAAAAAATAAAAAATAAACGAAAATAAAAAAAAGAAAACATTTATGTGATATACTTTTCACAATAAAAAGCTTTGTAATATAATATATAAGAATGTTGACACACAGGGTTGTCAAAAACCTAAAATTTTTATAATTAAAAATTTGCTGAGAATGTACCTTCCATGTGTAAGTAATCATTTATATATGTTATATATTAAATACTAAGGAGATGAATTTAATTTTATTTTTATGCAAAAACATAAATATAACAGATATTCTAATATATTCTTATATTTTACTTTTGGAAGGTTTTTTGTGCTCCTGAATATACCCATGTTAAAGATTATTATAAAACTGCACAAGAGAATGGACTATAGAAATTCAGTTTATATTATGTTGTCATATATGTAAATAATTATATATAATTATAATAAATAATATAAATTATATATGTGATTATTTATGATAATTGTATATATAATTATCTTGCCTAGTAAAAATATCTTTGATCATTCTATGAGACCTGAGGTCCCTCATGTCTTTTGGCATGCTTACTTACGCACACAGGATGGGAGCTGACCAGACCAGTTGTGATCTTGTTGACACATCTTCACTGAAGAACCAATCAACCGAAAACCAGTATTACACTGACATACAACTGTGTCTCTGTATCCATAATTTTCTCCAATGACTTGACCATTCACAATGAGTTCTGGAATTCCACAGTGACCCGCTGTAAAGGATCCAGAAGTGATATTTTTAATACTGTGCTTTTTGTATGTTTATATACATATGATGTTCTACTAAACTTTTAATGTCTACTGAAGTATGTCACAAATGATATAAACATAATTATGTAGCATACAGGTAACTATAAGATAGCAAAACATTAGGCTTTTGGAAATTAAAGGAAAATACACTTTGAAATGGGTCTTGAAGATATTATGAATTATTTCAATCTTTAAAAATGAAAACAGAACATACCAAAATTTGAGGTATACAGATAAAGCAGTGCTTAGCACTTCTATGCCTCATCCTGAGCAAAACTCAGCTCAAATTAGATCAAGAACCTTGGCATTACACCAGAGACCCTGGCCTACCAGAAGGAAAAGTAGGCACAACTGTGTATCATGTCTGTTCAGAGGTGGATTTCCTCAATAAAACTCCTTCTAAAGCACAAAAAGTAAAATCAAGAATCAATAAACAGGATGGCATCAAACTAAATACCTTCTTCACACCAAAGGAGACAATCAAGAACATGAATAGAGAGCCTGCAGAATGGGAGAAAATCTTCACTACCTGCACCTCAGATAGAGCATTAATCTCCAGGACATACCAAAAACTCAAAAAACTTAATACATACACACAAATAACTGAATCAATAAATGGGCAAAGGCACTTCACAGAAGAAGAAATATGAATGGTCAAAAAGTATATGAAAAAATGTTTCAACATCTCTAGCAATTAAAGAAATGCAAAGCTACACTCAGATTCCATCTCACTCTGATCAGAAGAAATTATCAAGAATACAAGTAATAATAAATGTTGGAAAAGATGTGGGGAAAAAGGTTCACTCATACATTGCTGCTGGGAGTACAAATTGATGTAATCACTCTGGCAAGCTGTAGGGAGATACCTTAGAAACTTGCAATGGATCCATTGACCAAGTTTTTCCACTACTCAGCTTATACCTAATGGACTTAAAATCAACATACTACAATGACACAGCTGCACTGATGTTTATAGGAACTCAATTCACAATAGCCAAGCTATGGAACCAACCCAGGTGCTCTTCAACAGATGAATGGATAAAGAAAATGTGACATATATACATAATGGAATACTACTCAGCTAAAAGAGGAATGAAACTATGGCATTTACCAGTAAATGGATGGACCTAGAGAATATCATGCTAAGTGAAATAGTCAGTCCCAAAAAACCAAAGGTCAAATGTTCTCTTTGATATGTGGATGCTAACCCATAACAAGCGAGGGTACAGAGGGGAAGTATAGAAGTTCATTGGATAAGACAAAAGGGAATGAACGGAAGAGAGGGGGCATGAAAGTAAAGAGACCAGAATGAACCAGATATAACTTTTCTATGCCACACATGAATTCACATGACCAGTGTAACTCCACATCATGTTCAACCACGAGCATGAGATCAAAACCCCATGTATTTATGTCAAAATACACCCTACTGTCATGTATACCTAAAAATAACAAATTAAAAAGCAAAGGAAATTTTTAATTATTATCAGGTTGACTTCATTTTAGTTTGAAAGTGATCAGTTTCTGTAGTTTTAGGGTATGTATATTTTATTAGTGTATTTTAATTATATAGAATAATGAGTTTCATTGTGGAAAAAAGATTTCTTATTATAAAAACGAAAGATATATAATCAGTGACCTAAAATTATACCTTAAGAAAAGAAAAGAGAGGGGAAAAATAAAGAAGGTAAAATAAAGCCACACTAGGTAGACAAAAGAAAATATTTAAAACACAGAAATCAAAGAAATAGGAAACTAGACAAACAATAGAAAACATTAATGAGGGCAAAAATTGCTTCCTTCAATATAGCCCCCAAATTGTTAAATGACTAACCAACCTTAACTACACACAAAAAGGAGAGAACAAATTTACCAGTAACAGCAATGAATGAAGGGATATTACAATTAAAGCCAAAACAAAAAAGGGGGGGGGAATATTGAGTTACTTTTTGCTGATATGTTTTCATAGTTCAGAAAGAGACAATTTCCTTGAAATTTATAATTTACCAAAAATAACATGAGACAAAATAGAAAACATGAATAGCTTGAATAGCTGTTTTCCTATTAATGTATTTGAATTACTAATAAAGAACTTCCCACATAAAACACTGGTAATTAAAATATTTAAGTAAGAAAAATATCTCTGGCAATTTAATATTTCAAGGAAGAGAAAACATCAATTTTACAAACTCTTTTAGAAAATAGAATGAAAAAATTATTTACATATATTTTCCTAACTTGTTTTGAGGCATCCATAGCACTAATAGAAAATTTTTGAAAAAGACATGAGACAGATCATGTCCTTCATGAACAAAACTGTAAATCTTAACAAAATTTTAGAAAAACAATCTAGTAACACATAAATGACAATACAATATAATTATGTGCAGTTTATCCACAAATGAAAAGTTGGTTTAAGATGGAAAAATCAACCACTATAATTTACCATATTAACAAAAATAATGATAAAAAATACTTTATGATTATCTCAATAGGGGCAGAAAAAACATTTGGCAAAGTTTAGCATGTATTCAGATAAAATCTAACAGCAAATCAGAAATATAAGGAAACATACTTAATCTGGTAAAGACAACTAAATAATTTCCTAAATTTTTACTGGTAAAATTATGAATGCTTTTCTATTGATATGAAAGAAGACAATGATGTTTACTATCATCAATTTTACTTAACATTGTTCTGTTTGCCCTATTCAGTATAAGACATCACTAAAAAGGAAGACAAATAGTTTGATGTTAGAGAAAAAATGGTCAAACTATCCATGGTCACACAACATACATATGAAAAATCCTATTTTAAGAAAATCTACAAACTAGTAAGTGGACTTGGCAAGATTTTGAGACACTAGATAAATATTTTAAATAACTATATTTTTATATACTAGCGCACACAATAGAAGTATGTAATAAAAAATAGCTTCATTTAGGATAGTGAAAATTTCTGGGTAATAATTTAGCAGTAAACATACAAAATCTCTATGCTAAGAATACAAAATGTTCTCATTGGAATAAAAACTAAAGAAGACAAAAATGAATAAATGTGCTATGTTGATATCAGATGATTCAATGTTGTTAGATAAGAGTGCTTCGCAAATTGATGTATAGATTCAATTAGTCTGATTTTAAACTCATCAGGCATTGTTTTTTAGAATTGATAAACTAACTAAAATAAGAAATTTTCAGGATTTTATATGTGATATTGTGTAATTTAAAAAAAATGAATAGTGCCAAACACAAAATACTAGGGGGAAAAAAACCATCTACCACATAAGACATACAACAACAACAAAAAAAATGAAATATAAATCATATATATAAAAACAGAAGACCGAACTATAAAGCTTCCAGAAGAAAATGTGACAGAAAATCTTTGTGACTTACAGTTGTACAAAGGTTTCCTAAAAGAACCCAGAATGCAAGAGTCAGAAAGGAAAACAAACAAACAAACAAAAAAACCAAAACAAGACAGACTTTATCAAAATTGAAAACTCCTGCTGATTGAAAAATATTATTTAAAAATGAATAAAAAAGTCAGAGACTGGGAGAAAACATTCATTAAACATGTCGTGATGAAAGCCTTGCAACCAGAATTTTTAAGAACTATAATTCATATAAAAATGCAATTCAGTGTAGGGTACTTCATCATGTCCTAAGAGAAATTCATGACTAGCTGATAAGTCCATGAAACTGTGTTAAACATGAGAAGTCATCAAACAATACATCATAAAAGTGCATATTAGTACAATATGTGAAAACCAGACCTCTCCCAGGAACTCTATTTCTGAGTACTGAAGAGAAATGAATGCATACATTAACAGAAAGACTCTCACAGGAATGTTTATAGCAATTTTATTTGTAATATCCTAAAACTGGACAGTGTTCAGGTGTCCACCAACAGGATATTAGCTCATGTATGCTATAATTAAATTCTATTTGGCAATAAAAGAACAAACTACAAAAAACAACAACATGGCTGAAAGAGAATGAAAGAAACCTTACACAAAATGGTACAACTCAGATTCTATGAAATTACTAAAGCAGGAAAAATTAATATATGGTGATAAAATCAGAAAAGTTATTGCCTCAGGTCGAGGGGGAAGTGAGTTGGAGATTGTGGAGCATTAAAGGAAACTTTCTAAAGAAATGGTACAATTCTACATAGTGGTTTAGTTGCACAGGTGAATACAGTTGTCAAAACTCATCTATCTACACATTTATGATATATGTGTTTCACTGTGTATAAATTTTGCCACAGTAAAAATAAAAATAGAAAGGAAAAAGAATCATAATATGAACTCTGGCTCACGATATGGATGCAAAGATTTCCACAACTTAACTTCAATATGCACTGTTGCAAAGGTATTGATGGACTGACAGAGGCCTGGAAAGCTGATAGATAATAAGCAACTACAACAAAATACTATATTACGGCTAAATCTAGATGGGAGACAAAGGAGTGTTCACATATGAGTATTCACTGTCAATTATTTTTTCAATTTAAAAAAATCTTAATGGAAAGCTGGAGAACTGGGAATAAATACACTGTATTTCACAAAACTATCATAAACACATGCTAGAAGCAATTCTAAGTCGAAAGTGTCTACAAGGGCCACAAAGGCCAGATGAGAAGGAGTGCATCCTTAAAGGTCAGTCCTCAGGATAAGATTCTAGGATTTGATTGTCTGGAATTGCACTTTCTCCTATCAAGATCCTTTTAAATTTATATTAGCTGTCAGCACCACACCCTCTGCAGTGCATGATGCTGTTGTCAGATGCTGAAAGACAGTGTGTGCTCATAAATATCCTTGTTATGCCCTGTCTTCTCAGAGAACATAATCAAGAATCTAAATAGGTGAATAAAACCACACCCTATATAACAAGTCAACAATAACATGATACACAATAAGAGTTCATGAAATTACATAGGCATAAAATACAGTATTTAAGTTCACAATAAATCTTCAAATTTATAAGTAAACTAAGTAATCTGCAATTGAAATCAGCATAACCAAACTCAGCTTAGAAATTATTAAGAAATATTTATGTTAATCACATACAAATACACCATTATTTGATTTATTTACTGTTTTTCTTTTTGTGCAGTAGGCATATTCAATAAGTCTACTCATAAAAAATTACTGTTATTGGGCATCCAAGTATACGTATTAACAAATGTGCCTGAGAGAGGGAAGTAAATGTGAAATTTTAACCCCAACTTCTAGCTGTAGCCTTTAGTTTCAAATAGTGAATTGTATTACCATGAATATTTTTAACCTTATCAGCAAAACAACATGTCATTTAAATTGCTAATGTGTACATGTTTCTGTCATGTGTCATATTCTTATAAAGGTTTCTTAAAGAGAAAATGTAAAATTTTCAGTACTATACTCATAATAAAGAATATTTTCTAAATTACTGAACAGAAAGATGTCTACAAGTGAATAATCATTGGAAAATTTTCATTATTACCTAATTCAATATTTGCTGTTGTATCTCAAAATTATTTTAGCATGAATCATATTATTTTCTTAATATTAAAGAAATTATTAAAGACTTTAAAAAAGAGATGAAGTTTAAATCATGAGATTCTTTTTATAATAAAAGAGAAATGATTAAAAAAAAGCTGGTTCCTTTTCTTTTACTGAACAGGTTATCATAATGAATTTAGAAAACCCCAAGGGGAAAAAATCCCATTTGCCTAATATCGCATACAAAAAACAGATTTAAAAGTTTTAAAAGAAAGTAGCTTTATTCATTGAAATCCTACAAAATGAAAGGGGAGAAAGATATTTAAATGTAGACATTGTTTTTCTTCTCCAGTCATTAGCTTAAGCAAATAGGTAATTGGAAAATTGACTATGGTTTAGAATGAATTAACTGCAATTAATTCAGCTGAGTATGCTAAAATATAATTTTCAGCAATTAGTTACCAACTTTTTATTTTCACCATGCCTGGAAGAAAATGTGTCTTTCCTTAAAGACATAAGACTCATTAAAAATACTAGTTGATTAACTTTAGGAGTTATCTACTTAATAGCTTTTTGACCATGAAACATTTTTAAAGGTAAGTATTTTCTGATTTTTTAGTATCCTTATTGAATGAACAGAGTTCTACCTCCTCTCCAGCACATGTGTGTATGGGGGAGGAGGTTGGTCAAAGTGAACTAAAAGCCTACCTAGGCATCTGGTTTCAGATCCACTGCAAAGACCTGAGGAAAGGCATCCCCGTACAGCGGAGCCCTCAAGCATGAATCCTGAATCGCAGGTAAAGACAGCTGTTGAGCCATATGAAGTTTGAGTTCCAATCTTATTTCCATTTGGAGGTGTAGGTAGTTCTCCACAGGAAATAACTTAAAAATAATAAATCATAATAAAGACACAGTCAATATGCACTTGCAACAAAAACATGGCTTTAACATTTTGAATTCTTTATGATTTATTTTTAACTTACATAAAAACATAAAATCATACATATTAGTGGGGCAATTTGATGAAGGTACTCATGTGTAATGTTTAAATCAAGTTAAAAATTTAATCTCCTTGAGTGCCCATAAACCTTGTAAAGTGACAGTGTCTTGTTGAAGTTATGTTCTTTGAAGTTTTGGCTTAGACAACCTGGTTTTAGGGAAAAAAGCAATCTCAAGAGTAAAGAAAGGATACTTCCTCCGTCCAAAATCTTTCTCTAATTTATTAAAAGACATTGGGCTATTTAGGCCTTCAACTTACCTCAACCAATGTTTCCTCATATCTAAACAAATGCGAACATAGCAATTAGAATTAGTTTTGTCACGGACTCTATAAAAAAACTTTACATGTAAAATATCCGATTTTATACAATCCTTTAGGTATACATTTCACATAAAGAGATAGGTTTTAAAAAAGTGAAGACAGATTAGCTGATTTCCAAGGTCATTCAGAACCCATATGACTCTTTCATATGTAAAGACTGAAAGTGGAACATCATTCAGAATGAAAAGAATTGTTGGTAAAGTTCACTGAGTGCTTGTTTTACACCAGGCACAATTATTAGTGTTGTCACTTAGGCAATTCTCAGAACACTCTGAGCCAGGTGCAATGACTGTCTGAGTTACATTTACTAGGACAGAGACAAGTGAAGTGTCTTTAATAAGGTAACCCAGCCTAGTAATCACATAACTCAAGATTTAAACCCAAGAGTCTTATATTAGAGTCCAATATTTAATCATCAGCCGATAATTCCTCATTTTTACTCTAGCTATGGCTTTCAGCTCTAACACTGTAGTTAGCTGTTAAACAGACAAAGAGAAAAATGTGCAAATTTTAAATTGTTGTACATAAAATTTTAAATGTTCTGATTGTTTTGAGCAAATTCCAAATAATCCTTTTTTGTAACTATTAATATTATTAATATATTAATACTAATACTAATATATTAGTGCTTTACTATTTTAGTTTAAAAGATGAGTACTATTCTTTTCATTTCTTCCATGAACTGTGATTCTTAGATTTCTTAACTTTTCCCCATTCTAACCTAATCTAAGAGTAGGTACTAATCGAAATTTGTACATCATTTAAATCCTCCTACACAACAGAATATCTAGAACAAAGGAACAGGGCAAACATGTGCTGAATTCCATATCTTTTGTTACACATTGTGTTTGTGTTACAGATCATTTTTCCCTAGACCTCTGAAAGAGCCCTTCTCCATGTACCTTTTTATTGAAATTATATTTTAAGAGCAAGAAAGCTGCAGGAATAGAAAGACCTTGATAGAAAAAGTGGAAAATAGAGCAAAATTTTTTAAAATACAGCTTTCTTTAGAATGTAAAATAAAATTTAGAAATCTATTTTTAAGATTTTAATTCATCCCTATGTTTACCTTATTTATAAGGTAACATATTTAATTTAATAAGGCAACCAGAATGTCCTATACTGATACAGAGATTAAGAAAGTAAATTGCAAGTGATAGGCTATTCATAAGTAAAAGAATAATAGATTAACTGTGTACTTACTACACATATGATAGTTAACTTCTATATTAAACTTCTTAGTCATCCTAACCTTATTGAGACTCAATTCTTTTACTAGTTTATTTGTAAATTATGGATATTTAGACTATACATTCCATAGAGCTGGATACAAATTAAAAGACTGAATTTTAAGCTTAGGATTCTTTCTGGGATAAAGTAAAAACTCAGTAAGTATGGCGAAGAAAGTTCAGAAAAATTTCAGTGTATTCTGTCCAAATTATTCCTAAGTTCAGTTAGCATGTTTATATTAGACCCTGGCATTTATATTATAAGAACAAGTGAATAAAGCAATTATTTGGTTTGATTCAATCATATCAATTGAGGTCCTTATGAATCTGATTCTAACTGGTATTTCAATATACGATAGTATTTTCATCACAAATTTACACATCAGGAAGTGTCATAATTTTATAGAGTAAGAAATTTGGGATTAGAGAGACTGAACATATACAGCATATTGATTAAAAGACGGGGTGGTTGTCAGATTGCTGGGTTGCATACCATTTCTCCATCATTTATAGTTACTGTGACTTTTGTAAAATAATTATGAGTTTAGTTTTCTTTTTGACAAAAGTAGTATAATGTATGTAAGAGGCTAAAAGCAATGTCCAGCAAGTAGTTAAACATGCACTAAACATTCAGTGGAATATATACTTACTTTGGCAATGTGGTCTTTCAGTTCTCCAACTCCAGGGACCATTGGGAAGGCACTCACTAGAAGCAGGACCTAGTCCGTGATAACCAGGGTCACAGCTGAAAAGGACTTTGGTTTTGTACTCATAATGTGATCCATTCACAATTCTCCATCTTCCATGTTCCAATGTAAAGGAATTGATGCTTGGACATGTACCAACTATACGGAAAACAAGAATGTAAATGATAATAAGCAAATCTTGTCTGTTCCACCACCTAACTATATCTTACTCGAGTTCTTTACATTTCCTTTACATTTCCACTGTCTGAATTTGTTCACTATTGAACCATACAACGTCTTTAGCATTTATTCTTTATTTCTTCTCCATACCAATCATTTCCATTCCTCTAACTGCATGGTACTGCTGGCAGTTCCCTGAACATAACCTGCTGTTTCTGAATCAGGGTCTTTATACACATTGTTCTACCAACCCAGAATCCCATTCACTGCCTTACTTCTACTCCTTTCTTTCTTTAGACATTTTTGAAGAACTGTATTTTCAGGAAATTTGGTGAGAATAGTCTTTTTATGCAAGCCTTGTGAAATAAAATTTGGCTTACTTAAAATTTGTTCAGGATAAGTAGAAGCATTATTAGACATGTAGGCAGGCTACAACTGCAAATAACAATCCTCATTTAAAATGATATCACAGTGAAGTTAAAATGTTAGTACTAAATGGAAATAACTGAAATACAGAGAAAATCAAAGAAGTTATCTAAACTAAACTTTTCATTCCTTTTGCTACCAATTTCTTTATTATAATTAATTTCTATTATCATTGTATAATATTCATTAGCCATTAAAGTAGTAATGTAAGCATTTGGAAATATTCTAAGTATATGTAACCTCAAGAATACTGAAAAAAAAGTCAGAAGTTTTGGGCAATGTCAGAAGCTTCATTTATCCCTAAAAAACTAAGACCTGACAATATTAAAATATAATTTCACTATTGCAAACTGGAAAAAAATGTTTCCAAGCATCTTTGTATTGAAAAAATGTTGATTAATGCATGACTGTTTGTAAAACAAATGAAACTTCATTACATAAAGTGAAAAATCACATTAATTTCTTGACCTAAGTATTGTGGAGTTGCCAAAAATGAGTGAGAAGTCTTTATATTGTCTTCCAGTACTTCATTGTACCAGATGGTATTTTTATTTATCAATTTTTACTTCCTTCTTAGACATGGCACTTCATTCACGAAACCAGTCTTAATAATTCGTTGGTACATAAAATTTTATATCACATAAGATGCCAGTAGACACACAAATGATAAAATTTCCTTAATACACATACCAACACAGCGGGGAGTCTTATGATTGCTCCATGTTCCATCTGATTGGCACACAGCAGTGGTAAGTTCCTTGGATGACAATATGTATCCATCATTACAAAAATAGGTAAATCAGGTTCCTACCAAGTAGTCTGTAGTGAGTATTCTTCCATTTGTTGGAGCTTTGGGAATCCCACAGGAAATGGCTAGAATAAATACATACATGAAACATTACAGAAACAAAAACATGCTTAAGTTATTAGTTAAATCAAACCATAGAACATGTGAAACAGATTTTTTCAATTCCTCTGAATTTCCTGGCCCATAAAACTTGAATAATTTATTTCAAACTCCTATTAAATGTTTTTAAATTCATGATTCTATATATCATTAATGATTTGTTTCTTGGTTTCTTAGTTTCAAATCATAAGTACAATTATCAGCATTAATACAGATTATATGAGAATGCAAATTAGGTAAATAAGAGGATATCTAGTACTAACTCATTGCTGGACCACTATAATTCAGTTTGGCCAATTTAACTTAATAAATCATTGTGAAAGATTTCCAAAAGAGTGGCAACCAATATTTATAAGTATTCTGATCAGGAACAAAACAAACTTATTTCTCCTGCAGACCGACTGTCTTTCTTAGATACAATCAAGATGTATGTGCTTTGGCACCATCCACAGAACATCACACATACAGGACATGTGCTTGGGGACCATTCAAGGAGTATCATGTGTATCAAACATGTTGAAGAAATATAAGGCCAGGACTTATTTCAAAACCTATCTAGCATCCTCCTGAATTTCTAATGTGTTTTAGTTGTCTTCATTTTTATCTATAATACATTGGTGAAAATTGCTTTAGCTATGAACTGATAATAATATAAATTTATATTTTACATATATACATATGTAAATTTATTTTACATATATTTATATTTTTTTCTTAAAAATTCCAAAGACTATACAGAAGTTCCTTGAGACTGATTATTTTCTTCTTTGCCCTCTCAGTACCTCATTTACATTTCAAAAAGAAATATCATCTTCCAAAGAACATAATTGCCAACAAACCCCAGTTGAAGTGAGATTATTTGTATTTTTATATATCATTATTTGTGTAAACATTTAGATATATCTCTGCAGATTAATGTATTTCAGTGTATCACCTCATGACTAATGAGTTATTATATAATAATGTTATATGTACTGCACTGTCTTATGTTTATAAAATCATAAAATTTCTGACTTCTGAAACATGTCTAGTCTTATAGGTTACATATTTTAGACTTATAACTACTTTTTTTCTCATAGCAAAAGAAACAAAGTTGTAGGTTTAATTTAAATATTACAAATGCTGTTTTCTTATTACCTCTGTCCCATTTCAACTTAAAATTATATCTACTTGTCTTATAAAACCAATCATTTAAGCAGGTCATGGTAAATGACTCCCTGAGGCTGAGGGAGGAGGATTGAGAGTTCAAAGTCAGCCTCAGCAAAAAGCTAGGTGCTAAGCAACTCAGTGAGACTCCATCTCTAAATAAAATATAAAATAGGTCTGGGAATGTGGGTCAGCAGTCCAGTGCTCCTGAGTTCAATACCCAGTACTCCCCAAAATCAGAAAACAAAAAGCTCAAATCAGCTAGGTGTTTAATTTTCACTAATCTATGTGAATTGAATATAAAGTGAAAAATCTTAGTAAAATAGATATGAAATTGTCAAAGTTGAATGACAAACTCTCTACTGATAGTTAGATCTTTCATAGTTTGATATAACACAAATTATGAAAAGAAAAACAGTAAAAATGATTTAATAAATTATATGTCATCTCAAAAAATTATGCTATTATTCTTGCTTACTACTTACAGATCTCTAAAATAGTGCTGCTGAAGTACATGGTCCCCTGATATCTGTTAAAGTAATATTTATCTTTTCACTTAGGATATTTGGAAATATCAATTATTAATAAGCCCTATCTCCACTGCAACCACCACCAAAGATCTATGTATTAGGAGTTTAAAAAAAAATTATTTCTACATTGTTAGAGTAATGTAAGTTGTATCTAGATCAAGGTAAAATAAATATACTTAAGTAGTGACACATCCACATATGTGTTTAGAATAAAATGATCACATTTTAGACCTTAAGAAAAGATAGCAGGGCTGGGGTTATGGCTCAGTTGGTAGAGTGCTTGCCTCATAAGCACAAGGCCCTGGGCTCAATCCCCAGCAGTGCCCCCCGCCCCCCAAATAGCATATTTTAGAGCTGAGAAAAAAATTCACCATAATAAAATAATAGGGCAACTACTATGCCTGTGGATGATTTAAAATTTAACATCTCAGCATGAAAAGAAAATGAGAAAGAAAAAGAGGAAGCAAGGCAGAAAGACAAAATGTAGGAAGTCAGGACAGCAGGTAGGCAGGCAGAAGGAAGGAAGGAAGGATGGAGGAAAAAGAAAAAAAAATTCTATTCAGCGTATCATCACTGAGAGGTTGTGAAAGTGGCTTCCTACATAACTGTCAGGAAAGCAAAAATTAAAAGTGAGGCATGGAATACAAAGTGACTTTTTATGATACTACACAATACTCAATGAAATATAAAAGTTCAAAGTTCAGAGTATTTTAGTGTTTTTTAAAAATTATTAATGATTTATTATATTTTGATAGCTTATTAAAGTACATCTATTCTTCATGAAGTTAGCACTTTCCATGTTGATAACCTGCTAAGAAATGTTTCCCAGAAACTAATAAACAAAAAACAGCTTAGGTGACAATATAAATTAAAAGAAAGCCCAA
>JAJEJO010000690.1:269608-306261 GCA_020662805.1 Glaucomys volans | reverse complement strand
CTCTCCTACTTAGGGTTGAATTTACATAGTTACTTTTAACAAGGATGCAATGAGAAATGACGGAATATGACTTCTAATAAATGGATGTTAAATATATGGGGGTTTCCTGTTTCTTCTCTTGAATTATTTATTCTGGGAGAAGATATCGGTTCTGTGCTTAGGATTCTCAAGTTTGGATTATAAGAGGCCTCTATGTTTAAGAACTGAAGGCTCTGACCAATAGCCAGCAAAGAACTACAGTTTTTTGTCAGTAGTTACCTGAGTCATCTGGGAAGCAGAATTTCCAGTTCCATTGAATATTCAGCTAACTGAAGCCCTGGTCATCTTGACTGCAATCTTGTAAGAGATCTTCAGTTAGAATCAACAAGTGTTGCTGTGACCTACATGACTGTTAATTCAGAATACTGGAGAGGGGCAATGGGGGATTGGGAAATGACAGACACACATAGAGAAAAAGCTGGGACCCAGTGGTCTCCATCTCCTGATGAGGTATGAATGACTCAGAGCCAACTCAGCATGTTTATTATATAGGTGCTAATATCAAAGGGTTTTCTGTGGGAAAGTTTCTTCAAAGCAAGCAGGACCAAGGCTGAAGACTAGTGGCCCAATTATAACTATCAACTTGCACTCGAAATTCTTTACCCACCCCCAGCAGCTAGCCTCTGAACTCAGGGTCAAGACTTATAGTCCTGTGGCAAGCACAAAACCTCCTTTGAACGGGGTGTCACCATAGTAACTAGGCAATCTCAACTTGTACCTTTGCACAAGGAGTTCCCAGCAGAGGTGTGCTCCTGTATCCGGACAATCTTGGAGACCGTGATTCAAATCACTACTCCCAACAAAGTATGCTGGTCATAAATTTTTGTTCCATACAAACTGTGAGATTATAAAATTTGCTCCTTTAAGCTGCTAAACTTGGGAGTGACTTTCTGTACAATAATAAATACTAAATACATACGGCATGTATTTTCATTTATTTTCCACTTGCACATGTCTTTGTCCTTAAAGTTATCACTTGTGTATTTAGTAAGATTTTTCTGTTTCATTCTTTGTGTCAATACATATTGAATGACCTGCTTAGATCGATGACATTTAACATAATGAGCAGTTTGCCTAGATTTAGGTGCACTACTTTTTTACTTGTTTTCTGTATCCCTCCTCTATTTTCTGTTCCATTTTTCTTAGTAAGCACATATGTAACATTTATTTTCAAGTATTATGTACTGTACAAAATTGTATGTTCTGTGTTTCAAAGGATCAGCAGCACAGTAGGTTTGTTAAAACCAATATCACCACAAACTATGAATAATACACTGCACTGTGACTTGACCTCACAACTGTGGCAGCATGAAGCAAGAGGAATGTTTTCAGCTGCCTCAATCTTATGGGACCACCACCAACCATGAGTCCATTGTTGGCCAAAGCATCACCATACCTCATGTAGCTGCAATAGAGAGCAAAAATGGCTGCAATACTTCTCTTGTCTCTGCATCCATGCCTTTTGCAATATGATTTTTTTAAATTCTTACAGAATTGTTTAATATCAAATCAATATGCAATTGTTTCCCCAGTCCTTGAATCTCATCTAGTCCTTTGCTTTGGCCAATAGAAGTTGGTAAAAAAAAAAAAATGATAGTGTAAATGGAGTTTTACTGAGTCATAAAAAAAGAATGAAATTATTTCATTTTCAGGAAAATGAATGGAACTTAAGAACATTGTATTAATGTTAGGAACATTATGTTAACCTTATGTTAAGCCAGTCTCAGAACGCCTATGGTCCAATGCTTTTTTGTCATATGTGGAAGGTAGAGAGGAAAAAGGAAAAGAAAATTGGGGAGTCTCATGAAAACTGAAGGTACATCAGGGTGACGATAGGGCTGAAACAAAAGGAGCAGTTGAAAATATGTATGAAGAGTTGTGTTCTATGTGGCTATTGATAAATGACTAACCACCCCAAAAAGCAGTGTGTTAAAACAAGAAGCATTTTTCAGCTCAAAGGTGTGCTGGTTATTGGTGGGTTGGCCATGGGACAGTCATCTGCCAGATTGGGTACATGACTACATGACTGCTGATTGAGTCTGACCTTCCTCACATCTCTAGGGCCCTGGCTGATGCAAGCAGGCTGACTCAGTTGGGGTCTATGTGGTCTCTCATTTTCCATCAGACTAAATTATTTGGCAGAAGGAGGGTCCCAAGAGAATTGGCAGAAGGTTGAAAAATCCTTTGATCCCTGGGCTCCAACTGGTACACTATCATTTTTTCCCCACATTTTTTAATTGGTGCATTACAGTTGTACATAATGGTGGGATTTGTTGTTACATATTCATACATACACATGATAGAACAATATGATTTGGGCAATATCATTCCCAGTATTTCCCTTTTTCCTTCTCTCCTCCCTCCCCCTGGTCCCATTCCTCTACTCTACTGATCTACCTTCAGTTTTCATGAGACTCCTCAATTTTCCTTTCCTTTTTCCTCTTTGTGTTCCTGTTCTACTCCTTTCATACTTCCATTTGAATAATTTTTAGTATTTATTTTCAAAGTATTGACTGATATTTTTGTACAATTACCCAGTGTTTACATAGGTTAAAAGTACATTAATTTTAATATAAATCATATATAACTTATAGTATATATTAATGACATATAATTCACATATTATGTATGTCTACATTATATATATAATCATTCACAATATACATGGAATTAATATTAACTTCAACTAAAAACTAGGAATATTTATGCAATTCTCTTTACTGTCTAATCTGCTACTCTTTATTTATAGTTTTCATATGTATTATGTCTACATAGCTCATTAAAACCACCATCTGGTAATATGATTTTGCTTTTAATAGTCATCTCCTATCTCCTTTCTTACATTGAGCCTATACCATGGATTATTATCTTTATTTCAGGTATTATAATTTCAGTTCTAAAGTTAACAATTTGTTTTTTCCAACATTTCTTTGAGACTCTCCATACAATGACTATTTTCCCATTTATTTCAGAAATATTTCCTTGGCCTCAATGTGCATATATATAATATCTGCTATATAATCTTTGTCTGATCACTTTGATATCTGGTTTATATTGGATATGATCTGTCAATTACCCTTTCTCCTTAGTATTGATCACACTTTTTGTTGGATATTTGTGGGATAATTTTGGATTGTTTCTTCCAAATTGTGAATCATCTGTTGTGTACAGTCAGTTTATCATTAATCTTCTAAAATGTGATGTTTTAATTTGAGTCCTCTTAGCTTCAAAACATGAGTCATGAGTGTTTTTTACTTACTTAGATATTCATTCGGATTATCAGTGCTGTTCTCAAAGCCCTTGACACACTAGTTTAGGTTTGTCCTGTATATTTGCCTCCTAGGGATTTGCATGAGTCTTATGTCCTGGTTTAGATTTCAGCTAAGTTCTCTAAGCCTTTGCTGTTCTGCTTTCAGTCTCTAGCAGGGATTATCTTGAGATTTGTAGATTCATATACAGAATTGGAAGACACCATTTATGTCTGTTCAGGGACGCTCCTATCATTTGAAAGTGCCAACGGGCTCCTTTGCCTTTTCTGCTTGGTTGGAAAGATGAGGTTTCTAATTGTGTTTCAGTCACCTGAACCATTACAGGCATTGTTTTGCTTCACAACTGTGTTCTGGAGTCAGGGCAAAGCCATGAGGGAATAAAACAAATGAGAAACTAAACCTTCTAGTTGCATCTGTAAATTTTGAATCCCCTCCAAATTTTTTATTACTTTTGTTTACTTTTCACAGTTCATGGGAAGATTATTTTGTTTCATTTGTTCAAGGAAAGATAAGTGGTAACAAAGTATTATTTTAGCTGTCCATGTTAGTGTACAAAAGAATGCTCTGAGAAGACATGTGGCAATCAAAATGTGAGAAGAGGAATCAAAGCCAGAGTTGCTTCCTGTGGTGATATGTTATTACACTTCTCTTCCTTTCAAATCATCTTCAAAAACTCACATATTTTGATAATTGTAACAAATATTACAATTAACTCATGGCTACAAATTTGAGGAAAGAGAATCTCCATAGTGAAATAGTGTTGTATTTTGAGGTATAGTTATACCACTTAATTCTTAAAATACTCTTGTAACAGGGGTCCCCTGTATGATTTGAATATAAATTTTGCTCAATTACTGGCAGCTTATTTTATTTTATTTATTTATTTATTTTTTTCTGGGAAAATGGTTTTAAATTTGGAAAATCCCAAAGGTGTCAGGGTATATCATTTGAAAAGTTCAAGTGTATGTTGCACTAAAAAGGAGAAAATGGATATATATGACAGTCACAGTCTTTAATTAAACAACTGTTAGCTCTTCTGTATTTTCTGCTCTAACGCATAGACTCAAAAGCCAAATTATAGTCTGTTTTTGAAAAACAGCAGTCACTTAACTTCTGCTCCCAAGTTGTAATGGATGGACAAACTTTCCCAAGAAAGCCATGCTCCTGTTGGAACCTCCCAGCTTCCCTCAAGTCCCATTCCTTCTGCTGCTGATGATCACCAAGGGTGGCAGCTTATTTTAAAACTGACATTAAAAAATGTTTCTTCTTCTCCTTCTTCCTCTCCTTAACTGTGAAGAAAACAAGATAGCATTCTTTTTGTCCTAAACAAAGTTTTCTTCCCTTTCATTTACTGCCCACCTGAAAAAAAAAAAACCACAAACCTCTAGATATGGAAATGGGAAAACAGTTCTTTTAATGGTATATATTAATTACATCTGCTGAAAACATATGGAAAATAGTCCTTGACCTTCCCTTTTTAAAGTCCTCTGTTCCCCTCTAGCAGTTAAAATGGCAACCATTGTGATGTAAGCCTGTTGCTTTTCTTCTTTGCTAGCAAAGCAATACAACTTTTCCTTTTTCTCAAAACCTTGTTTTCATTAGTGTATTGACAATGGGGACACGGACCAAGCTTTCGGTATTGTTCTTTGACATTCTGTGAATATGCTTATGAAGACTTTCAATAAAAAGTCCTATTGGTATATTCCGATCTAAACTACTAAAAAATAACAATGACTACATTACTCCCATTACTTTTAACTGACTTTCACAATCACCCAAATCGTGGGCTTGGAATACAATCTTTTAGAATTTTTAATTTTTTTTTTTTATTTTTACAGACTGCATTTTGATTCATTGCACACAAATGGGGCACAAATCTTCATTTCTATGGTTGTACGTGATGTAGATTCATACCATTCTTATTAATCACACATGTACTTAGGGTAACGATGTCTGTCTCATTCCACCATTTTTCATATCCCCACCCCCACCCTCTCTCATTTCCCTCTGCATAATCTAAAGATCCTCCATTCCTCTTTCAAGCCCTACTCCCCCAATCGATTCTATATCATCATCTACTTATCAGGGAAAACATTGGGCCTTTGGTTTTTTTGGGATTGGTTTATTTCACTTAGCATGATATTCTCCAATTCCATCCATTTATCTGAAAATTTTTAAAGCAGACTGTCATATCAGTATAATGATCAATCATACTTTGAAATTATAAATATAGTTGGTTTATTTGAATTATTTGCCCAACTCCACTTCTCTGAAAATACTTTCCTTGACTAGTAAGAATGGACTTGTATCAATTATATACTCGTTATATATTACTATACTTATGGGTATAGTATATAGGTGCAAAGTGGGCATATGATAGATGTTGAGTTATTCAGTAACTCCTTTGGTTTAAAGGAGAAGGAGAGAGAGAGAGAGAGAGAGAGAGAGAGAGAGAGAGAGAGAGAGAGAAATGCAAGTGTAAGAATCACTGAGGCTGAATCCTGGAATTAGAATTCACATGCACTAAAAATTCATGGTATTTGCATAGAAAAGTAACAATTGTACCATGGAGCACTGTTTGAAACCCGATCATAAATGGTTTTGAGTGGTTTGGAATTTTTCCTGAATCATGTACTTTTCTTCTGAGGAACATTTATCATGGCAATGGTGTATTTGCACATGTGTGCAAAAATATTTCAAAGGCATGGGTTGAAAACAGAATCATTCTGTGAAACTACCGCAAGTATTCAAGTCTGACTTCAGGAATGGTAATGGAAAAAGGAGGACATATGGTATGTTCATATGATGTTTAGAGAATAAAAATATTGGTGATTTTGGTAACAAATTCAAGTCATACATTCATTCATTTATTCATTTATGCTTATTGTGTGTTAGGTACTCAGAATATTAGAACTGAAAGAGACCATATTTAATTAATTGATTTAATTAATGAGCTATGCAAACTGAATGCATGAAAGCGGAAGTAATTCCTAATAAAATAAATTAGCAAAATGAAAAATGGAGACTACAACAGGTTCCTATTTGTTAGTGAAAGGACAGTATTTTTTTTTTTTTTGTACTGGGGATTGTATTCAGGAGCACTCTACCACTAAGCCACATCCCCAAGCCCTATTTTGTATTTTATTTAGAGACAGGGTCTCACTGAGTTGCTTAGGGCCTCGCTAAGTTGCTGAGGCTGGCTTTGAACTCACGATCCTCCTGCCTCAGCCTCCCAAGTGCTGGGATTACAGGCATGCACCACCACGCCCAGCTAAGGGCAGTATTTTTTATCCTTTATAAATAAATTAGAAGTTATAGCAAGGATAGTTTCCAATTTTTAAAAAACTGAGTAAAATTGCATCATCTACCAGTTAGTTCTAAAGAGCTCTGAGAAAACATTGCCCAGCTAAAATATGTAAATAAAGCAATTTGTCCATTTTCTCTTCTACTAATTAAAAGAAAATATCTACCTACTTCATTAAACATGTAAAGGAAGCCAACTATAGACTGTTTATGAAGATTTGGAATGACATATGCTTGGTGAGTGTATCCAAAGCATATTATGAATAGAATGAGAAAAGATGACTGAAACATTTAGCAAATATAAAATGCATATTTATTAACTCTCACTTTCAGGCAGCCTTGATCCCAAAAGAAAAAGATAAAAATATTGGCATTTCTCAAAATTGTTTTGTAGATCAAATAAGAACATGAATAAAGCTTGTATTCCATGCCTGCCTCCTTTTGGCAATTAAATAGAAGGTAGCTATTTTTATTATTGATGTTTTTATTATTATTATTTGCACATAATCAGGTAGGCACTATTCACAATGGTAAGTAATTTCTGGTTTTGCTATCACCTGTGTTTTCTTTATGTTGATTTAGCTAAAATTCAATGCAATTTAGTAGTTACTGATTGTTTATTATGTTTTATCCAATTTTCACAGCAATGGAATTAAAACAAAAAATTAGTACTTGTTCCAAAGTAAGTCATAGACAATTGGTAAAGTTGATCCTATGAAATGCATTATTTCGCTACAAGGCATATGTGCAATGACAGGTGTGCTAGGCAAGCAGAGATGAGAGCCACCAAAACAAGCTCAATTTGTAAAATGAGGCTTCTAAGATGTAGTGATGTTCATCCTGGGTGATGCTAGGTGATGAAGAGACTTGATCTGGTAGAAGAGTCCTTCAAACAAATGGAATAGAAAAACAATCATGGAGGCATGATGCAGCATGATACATTAAGATTATAATGGAAAACCCTGAAATAAGTGTGGGATGGAGTACAGAGTAGCAGAAGGAAAGAGACCCAGACCTGATCATCAGGTGATTTCTAAAATAGATGCAGGTTAAGGTGGGGAGCAATAAGGGTTATAAACCAGGAAAGTAACATGGCTAGATTTAAAATTTATTAAAGAGGCAGAGACAAGGGATTTTTTTACACTGTTTTAGTGATTACAAATATGACCTTAAGAAAGCTACTAAAATAGTCCAGGTCAGACTTCCATAATACTGAAGGGAAGAGCTTGAAAAATGCTTTCCCCCAAAAGCAATTTTAAAACTGGAAAAAACATTATAAAAGCTAACTATTTCTAGAAGTTGGACTCTGGAAATTCAACATCATCATACAGTAAATTGGAAAATTGCTTTTTAAAATGAAAGAACTACTGAAACTTAGTAAAAACAATGGGAATATATGTGATTTGGGACAGTGAATGCTATCATCATGCACCCTCCATTTACTTAAAGTGGTGGTTCGACCAGAGTGAGACCGGTTTTGAGTATGTTCAGTCTGTGTTAGATTGATTTGGTAAGGGGCCAAGCTTTGAGTGGAGTTGGGTGGCTGTTGCTGAGGGATGTTTCTGTAAACAATAGCAAGACAATCCAGGAAAATAGCAAACTATTCAGGAAGACCAACATCACAGAAAGGCAAAAACTGAATGTTTTCCCCATAAAGCAAAATGCCATCTCTCAACAACTCTATTTTACATTGTACTAAAAGTTTTAGCCTGGAATGGTGTAAAGGCACCCAAATAGATATGAAAATAAATGTATGTATGTATGTTTATTTGTATATACATACATGTGTATGCATGGATATGTGCAAAAATTGTTGCAAAAGTAAAATCAGCAAGAATGGCAGTGAACTCCACACTCCACCCCTCTGTAAAAGCAAAAATGAATAAAACAACAACTTCCCCCAAAAGGCAAAAACTTTCAGATTTAACATTTTCCAACCTCTGATAATGCACCAGTGGTTTACCATCATTTTGGAAAAAAATTAGAAGTCAAGTATTAATAATAGCAGTAAATTTGAGTCAATTTAACTTACTAAAGTCCTGTCTTCTGCTTTCCATCTCAGTAGGAGCCATGAAAACAGTAGGTGAAATTCCATGTACTGGTACCCAGTATGGGAAGGAGAAAATCAGATATGATTAACACAGAATTTTAAGTAATTAATTCCTCAAACTTCTCTGCTGACTTCCAGGAATAACTACTTAAAAAGTTTGTCTTTATTTCAGCCAACTGGAGACTGGTTTAGTGTTAAAGCTGCTTCTCAGGTGGCATTTGCCAAAAATCTTCTTATTGCCAGAGGTGATTAATAGCAGTTGGGGTAAAGAATACACTGGATTGCCAGGCGCGGTGGTGCACGCCTGTAATCCCAGCACTTGGGAGGCTGAGGCAGGAGGATCGTGAGTTCAAAGTCAGCCTCAGCAAGGGCAAGGCACTAAGCAACTCAGTGAGACCCTGTCTCTAAATAAAATACAAAATAGGGCTGGGGATGTGGCTCAGTGGCCGAGTGTCCCTGAGTTCAATATCCGGTTCAAAAAAAAAAAAAAAAGAATACACTGGATTAAAAAATAAACTTACGATGAAACATGGGGAGTAAGATACCCCCAATGGCTTGGAAAATATTATTTATGCTTCTAAAAATCTAGAAGCCCATATACATGCTGAGAGCCATACATACATTCAAGAAATACCTGAGAAGTACCTAAGCTTTCAACTACTGCTGACCTTGAAGCACAATGGACTCAGAAAATGAAAACTAGGGCAGAATTGTAAACTGCCTAGCTATTATTTTTTCAGTAGTGGGGATTGAATCCAGGACCTTGCACATGCTATATAAGTGGTCTAACACTGAGCTACATCCTCAGCTGTGCCTAGCTATTTTCTAAAGGCATGCCCCGAAAGACATGCAGTGTCTTCAGTCAGTTTTTGCAGTATTTTTTTCTTTCTTTGCATGGTTTCTTACTTAGAACAGTGTATCCCATGTTCATCTATGTTCTCACAAATGATAGGATTTCATTCTATTTTAAGGCTGAGTCATATCCCATTGTGAATACATATCAACTTTTCTTTATCCATTCATACAATGGTGGACACTTAGATTGATGCCATACCATGGCTAGTCAGGGTTGCTATAAACATATCTTTTCAGCATCGTAATTTCAGTTTTGGGGGTAGATACCCAGAATTCGAATTGCTAGAGAATATGGCAATTCTATTAAGTTTTTGAGGAAATTCCATACTGTTTTCCATAATGGCTGTCCTGATTTTAATTCCTACCTATAATGCACAAGGTTTCCCTTTTGTCCACATTCTCACCAGCACTTGTTATCCTTTGTCTTTTTTTTTTTGAACCAGGGATTGAACTCGGGGACACTCGGCCACTGAGCCACATCCCCAGCCCTATTTTGTATTTTATTTAGAGACAGGGTCTCACTGAGTTGCTTAGGGCCTCGCTAAGTTGCTGAGGCTGGCTTTGAACTTGTGATCCTCCTGACTCAGCCTCCCAAGTCGCTTGGATTACAGGCGTGTGCCACCGCGCCCGGCTATCCTTTGTCTTTTTAATAATAGCCAATCAAATATGTGTGAAGCCATATATTATTGTGGTTTTTATTTGCATTCCCTTGATCATTCATGATATTGAGAATTTTTGATAAACCTGTCAGCCACACAAGTGATCATTTTAATTGATATAGGGAAAAGAGCACTTGATAGAATACAATAAGATTTTATGATCTACAAATAATACTCAACATAAAAGAAACAGAAGTGAACTTCCAAAAACATGAAAAAGGGACTATATGAAAAGCACACAGTTAACATCATGCTGTATAATTTATAGTTGCAGGGCTGGGGATATAGCTCAGTTCGTAGAGTGCTTGCCTCCCATGCATAAGGCCCTGGGTTCAATCCCCAGCACCACATCCCCAAAAATTTATAGTTGCATACTGAAATAAGCAATTATATTACTGGCTATGGAACCATAAAAACAAACAAAAATTCATGGTAAGAAAAACAAAATGAAAAAGAAATCTTCTTTCTCCTTACTTGGCCTCTCATCTTTGCAGATTCAGTTCAGGTCTTTTTAGGCCCCTACCTAGTGAGTGACTTTATTTAGTTGTAGAAAGACACAATACCTTTATTTTATCTATTGATTTATTTTCACATAGTACTGAGGATCAAACCCAGTGCCTCATATGTGCTAGGCAAGCACTCTCCTACTCAGCCACAACCCCAGTGCTGGTGATTGTCTTTTAATGTGAACCCTTTCTGGTAGAAGGCAAAACACCTCTACAATGTAGATTTGGCTTGAAGACCTCTCATCAACCTGACAAAACCTTTCTCAGAATTGTACTGCAATCTGAATGTCTTCCTTTCCTTCCTCACAGAAATCAGAGCTGATTTGTAACTGAAGTTGTTTTGCCTATGCCTGGTTATTTCCCCCAGTAGATTTCCTGCATATTTCAAACCTTTGGTGTCTGCTTCCCAGATGACCTAATATACTCTGTGTGATACAATTACATGGTGTACATACTTTTACAACACTTATCATACTATGTGCTAAATATGATTTATTTATCCTTTCTTCTAGTATTCTGCAGCCTTGGTGTACGAAGTCACTGCCTTCTTTTTCATCTATGTGATCTATAGAACTCAGTATGCTGCCTAGAACTATAGCCCAGAATTCATTTTTGTCTATGTCCATATATCTGAAGGAAATGGCATTTAGAAAAGAATGGCCTAACTGTGGGTGAGAGTGACATGCAAGAAAGAGAAGATGTTAAGAATGTGTTAGAGGTATATGAAGATATTAATCAAATTAACTAATTTAGATCCGGAATAACTGGATACCCTGGACTGTTTGAGTATCCTGAGCTGCCTTGCTCATTTATTCCAGTGTACTGTACGCATATCTTTCTGTGGGTACCATGATCTGAAGACAGTTTAGGAATTCTGGTACATAAAATGATCTTTACTGGTGCCAGAAACTCTGTGTCAGAAGCCATTTCCATAATTTGAAAAAAATAAATTATAGTGGTTTTTGATATGTTCATCCCTCCTACAGTGGAAATCACTGACTTTGTACATTGTAGGAGTTCACTAATCATTTAATGAATGAAATATGAGTTTCAATCTGCACAAAAATAATTTTAAATTGCAATATATATGTGCAAGCACATAGTGAACCTAAGCAGCATTTGCTAAACTGAAAATTGAAAATGGAACGTAAAAAATATTAGGATGAAAATGAGCTCTCTACTTTTAGACGAACTTTTTTACTTCCTATTATCAAGTTATCATCAATTAATTGACTTTGCCTTTAGACAGAGTTTTCTAACAGAGTTATTTCCACAAAGATCAAAGTTCTAAATAAGGAATAAATTCTTAATTAAAGTTAGATGTATATGAAGAAAAATATGTATATATGAAGAAATCTATTTGCCTGAATAATCCATAACATTGAATTGGCAAATAAGATTCCTGGGTGAGAAATTATTAGGCTGCTTTTTAAATTTTTCAATATGTTGAACCTGCATTCTATGTAGAATCATGAAGCTTGAAGGAGCCTCAGAGATCATCTCATCTCACTCTTCACCTTATATAGAAAGAAAAGAAGAGACTGAGAGGGGAAATGGGAAAGATGACACAATGAAATAGTGACAGGGACAGGAATGGAGCTTAAATTTCCTGAATCTTAGTCTAATATTAGAGTCTGTTCATTACTGCTCTAGAAACCATTGGTATTTAAGGTCATTGATAAAATATTTCAAACAGGAGATGTGTCAGTTTCAGGAAACCAAATCAGTGGGACAAGTAGACATTAATCCAAGTACTGGTGGAGGAACCAAAATCTGATGAAAGCAAAAGGGATATTTTGACTCTTTCTTTCATACTTGACACAAGAATTACATACTAATATTTTTAGGGTACATTTCACATAAAATCAATTCATACATTTTGATGTATATTACAGAACATTTTAAAATACATAGAGTTCTGTAATTGCGATCACACTCAGGGCACAAAGGAGTTCCATCATCTCAAAAAATTACCCAATATCATTGGTAATAAATATTTTCACTCAGATCCATGCCCTGGAAGCTACAGTTTGTTTTCTATCCTGTATTTCATCTTTTTGAAAGTATTTCCATTTTGATCTGGTTCCTTGACTTAGTTAATGCCATTCACAGTCACCCATGCCCTTTAAAGTACTGGTAGCACATACATTTTTGTGGCTGAGAAAATTTCAATGTATCTGTACATCAAAATTTGTTTATAAATTCTCTAAGTGAGGAATACTGAGGTTATTACCAGTTTGTTATATTACAAATAAAGCAATCAACACCCATGTGCAAGTCTTTGGATTACATGTTTTAATTTTTCTTGAGTAAATATCTAGGAATGGAATGCCTGACACATATGGAAAGTATATGCTTAACTACCTAACGAACTACGAGGAACATAAGAGCTTGCAGACAGCACACTGTGAGACTTTTCAGCCTCAAGGATGGCATAAACTGATTTTTGTATGTTGAAGTATGTGAATGGAGGTGAAACCCAGAACTTCACAAATAATAGGCAAGCATTTTAACCCTTAGTTATACCCTCAACCCCATGAATCAATTTCTGATAATAAATTTTATACCAATTATAGACTAGATAGATGCATACATACATGAACACACTGACAGAAATATATATTCTTTGTTCTGTGTCTCTGGAGAACCATGACTACTGTTTTATATATGCATTGACTTATTTTTAATTTTGATTATATGCTATTGGTTTGTTTTAAAAAATATTTTCCAATACTACTTTTTTTTCAATTAGTATAGCTAAACGATATCTTAAAATTGTATAATGTATGTCTTCTGTCTTTGCTACTTTTGAAAGTCATTTGACTATTCTATGTCCTTTCTGGATCCATGTGATTGTCAAAAACTGCTTGCCAATTCTAAAATATGCCAGTCAGGACTTTAATTGGGGAGTATATTTAGGGGAATTGGAAACATTAAAAATATTGATCACTCTGATCCATGAATACAGAAGAACTCTTTTTATTTAAATTTTTCATATATATTATCAGCAATTTTTTTGTAGTCTTCAGCATGAAATTAGTGCACATTATTTTTTCAGATCTATTTCTGTTTCATTTTGATGCTGCTATAAATAATGCTATTTTCATATCTCAATTCCCAATGATTTTTTGCTGTTATATAGTAACTGAAGTTACCTCTACATATTTACTAGTATTCTGAAAACTTGTTAAAAATGTATTAATTTTAGATGTTTTTGAAGATCCCTTGAAATTTACTAAGACAGTCATTGTCTACAAATAAAGACAGCTTTATTTCTTCTTTTCCAAACAGTATGCCTTTTAAAAAATTATTGCTTGAATTTTCTGACTAAAATATTCTACAACAAAGTTATCTTAAAAAGAAATAGAAATGGCCAACACATATATGAGAAAATGTTAAACATCCCTAGAAATTATGGAAATGAAGATCAAACCTACACTGAGATTTCATCTCATTTCAGGTAGAATGGTGGTCATCAAGAATAAAAATAAACATTGCTGAGGATATGGGGGAAATGTACATGCCTACACTGACGTTGGGATTGTAAATTTGTACAAACACTTTGGAAAGCGGTGTGGAGATTCCTCAAAATAGTAGGAATGAAACCACCATATTACCCAGCAATACCATTTCTTGGATTTTACCCAAAAGAACTAAAATCACTCAGCAACTTAGTGAGTCCCTGAGCAACTTACAGAAACCATGTCTCAAAATAAAAAATAAAAAGGAATGGGGATGTGGCTCAGTGGTTAAATACTCCCGGATTCAAGGTTAAATCCTGGTAATCCTGGTAACCAAAAAAGAAAAAAAGAAGTCAACATACCATAGTGATACAGGCACATCAATGTTTATAACAGTGTAATTCACAAGAGCATAGTTACAGAATCAGCCCAGGTGCCCATCAACAGATGAATAGATAAAGAAAATAAGGTCTATATACACAATGCAGTTTTACTCAGCCATCAAGAAGAATGCAATTATGTCATTTTCTAGAAAATGAATGGAAATATTGAGCATTATGCTAAGTGAAATAAACCAGATTCAGAAAGTGAAGGATCAAGGGATTTCTGTAATATGTGGAAGTTAGAGCAAAATAAGGGAAAAGGGAGTATCTTATGAAAATAGAAAGGAGATCAGTGGAGTAGGTGAAGGGAATTTAGTAAGAAGGAGGAGAGATGAGAAAGAGGAGAAACTGTAGAATAAAATTGGTCAAATATTGCTATTGTACATATATGAATATACCACAGTGAATTTTGCCTTTATGTATATTTATAAAGAATCAATTTAAAAGTCAATAAATAAGTACAAGGAAGACAGATTGTCTTAATTAGAGTACCTTCTCATGTGTTGTCTAAATCTTAGGGAGCATATTATTCTCATTTTTAAGTACTATGCTTCCTGTGGGTTCTTCATTCTTGTCCTTACATTGTATTAACAAACTGTTCTATTCCTAGTTTCCAAAGATTTTTAAAGGAATTGTGGTTGAATTTTTAAAAATATTTTTTCTGCATATATCAACATGATCATAAGGTGTGTTCAATAACAAGTTATTAAGATATTATCACATTGAATGATTTTCAAATGTTTAACTAACTGTACATTCCTGGACAAACCCTAATTATATTTATTGACAAAAATCTGTCTGTCATTCTTGATGGCTTTTACTGCTAGTCAAAGGAGTAAAGTACAATTCTTTCCTTTACTATTCATCCAATCAATTGTATTTATCACAAACTCTGTGCTTTTCATCTCTATACAAATATATTTGGTTTTTTAAAAATGTCTTTTGTGTGTCCACTAAATCAAAAACACATAGAAAACAATTAGAATAGTTCTTTCAATGCCTTTATCTGATAATTCCACAAATGTATCAATTTGGAGTTATTCTTGATTTCACAGGGAAGTTTTAATTTGTACTTTAGTTACATCATGGAAGGTAAATATATTTTAATATGTCTAAAGGCTAATTCTATATGTTTCTTGTAAATTATTTGGATGGCTCATGACTTTTTTCTCATTTTTTATCAGTCCTTTAACCAAAAATTTTTAAGAGTCATTTTGTAATGCAGATATTAATACCGCTGATTACCTTCACATGTCCTGCTTCCTCAGATGCTGAAATATAGCATGAGAGAAGCACGCCAAGGCAAGTGTAAAGTAGAAAGTAAGAAGCTTTATTAAAGAAAAGTAGAACAGACTTCTCCTGGGTAGAAGAAGGGGACCCAAAGACAGAATTTTCTGGGATGAGCAAATCTTGCCCTTTTTATAGGTTTTGTTCTCCCCTTCCTTCCTCCTTCTTTCTTTCCTCCCTGTCTGTGTGATTAGGCCAGGGAGATGCAGGTGAGATGGCAAAAAGGTGAGATGCAGATGTCAGGGGGAAGGGTCAAATGGAGTTATTTAGGCAGATAGGGGCCCAGTGGACATTAATTAGCAACTCCTTGCCTGCAACCTTTTGAATAGGATGGTAAGGACAGGTAAATTTGGTAATTCAATGGGCTCCAGAGGTCTCTGACATTCCATTTTCCCAGGGGCGATCTCCAACTTTCCAGACTCAGATGGCCTTCCTTTCCTCTATTTGATCTGATTCCCTATTCCACACTAACTGCCTGTTCTCAATTCTGGCTTCAATATGATTTCTAGAGGTCAGAATCAGAGGTCTAGGTCAGATATATTTTTCAAGTTTATCAGAAACCTTTGATTTAGTTTATGGCATGTTATGTTCTCTAATCCTGATCCGTTTTGTAAAAAACATTTAAGCAGCATAATACATCTTGGGTGAATTATTAACCAGTAGACACCAGGAAGCAAGTACTGCATAGAACACACATTGGTATGCCCACTAAGTCAAAAGTTTGTGTTTCCAGATGAGGACCCCAAACTGACTGAATCTGCTAGTTTATTCAAAACATATGATACATGGCTCTCCCAACTATCCTATTCCTCCAGGTTCATAAAGCTGAGGGAGAAACTTATACTTAAGTATCTGTGTAGACAGCAAATTATAATACAGCATCTCCTTCCAGAAACTAATTGTATGTCATATCTATTCATATAAACAAATTTGCCAGTGTCCCAGTTGTGAGGTAAGCACTGCTGATTCAAGAGGCATTTAGAAAAAGAATCAAGATAGGATGCTATAATTGCCAGCAGTAAAACAAGGTAAGAATATGTGGTGAGTGAGGGTACAGCAGGAGAGGAGCTTATAGCATAAAGCACACTATGAACATGACCCTTTATTGTCAAACAGGAATAATATACTCAATAGTGCAAGTTTATTCAGTGATTATACGTTTGAAAATTGAAAACTGAAGAGAGTTATCTGGACACTGGGGAAATGATGAAGACAGGAATATTGTTTGGTAATATGCAATAAATGAATGAACTTTGAGAGACATAGGAAAGTGATATGAGGAACAGGGATGATCCACTTTACAGAGGCTTAAATATGGCAGCATTAACTTGGAGGATTATGGTCCAAAACATTCATTGAACTAGTGGCTGAGGTAGCTATAGAAAAAAGCTTTGAAGAGTCACCCTCATCCTGCCATGTGCATTAACAGAATTCAACTTGGGATGAGAAGGGTCAGCAGATGGTTTTGATGAATCTCTTCATAGAATGATAAAGAAAACTTCCCTTTCCCCAACCAGAACATCCAGTTTTCCCCAGCATACCAGCAACAGCACAACGAATGTATCACAAGTACTGCTTTGTAATTTCTAAGACACCCTTCTCTGATCATTGGCTGGAAGAGATCACCTTTTCACCATACAAAACTAAAGGATGTGACTACTGTTCAGAAGAGGGGTACATACAGACATATTGGAGGTTAGGAGGTTTGAAATAGACTGCTACTGAGATGACCAGAAAACTGGAGAAGCCTGGCACAGATCTGGAACAACCAACCCCAAGCAACAAAGGAATAAAGAAGACCATCTGTAAACCTAAGTTAGGATAATATGCCAAGATCAAATGACCTTACTCCTTGTCTTCTTCTTCATATGTTTTTCCTAAGATTTCTACTCTCTCCTTACCTGGCATGAATCCTTTCCTTGACCTGCATAACTTCTTTTTTTAAATGTTATCAGAATGTTATAGTTGTACATAAAAATGCAGTTCATTCTTATGAGGTCACCTTTCCATTACATACCTGTCCTCTTCCACTAAATCGTCATCCTTTTAGGACTACTCTTTCCTATCAGAGAGAGAAGATATCAATGTAAACAGCCCTTAAGGGGATTCTAGAAAAAAGACCTCTCTAACAACTAACATTATTTCAGGAAAGCCAAAATCTCAAGGGAGCCATGATATTTGTCCATTACCATAGGCTGAATGAGAAACAAAATTAGCTAGTTCAGGATCAAGAGATCCCAGAGAATTCCACTACTTCAAGTGGAGCTAGTAACTACACAGTTAGGGCCACGGGCCCCAGAATATCAACTGTATCTCACAAGGCCTAGAATTATGATAACATAGACACATTTTTTTGGGGGTACCAGGGATTGAACCCAGGGGCACTCCACCAGTGAGCCACATCCCCAGCCCTATTTTGTATTTTATTTAGAGACAGGATCTCACTGAGTTGCCTAGCACCTCGCTAAGTTGCTGAGGCTGGCTTTGAACTCGTGATCCTCCTGCCTCAGCCTCTGAGTCACTTGATTACAGGTGTGTGCCACCACCACTGGTGAGACTTATTATTTTTGTAACAATAGAATACATAAATTTGATTATTAAAATTAGATGAATTAGTTGTGAAAAATCTCCTTCCAAGGGATATATGTATGTCTTGTTTTTTAACTTGTTCTTTTTAGATATGTGTGACAGTAAAGTGTATTTTGACATGTTATACATACATGCAGCATAACTTATTCTAATTAGGATTCCCTTCTTGTGGTTGTACATGATGTGGAGTTTCACTGGTCATATATTAATATATGAGCAGTATTTGAGTTATTTGGTGTGAGAAAGGAGGTAAAGAATGGAACAGGCAGGGTATTAGTCATCTTTCTGTGGCTATAAGGAAATACAATTTAAAGGAGGAAAGATCTAATTTTGCTCATGGTTTCAGAGGTTTCAACCCATGGTCAGCCCATTCTGTTGTTTCTGGGCCTGTGATAACGCAGTACATAATGGCAGGGAGGGTGTTGTGAATCAAAGCTGTCACCTCATGGCAGCCAGGAAGCAAAGAGTATAAAATGAAGGGGCTGGGACCTTGGGCTATAGTCCCCAAGGAAATACCCTGAGGATGTATACCCTTCAAATTCATCCCACCTTCTGTTTTCTACCACTTCCTAATAATGCCATCAGTTTATCTATCCCTTTATGGATTAATCCTCTGATGAGGCTAGAGGCCCCATGAATCAATCACGTCCCAAAAGCTCCACCTTAAAATGCTGCATTGGGGACTGTGTGATTCAGATGGTTATTGCTATGAACAATACACCTGACATGAACCGTTTAGAGAATGAAAGATTTATTTTGGCTCGGGTTTCAGAGGATTCAGTCCATCATCAGCTGACTCCAAGGCAGAAACATCTTGGTGGGAGAGCATGGTAGAGGAAAACTCAGCTCATGGCAGTGGAGCAGCAAAGAGAGCATAGGGGAAGGTGCCAGGGAAAAGACAGAACATTCTTATCAGTGGCCTGATGAGGTCAGAACCATCACGAGTATATCATTGCCTACAAGCCCCACTTCTGAACCTTGCTGCAGAGGGGATGATGATTTCAACACATGAGCCTTGGGGGACATTCCAGATCAAAAATGAAAAACAGGCAGGTATATGATAAGGATGCTAATTGGTGTCCTGCAGTTTCGGAGCCACATTGGCAGGTCTACACTCAGCAAGACAGTGGGTATTAAGACTGGATAAGGGGCTGGGGATATAGCTAAGTTGGTAGAGTGCCTGCGTTGCAAGCACAAGACCCTGGTTTCAATCCCCAGCACTGCATCCAGTCATAATACCCACTGTCATGCTGGACGAGGAGTGAACATTGAAGAAAAATTTCCTCCTAAACACTACCACACAAGCAAGATTAGGGTGTTTCTACATGGGTTTAGGGTGTGAGTGACATCAGTATCCAGATTGCCAGAACTCAGATAGAAAGAGTGTGTGTGTGTGTGTGTGTGTGTGTGTGTGTATACACATATATACACATTCATTATACTTTGAACCTAACCTTACATATATGTCTGTGTTTATTATATTTGTTCACCTATTGATAGGTACTTGAGCAGTTTCTATCCTTTGACCATTACACATAAGGCTGTTTTGAATATCTGTGCAGAAGTCTTTGCATTGATGTATGCTTTAACTTGAGTAAATACCTAAATGTGTAATGTCTACAATGTAAGATAGGTGCATGTTTTATTTTATAATGCCATCAACCATTTTCCCATCTGATTGTACCATTGTAGTCTCTTAAAGTGTGTGTGAAATTTTCAGTTCCACCAAAACTTCACCATACTTCACTAATAAATGTGTCAGAGTTTCTCATTGTGGTTTTAACTTATGTTTTCATAATGACTCATGCTGTTCAACACCATTAGTTCATGGGTTTATTGACCATCCCTATGTTTGTTGTAGTATCTGATCAAATTCATTTTTTATTGCTTGTTGTATTTTATATATTTTGGAACATTTACTGTAAGTATTTAGTATGATCGATGCTATTGTAAATTATGTATTTAATTGTCATTGTCTAATTGTTTGTGGTTGCATATGGAAATATAACTTATTTTGTACATTGATATCTTAACCTATTATTTTCTTCTTTTCCTTGTTAAAGTAAGTTTGTTACACCTTTCACTAGATCGTCTACATAGGTGATCATGTAGTCTGTGCATAAAGGCAATTTTCCTTCTTATTCTCCAAGCTGGACAACTTTTAGATCTTTTTCTAGTCTAATTTCATCATCAGAATTCCACTTCAACATTGAATAAAAATGCTATGAGTAGAAGTTCTTGTCATGTTTGTGTTGTTAACTGGGAAGCTTTTGTATTTCACAATTAGCAAAATTTCACAATTAATTAACAGGTATTTTAAATTTTTTAAAAATTGTCCTTTATCTGGTTGTGGAAGAGTCTTTCTGTTCTTGGTTTCCAGAGGGATTTCATAAGAAATGGATGTTGGAATTTTTAGTACATTTTCTGTAAACACTAAGGAGATCACATGTTTTTACTTTTTTAGTTTTTTAATATAGATTACATGAACTGATTTTCAGATGTTTCATTAACTGAATTTCTTAGACAAACCCTACTTAGCCATAGTGCTTTCTTCTTTTTATATATCGTATGATTTTATTTTCTATTTTTTTCTTGATGACATTTTATAAGTATGTTCAATAGGGAATATTAGTCTATTTTTTATTCTCCATAATGTCCTTGTCTGGTTTGGTGTCAGGATAATTTCAGGCTTATAAGATAAGAAGTGGTATGCTTCCTCTTAAATTCTGAAAGGGTTTATGTAAAATTAGGTATCAGTTATTCCTTAAACACTTGAAAGTCTTCTCCATTCATATAACAAGGCTTGATTTAACAAGATTTTAGCAGGAACTTTCTCCTTGGCTTCTGAGCTGGGGCCTTCTGAGCAATGCTGAACCATCCTTAACTTGTCAACCTCTTCTAATGGAATCCTGATTCCCCCAGGACTAGAGGGTCTTTTTGTTTTGTTTTGTTCTTTTTGTTTTTTTTTCTACACTTCCTCTGACCATAATGGGTCTTCATCAGCATTTTTGCACTTTTTTTGTACACTTCTTCTGACCATAATGGGTCTTCATCAGCATTTTTGCACTTTGGCCAGTATTGGAAGACTTTTATTTCATTGGGGACATAGGGCAGAAAAATCAAAGGAGGACTACTTACCTTTCCCAAAGTACTTGCTATTGTTCCCCACCAATAGAGAGCCTTTCTCCAGGCTGTAGCCTAATATTCCCATAATCATACAAAAGAGTCATGGAGAAGAACCTGAAATTGAATTTAAATTTCCATTGCATCTGCAGATTCCAGGAGTTTCATATTAGACCACACTTGCCTTTAGTAAGTCATTAAAAATATTAGTTATATTTCCTTGCAGTTTTTGCATTTCATCTACTGTAGGCACATCATACTCACAGATCATCTTTCCTTGGAAGTATCTCTCCTTACTTAGATTTCAGTTTGGTTATTTGTCCTGAGTTTTCTGTTTTCTGATGAGTTCAAGAGAAGTTGCAATTTTTCAAATTATCTACCATTTTCAGATATGAACAACATTGTTTAAAGCTCTTTGCACCCTAAACAGAAGGTAGAAATCTTTACTTTGCGTTTCCCAGCTGATAGTATTGCATTATAATCAGGTAATGTATGCTGAAAAAGATTGTTGATTATTTGAAATGCATTTTGGTTTATTTTTGCATACTCCATTTGTACTTAACAGAATTTACATATAATTATTTATGGGTATACAGACATATGTGTGGAATAAATTACTCCATAACATTATTAATATGCATTAATTATACATATTTGTTAGGCTTTTACTGATATTGTTGTGTTTTTTACATGTTTACTTCATCATGTCTCCTTGATCTATCTATCAGTTTCTAGTTGGCGGTATCAAACTGTGCAAAAGCAACCACTAGCTTATTTACTTCTTCCCATAATTCTGTCAGATGTGATTGTATATTTTGAGCCTGTGTTTGAGTTTTGAAATTTATATCTTCTTGATCTATTGTTTCTTTTACTTTATTATATTTTTACTTTATGTCTTATTCATCAGATAATAAAATGGTTACCTCTAGTTCCTTTTCAAACTTTTTAGTGTGTTGTTCATTATTTTACTTGAAAATTTTCCTTTTGGCATTCATATTTCCCCAAAGTTCTGCCATTTTTTTCTTTTTCCTTCTGATTTTAATATTATTTTGCATTTTTCATTTTTCACCACATAGCATCCTTTTATCTTCAAAATCCGTATCCTTTTTACCTTGAATGTATCACATATTGATGCTTATTTGGGGATCATATTCTACCTTTCCTTCTCTTTTGTTTTCTATTATTAGAAACCAAAGGCCAAATGTTTTCTCTGATAGGCAGATGCTAATTAATAACAAGGGTTGGGGAGAGGAAATATAAGAGTTCATTGGATTAGACAAATAGGAATGAAGGGAAGGGAGGATGGAACTAGGAACAACAGTGGAATGAATTGGACATATCTTTCCTATGTTCATATGTGAATATACCACCAGTGTAATTCCACATTATGTACAAACACAAGAATGGGATCAAAATTGTAATGGATTGCACCCCATGTATGTATAATATGTCAAAATATACTCCAATGTCATGTATATCTAAAAGAACAAATACAAATGAATAATATAAAAAAAGAATTTGCTTTCTTTTCCCACGTTAATTGTATACATTCTACTTTAATTCTTTAATTGGTTGCCTTTATGTAAAACCTAGAAAGATACTTATTTTTCCTTATCACTATTTCAGGCTTACAAAATTGACTATGCTTTGCTTCAAACAACATGTGAACATCAGCACTCTAAGTAATAATTCTCCCCCCCACACACCTCTTACCTCACAGTGCTGGACACCTCCCATTTATACCAATATACTTTCAAACATCTTTGTGTTTATATTTTAGCCTTCTTCCTTCCATGTATTCCACCCGTATCTTGCACCCTGCACAAAACTCAACTCTAACTGAATTAAAGACCTAGGAATTAGTCCAGAGACCCTGTACTTACTAGAAGAAAAAGTAGATCCAACTCTCCAACATGTCAGGTAGGAAACTGAATTCCTCAACAAGACTCCTAAAGTGCATGAAGTAAGATCAAGAATCAATAAATGGGATTGATTCAAAATAAAAAGCTACCTCTCAGCAAAGGAAACAATCAATAACATGAAGAGAGAGCCCACAGAGTGGGAGAAAATCCATACCACAAGTATCTCAGATCAGGCATTAACTTCCAGGATAAACAAAGAACTCAAAAAACTTAACCTCCAAAAAATAAAGAAACCAACCAATAAATGGGCAAAGAAACCGAACAAATACTTCACAGAAATACAAACGGTCAAAAAATATGTTAAAAAATGTTCAATATCTCTAGCAAACAGAGAAATGCAAATTAAAACTACACTGAGATTCCATCTCACTCCAATCAGAATGGCTGCTACCAAGAATAGAAGTAACAATAAATGTTGGGGAGGATGTGGGGGAAAAGGTACTCTTATACATTGATGGTGGGACTACAAGTTGGTGCAACCACTCTGGAAAACAGTGTGGAGATTCTTTAGAAAACTTGGAATGGAACCACCATCTGACCTAGTTATCTCACTCCTTAGTATATACCCAAAGAACTTGAAACCAGCCCTACTACAGTGACACAGCCACATCATTGTTTGTTGTAGCTCAATTCACAATAGCTAAGCTATGGAACCAACATAGATGCCCTTCAATAGAAAAATGGAAAAAGAAGCTGTGTTATAAATATACAATGAAATATTATTCAGCCATTAAGAAGAATAAAACTATGGCATTTGCAGGTAAATGGATGAAATTGGAGAATATTATGCTGAGTGAAATAATCCAATCCCAAAAATCTAAAGGCCAAATGTTCTCTGTGATTTGTGGATGCTAACCCAAAAGAAGGGAGGCTGGGGAGGGGAATAATAGAAATCTACTTGACTAGACTAGTCTAGTCCATGAGGGGAAGGGAACAGGGAGGAGAATAGGAAAGACAGTACCATTAATTGGACATAACTTCCCTAGACTTCTATTTGTTTTATACATGACCAGGGTAACTCCACATCATGTATTACCACAAGAGTGGGAACCTAAATAGAATAATGTATGTATATTCTGTACATTCTTTATGTACATTCTTTATGTATGTATATTCTGCCAAAATACATTCTTTTTTGGGGGGGCTACTGGGGATTGAACTCAGGGACACTTGATCACTGAGCTAAATTCCTACATCCCCAGCTCTGTTTTGTTTTTGTTTTATTTTATTTTATTTTATTTTATTTTATTTTATTTTATTTTATTTTATTTTATCTTTTACATTGAGAGCATGTACCTTTTTATTAAGTGACCAGATTACAAAAATATGATGGTAGATACCTTAGTTCATCCTTCTAATAAGTCTGTTGATCTGGTCTTCCCTGTTGCCAGCATCTCCACCTTCTACAAAATGGGTGGTCTTTTTCTTCATTCCACCTCTTGGAGAAGATAATTTGAAGGGCCACAGAAAGTTATTTGCTTCTTTGAAGCATTTTCCAACAGTGCAGATCTCATGAATCAGATCCTCCATGCAGATGATGCCATATTTACCAAGAGATCATGGAATCAAAGCATTATCTGTCATGGCAATTAGTTTCTTATTGATTTGGCCATAGCCACACTTGTAGATCATTTATTCATTGACTTCAGGTTTGGGTACCCCCATGCAATATTTGGTTTCACGATCCTCAGCATTAATTGAGTCTTGTTGAGCTTAACGAAGGTGCCACTGAAGATCTGGGGAAGATGAAGAAGTTGTAACACCTTACAAACCTTTGGGCTCACACCATTGATACCCCTGATCCTGATGACAAATGCCAGTTTGCGTTCTGCAGGTACATAGAGGTTGCCAGCTTTTCTTGCCATCCTAGCCATTCCAATCTCCGTTCTGTGCATCTGCCTATATTCCTTGTGGTAATGCTTGGCTTTGTCATAGATAAGCTTCCTTCTCGCCTTTTGAAGCATCTTTTGGGCAAACTTCTTCCTCAGGTGCTTTATCTTCAGCTCTGCATAATTCCTTTGCTTTTTCTTAAGGGTCTCTGGCACAGCAGGAACCTTCTTTTTCTTCTCTTCAGCACCCTCCATGGTTCCAGCTGGAAAAAGAGAAGTGTTTTATTTAAAGATAGGGTCTCACTAAGTAGCTTAGCACCTCTCTTTTGCTGAGGTTGACTTTGAACTTTTGGTCCTCCTGTTTCAGTCTCCCAAGCCACTTGGATTACAGGTGTGTACCATCATGCCCAGTCAAAATATATTCTACTTTCAGATATAAATAAAAATGAAAAATAAAAATATTAAGAAAAGAATAACTCTGCCAGCTTCCCATTTACTCACTTCAACAAGAGCTTCTTATGTCAGTTCCCTCCCCAATCCACTGAATACCTGCTTCTTCCCCTCACATCAGACTTGGTATCTGGATATTAAATATAATAGAATATCATCAAACATTGAAGTAGAATAATGTAGCATAAGAATGACACTCCAGGAACTGTGACCCTTATTTATTCATGTATAATATGGGAAAATAATGAAATTTTTACTGTCCTAAAGGGAACTGTTGAAAAACACAACTTTGATAATGGCCTAAACACATGTATGGAGGCTATCACATGATACACCGATGTGACGATTTACATCAGTTATTGTTTCTGTGGTCATGTAAAATGAGGGCCCAGAACTTTGCCAGAGCTTATCTATCGATTTTCTGTTTTCAGGAAACAGATACATTCCTACACAAACTGTGAAACAAATAAGTGTCACCTTCCCTAGGAAGCCTCTCCATATGTTCAAGAAAGAATAGATGTCTCTCCTGCTTGAAAGCTTATAGTTAATTGTTCTTCAGAACTAAAGAACTAAATCTGACCTCTTCCTGATTAGTGGAATTTTTCATCTCACAAAGTCTTTGTACTTATCATTAATTATCAGTATATATATATATGTATATATATAATATATAAAAATGGTCAATTGTCCCATTTTTGGATCACATACTTAGAATGTCCATGACACACACCATATTCCTATATCTTTGGTATCCATTGCAGTTCTTAGTCCTGATAAGGTATTAATTAATTGATTAGCAGCATTGCCACAAAATACTGATTTTTTGGTATGCCATTTCCATCTTTATGCCTTGGCTCTGTAAGCATGGAAGGGCCTAGAGGTTAACTGTTATTCCAAATTGGGGGCTGCCACGAGCTACATACCAACTAACTCATCTCTGAATCATCAATTAATTTACTTGTGCTTTCGTTTACATCATAATTCACTGAGCAAATTTCTCATCCTCTGTGATTCTTCTGCACACTGTCAGTGCAATTAGATTAGAGATTTCTAACATCAGAATTGAGGTTGATAGAATATTTCTTTAGAGCATGGAATATCATTCAGATCAATTAGCTGTAACCCAAAGGAATGAATTTATTTCATAATATTCCTGCTGATTGCATTGAAAGAATAATAATTTATTTCTGAATGCATTTTCGAATTATTTCAAAATAGGTATGTTAGTTTATTTTATTTATTTATTTATTTATTTATTTTTATTTACTTATTGATTCATTGAACACAAATGGAGTAGAGCTATTGTTTCAAGGGTTGTACACAAAGTAGAGTCACACCATCTGTGCTTTCTTGCATGTACACAGGGCAATGATATCTGTCACACACTCTGTTGTTAGTTTATTTTAAAAAGGAAAACAACATATTAAGTACCATGCAATTCTAATAATGTCAATATTGAGGGCAATGAATTAGTGTGTTTAAAAGCAATTGAGAACAATGTTTGTGGGCGCTCACAAAACTTTATGGTTATAGTTGAGTTGAATAAATGAAATAGATTAACTAACGATAATAGAATGGGGAGGGAAGAGGAGAACAAGAATGTGATTCATTCAAAATAAGCATTATTGTTTATTTAGGGGTAAAGTGAATGTAATACTAAATACATTTCTGTAGTGGTAGGTCTTGGGAGATTGAATTGAAAAATAAATATTTTACAAATCTATATTTTCATCTTCAAGACATAATCAAAAGAACATCTCTTCATACTGAATCTTGAAAATCTAAGAACTTGTCTAAGTGAAAGTAGATTATCTATTATATTAGCAGTAGATAATTTCTGGGAATTGTTCTACTGAGTTTGGAATAACACATTGTAAGATGCTCCATTTGTTGCTGCTAAATCTAGCACTTAGAAATATTGATCCTTCAGATTTGTTTTGTTTAATAATTAAAATGTGTCATTCATCAATCCAAATTCAACCAAATATTTTCCAGAATGACACAATATTCTTTCCCTCCAAAGGATGCAATCACAAAGCATTATCTAGGAAGCAAAGAGCAGCACTTGCCAGGCAACCATAGCAGCTGGCGACTTATCTTGGGACTTCCCAGCTTCCAGAAATGTGAGAAAATAAATTTGCATTGTTCGTAAATTACCCAGTCTATGGGATTCTGGTACAGCAGCACAAACACACTGGGACAGGAAATTGATATTGGGAGAGTAGAACACAGCCAGAACAAATCCCTAAAATGTAAATGTGGCATTGGGAGTAGGTAATCAATAAACAATGGAACAATCGTGGAGTGAGTGCTGGAAAAAAAGCCCGCTTTGCTTTGACTGGAGCATCATGGGTAATTTCTGGTGAGAGTTTATAAGAAAAGGATTGTAGGGGAAAGCCTCATTCTTCTTATAGATTTCTTAAGTGGTTGTGGTAGTGAAAACTATCCTGGTGATATCTCAGATGTAAGTGAGGAATGAGGTATTAGAAACAGAAGGAAAGTGCTTCTGTTACAAAGCAGCAGAGAATGTGGCTGAGTTATGTCCATGTCCTAGGACTTTGTGGAAGGCAGCAATTAAGTGCAATGAACTAGGATATTTGTGAGAGAAAAGTCTGAGCAGAAAACTGTTCAAGGTGCTACATGGTACTACTACTGCTACTACTAATCAACTACTAATAGTAAAATGATTTTAAAAAAGAATTAATAGTCAAGATTGGAGCATAATATAATGATTTGGAAAAGCCACCCTGGACATGAAAAAAACAACAAAGTATGTATGCTCTCTTGCTCTTCTTTTTCTGCATGTGATGACACAGCAAAAATGGCCCTCACCAGACCCACACCTTGATCTTGGGTTTCCAGATTCCAGAACTTTGAAGAAAGAAATTGCGTTTCTTTCTAAATCACCCATTCAGTGGTACTATCCTGTTGCAATACAAAACAGACCAAGCCAGCAAGTGAAGTACCTAATTTAGATCCAGAGGAAATAGAAAAGACCAATAATTATGTAGATAAGTGTAAAAGATAGTAAAAACGCAAATTTCTTCCTGTTTCATTTTAAGAAATATTAAAAAGTAATTTATAAAACAGTATGTTTAGAAAAAGTGTCATTGGGTCAGGTGCAGTAGGGCATGCTTGTAATTCCAGTGGTTTGGGAGACTAAGGCAGGAGGATGGCTAGTTCAAATTCAGCTTAGCCACTTAGTGAGGGCCTAAGGAACTCAGGGAGACCCTGTCTTTAAAAAATATGTAAAAAGGCTGGGGATGTTGCTCAGTGGTTAAGCATCCCTAGGTTCAATTCCTAGTACCAAAAAAAAAAAAAAAAAAGGTATCACTGGGCCTGGCACAGTGGCCCATGCCTGTAATCCAGTGGTTCATGAGGCTGAGGCAAGAGGATCATAAGTTCAAACTTAACCTCAGCATTTTAGCAAGGCCATATGAAACTTATTGAGATCCTGTTTCAAAATTAAAATTAAAATTAAAATGTCTGGGGGTGTTGCTCAATGGTTAATTACCCATGGGTTCAATTCCTGGTAGCCCCACCTCCCACAAAAAAAGAAAATTAAAAAGTACCATTGGATCTATGACACATAAAATGGAATATATTTGACAATAATTGAACAACAAGGACTTTTGAAAAGGAGATTTACTTGCATAAGAAAATGACCCCTTGTGTTAAGGCAAATTAAAAAAAAATCCATAGCATGATAAAAAGTATCTGTTCTATTCAATGAGTTTGAATGTATATAAATCATATGCATAATGGTTATTTGACAGGAAAGGAGAAGAATGAGTAGAGCTATATAGAGTTTAATGTGTGTGTAACCCATTGGAATTATGATTTCATAGCCACACCTTTAAGGTTTTGGAGCAAAATCCCAAAATAATTACTTTCGTTTTGAGAGATAATTCTTGGCATATCATGGAGCTTTTGTAGAAACTGAAGGCCTGACAATGGCTCACTGAATTACTTGTGATCTGAGCTGCCTATTGTGGACTGAAAAAGTTATCTGACCTACCAAGTTAAAAAGTTGTGTGAGCATTGCGAGACTCCCTCATCAAATGCAAGTGGTACATATGTTACTGGACCCAAGAGTGTCATAAATAACCAACCCAAATGGCCATGATTCCTACTCCTGCTACACTACTTTATCCTTTTTAGCCTGTGCCTGTGGTTTCATGGGGATTTCCCTAAAGTCAGTTGACAGGGGAAGATTCAGGCCTGGTTTACAGATGGCTCTGTACCGTATTTAGGTACCACTTAAAAGTGAACAGGTACAACAATCCAGCCCCTTTCTGGGACATTCCTAAGAGACAGCGGTGAAAGGAAATCCTTGTAGTGGGCAGCACTTTAAGTTGTGCACCTGGCTGTACATTTTTATTGGAAGGATAATGGAAAGGGTGCACTTATATATTGAAACATGGACCACTGACATTGATCTACATAGTCAGGGTCTTGAAAAAAGCATGAGTAAAAAATTGGTGACAAATTGGAGGAAGAGGTTTGTGGATAGGCTTCTTTGAAGAGGCAAAGAGTGAAGATATCTCTATCTTTTGTGAATACTTACCAAAGGGTAAGTTCACCAGAGCATGATTTTAATAATCAAGTGAACAGGACGATCCTTTGTGGATAACAGTCTCCTTCCCAAACCACTGCTGCCATTGCCCAATGGGTTGTGGACAAAGTGGTCATGGTGTCAGTGATGGAGGACATACAAGGCTCACAAACATGGGCTTCCATTTACCATGGCTGACTTGGCTATTGTCGACTCCAAGTGTTCAATCTGCCAGCAACAGAAACCAACACTGAGAACCTAACGTGGAACCTTTCCCCAGAGTGATTAGCCAGCTACTCACTAACAGTTTGATTATATTGTACTGCTTCTATCTTGTAAGGCACAGTGCTTTGTCCTTAGTGGAGTAGACACTCTGGATATGTACTTGCTTTCTCTATACATAGTGCTTCTTCAAAACTAACTTCTGTGGACTTAGAGAGCATTGCTTCTGACCAAGGAACTTATTTCACAACCTTAGTAATGTGTCAATGGACCTATGTTCATGGAATTTGCTGATCTTACCAAGTTCCTCATCATCCTGAAGCAAGATAGTTTATGGAATAGACTGCTGAATGTTCAAGAATAGCACGAATTAGGTGGCAATAACTTCAGGGGTGGGGCAAAATTCACCAGAGGGCACTATATGTTCTGAATTATAATCACATATCATAATCTAATATATGATGTTATTTCTTTTACAGCTAGGATTCACAGGTTTGGATATCAAGGGCTAAAAATGAAAAATGGTAGTAATGTACTAGTAAATTTTTGCTTCCTGTTGGATATAGTTTGGATATTTGTGTCCTCTCCAAACTTCATGTTGGAACTTAAACCCCAATGTGATGATATTAAAATGTCAGTTACTTAGGAGTTGATTAATGACCTTATAAAAGGAATAAAGAGAACTAGTTAGTTCCTTTTAGACCTTCTGACTGTTGCCATGTGAGAACATAGTGCTTATCCCATGTAGAGGATGTTGCGACAAGCTATCATCTTGGAAGCACAGAGACTTAGCCTTCACCAGTGGTTTATTAATTAAATATCACTGGTTTATTAACTCTTCAGTCTGCATTATTTTCTTACAGTAGTGAGAGTGGACTAAGCTTCTCTTCTTGTAACAATATTCTCTACTGATCTAGAGGTCCTAGTTCCAGAGAGAAGAATGCTTCCGCCAAGGTACACAACATTGTTTCTACTGAAGTGGAGTTCAGACTCCCACTAAACCACTTTGAACTCCTCATGCATCTGAGTCAATAGGCCAAGAGGAGAATAACAATGTTGGCCAGGGTAATTGATCTAGACTACAAAGAAGAAAAGGAAATTATACAACTACAAGGGAGTTAAGAAATCTCTCTTAATATTACCATGCTTGGTGATTAAGTTAAATAGAAAACCCAAACAGGTTGGACTATAAATAACTCAGATCCTTTAGAAATGAAGGTGTGAATGACTTGGTCAGATAAAGACTCATGAGGTTCTTCCTGAAGTTAAAGAATAGATATGATGGTAGAAGAAGAAGGAAATTATAAATATCAGATATTACCATGTGACCAGTTACAGAATTAAGGCCTACAGTTATCATTATTTTTCTATTTGTTGAAGATATTTTTGAGTTTATGTGTATATATTAAATAATTATTTTGAGTATGTGTACATATATTAAAAAATTATTTGTGTACTCTCTTCTTTTTTGTCTTATCCTAAATATGAGATGATATTCTTACCAGAATTTAAGAATTATTAACCTTGCATCATAGTATTTAATTTATATACTATCAGTAGAAGAGTAAACATACCCCAATGTTTTTATTTCCTTTTGCAGGAATGTGTTTCAGGTGTTCAACTTGATACATGGTGGACTTGTGGTTATTAATTTTAGTCTACACCTTAACTACTGTAAGAGATACCTGATGAACTGATAAATCATTATTTCTGGGTGGGTTGGTCAGGATATTTGTGGAAGAGACTATTTTTTGAATCAGGAGACTCAGTAAAGAATATATACCCTCACCAATGTAGTTGGACATCACCCAATCCATTGAGGGCCCAAATAGAATTGACAGAGACACCCAAATTTGCCCTCTTTTCTGGAGCTGGGATATTCATTTTCCTCCTGTCTTCAACGATGACAATTACAGGTTCTCTAGCCTTTAGGCTCTAGGACTTATGCCAGTAGCCACCAGGTTCTCAAGTTCCCAGTTTTGTGACTGTTAGATTCAGATTTACTAGCACCAATGATTTCCCTAATTCTCTCGTTTACTGAAGGCATACCGTAGAAATTCTCAGCCTCCAAAATTGTGTGAGCCAATTCCCTTAATAACACTTCCTCTTTTCTGTTTATCTATATTTTTGGTTCTCTGTCTGGAAGACAAACACAATACATTTATTTATTCAATAGAAATTGCTGCTATAATAAATTAGCATGATTTTAGAGGCTTAAAACTACCCATTATAACATTCTACAGTTGTGGAAGTCAGAAAATGTGCCTTATAGGATTAAAATCAAGAGGACCACCGAGCTACAATCCTTCTGGAGGCTCTATGGGTAAATTAATCCCCCTGCCTTTCCTTACTTCTACAGATCTCCTGAATTCCTTGTCTTGGACCTTTTCTTCGTCCTTGAAATAGCAGTATAGATTGTTCAAAATGCTCTCCTTCTGTGACATCAGTTTCTGCTGTCACATCTCCCTTTCTGACTCTATTGTCAATCTCATATGAGAATCCTTAAAGTAACATTGCTTGTTGCAACAATCCAAAATATTTCCATATCAATATCTTTTTCTTTATTGCATCTGAAAAGTCTCTTTTGCCAAATAAACTAACATATTGACAGGTTCTGGAAATTAAGACATGGGCATCACAATTATTGTCAAGAAAGAGAACATCTCTGGTTTTCTACTATGTCTCTGCATCCCTTTACTTCCCCACACAGATCATAACTATCCTAAAATAATTTTCTTGATTTTCATTGTATAGTTCTTCTATTTGTATATTTTCCTAGAAAATAACTTGCTTCCTATTGAAGATAATAGTAGAAAGCACAAATCTATCAGTGTATAAAAAGGGTAACTTTAATACAGTCATATATTTTCTAAGTTTCCTTGAAAATTTATGATACCCTCTGCTGGGAAAATCAGAGCATAAGGTTACAATAAGACCCAGAAGAGGGGCTGGGGATATAGCTCAGTTGGTAGAGTGCTTGCCTTGCAAGCACAAAGCCCTGGGTTCAATCCCCAGCACCACAAAAAAAGAAAAAAAAAAGGACCCAGAAGGGATAGGTCAGTACATCTAACAGAATAGTGGTATGAAGCAGGCCTTGATTATCTGGCAGAGATGGAGGCACTTTACAAATGCATTTTTTTATAATTTGGAATTCCTGTTCCATTATCTTCATTCTATGTTGCTTTTCAAGATGTAGTTTTGAAAATGTGTGTATGTGTCTCCTTAGAATCATATTTTTATTATTTGTTCTATTTAGTTATACCTAACAGAAGAATGCATTTCCATTCATTGTACACAAATCAAGTACAACTTTTCATTTCCCTGGTTGTACACAATGTAAAACCATACCATTCATGTGATCATACATGTACATAGGGTAATATGTTTGTCTCATTCCACCATCTTTCCTTCCTCCTGTCCCTCCCCTTCCCTCATTTCCCTCTATACAATCCAAAGCTCCTCCATTCTTCCCTTATCACCCCCCCATAATGTATCAGAATCCACTTTTCAGAGAAAATATTTGATCTTTGCTTTATTGGGATTGGTTTAACTCATTTAGCATGATATTCTCCAACTCCATCCATTTATTTTCAAATGCCATAATTTTATTCTTCTTTATGACTAATATTCCATTGTGTATGTATGCCACAGTTTCTTGATCTATTCATCTGTTGAAGGGCATCTCGGTTGGTTCCACAATCTAGCTTTTGTGAATTGAGCTGCTAATAACATTGATGCAGTTGCATCACTGTAATATCTGATTTTAAACCCTTTGGGTATAAACCAAGGAGTGGGATAGTTGGGTCAAATGGTGGTTACATTCCAAGAGTTCTAAGGAATCTCCATACTGCTATCCAGAGTGACTGCACTAATTTGCAACCCACCAGCAATGTATGAGGGTACCTTTCCTCCCCACATCCTTGACAACACCATTGTTGCTTGTATTTTTGATAATAGACATTCTGATTGGAGTGAGATGAAATCTTAGGGTGGTTTTGATTTGCATTTCTCTAATTACTAGAGATGTTGAACATTTTTTCATATATTTATTGATAGGTTGTACATCTTCTTTTTTGAAGTGTTTGCTCAGTTCCTTAGCCCATTTATTGATTGGGATATTTGTATTTTTCATGCTAAGTTTTTTGAGTTCTTTATAAATTCTGGAGATTAGTGCTCTATCTGAAGTGCATGTGGTAAAGATTTTCTCCCACTCTGTAGGCTCTCTCTTCACATTGCTGATTGTGTTGCTGAGAAAAAGCATTTTCGTTTGATTCCATTCAACTTCTTGCTTTCATTTCTTGCACTTTAGGAGTTATGTTAAGGAAATCTGGTCCTAAGTTGACATGATGAAGATTTGGGCCTACTATTTCTTCTATTTGGCGAAGAGTCTCTGGTCTAATTCGTAGGTCCTTGTTTCATTTTGAGTTGAGTTTTGTACAGGGTGAGAGATAGGGATTTAATTTCATTTTATTGCATATGGATTTCCAGTTTTGCCAGTACCATTTGTTGAAGACGCTATCTTTTCTACATTGTATGTTTTTGGCACCTTTGCCTAGTATGAGAAAACTGTATTTATGTGGCTTTTCCTCTGTGTCTTCTATTGGTCTTCATAGCTGTTTTGGTGCCAGTATTAGGGTCATATTTTTGGGGGTCTTTTATAATTTTGTCCAAATTATTCCTTAACTACAAACTGATTTATATGGTCAATCTATACTCATTTACAATTCTGCCTTACATTTCTTCATTTATTCTACTGAAAAATTTTGGGAAACAGTGTTATAAAAAGACATTGTTTCTCTTCTAAGGGACACTTTTGTCTACAGATTTTAAGAGGATGCAAGCATAGGAGAAGATTATATTTTTTATTGCTGGCTAGTTCGCTAAGGTAACTTCTCTTCCACTGTGGAACAATATTATTCTCCCACCAAAAATTCACCTATCTACCCAAATTCAGACTCACATACCACCATCCCACGCAGAGTTAATGCTTCTACATTAGTTAATGCTTCTACATGTAGTTAATGCTACTACAGATTTAATCTGTTTTCAAGGTACACTGATGTTGCCTATTGTTGCTAAAAGGTAGAGAGATTACTAGGAAGATTTAGGGTCTTCAGACTGAGACACTCAGTAATTTCTTGTGGTACAATCTATGTTGGATGTTATTATTAGTCAAATACATTTCATAGAATATGTTTTTAATGAAGGCATCAATAAGAATGGTGCAATGAAATCATAGACAATTTCCAAGGACTAAATTTTTAAATTTTATATATCCATGAAACATTACATTGAGAAAATACAGCCTTTATGGGCCTTAAAGGACTCTTAAACAAGAACATACATGCAAGAAAAAGTGATATGACAGACCATTATGAAACCTCCCAATGTCAGTAAATGAATGAGGTGGAAGTAGTGGGAAAGATGTGGCTGTTTATGCATAACTACAATACTTTATTAGCACTGATGGGGAGCAGTAAGCATATAAAAGTACTTATCATGCATAGAAAGTATCTTATTTTTATGACTAGTACTGATGCAGCCATTTCTATTAGCTCTCCATGTTCCTTTAAATGGAATCAGGGAGGGATGCTTCTTGGGATTCTGACACTTAAGTACAAAAACCAAAAATGTCTTTAAGAATGAGCCAGATCTGGGGTGATCCAAGATGGCGGATTAGAGGAAGGCTGCATTCCTACTTGCTCCGTGGATTCCTACTTGCTTGGGATTCAAACAGCAGGAATATGACTCTCAACGAGATTTTATATTCAAAGCACATATAAGGGGTCCCCAGGTGCCGCTCCAGAACCAACTCAGCCGGGCCGGGCTCGGCCCGCCGCGGGCAGCTACCATCCGAAAGCGCCAGACCCTGCAGCTGCTTCGGAGCCACCGACCTGGGTCTGCGCCAGCCAACAAGTGAGTGCGGGTCCCCAGTAGCGCTTTGGAGTCACTGGCCGCGGCTCCAGCACCAGCCGGCGGCCTCCCAGGCAGAGACCGAGCATCTCAGGCTACCTGGGCATTCAGAGGCGTCCGGGAAACTCTGAGATCGCGGACTCTGGTGGGGAGATGGAGCTACCCCACGCCATTTTGGCGGCTTAACTGGCGGAGAAGGCTCATTACCAGCTTCCTGGGGCCTTCCGCTGCATCAGGG
>JAJEJO010000690.1:225920-264241 GCA_020662805.1 Glaucomys volans | reverse complement strand
TTGGGCCTACTTTTTCTTCTATTAGGTGCAGGGTCTCTGGTCTAATTCCTAGGTCCTTGATTCATTTTGAGTTGAGTTTTGTACAGGGTGAGAGATAGGGGTTTAGTTTCATTTTGTTGCATATGGATTTCCAGTTTTCCCAGCACCATTTGTTGAAGAGGCTGTCTTTTCTCCATTGCATGTTTTTGCCTCCTTTGTCAAGTATGAGATACCTGTATTTATGTGGGTTTGTCTCTGTGTCCTCTATTCTGTACCATTGATCTACCTGTCTATTTTGGTGCCAATACCATGCTGTTTTTGTTACTATTGCTCTGTAGTATAGTTGGAGGTCTGGTATTGTGAAACCCCCTGCTTCGCTCTTCTTGCTAAGGATTCCTTTGGCTATTCAAGGTCTCTTATTCTTCCAGATGAATTTCATGATTGCTTGCTCTATTTATATGAGGAATGTCATTGGGATTTTAATTGAAATTGCATTGAATTTGTATAGCATCTTTGGTAGAATGGACATTTTGAAAATATTAATTCTGTTTATCCAAGAACACGGGAGATGTTTCCATCTTCTAAGGTTTTCTTTAATTTCTTTCTTTAGTGTTCAGTAGTTCTCGTTGTAGAGGTTTTTCACCTCTTTTTTGTTAGATTGATTTCCAGGGATTTTATTTTTTTTTTGAGGCTATTGTGAATGGGGTACTTTAACTAATTTCTCTTTCAAAAGATTCATCACTTATGAATAGAAATGCCTTAGATTTATATGTACTGATTTAATATCCTGCTACTTTGCTGAATTCATTTATTAGTTCTAGAAGTTTTCTGGTGAATTTTTGGATCTTCTAAATATATAATCATGTCATCAGCAAATAGTGAGAACTTGAGTTCTTCTTTTCCTATTCATATGCCTTTAATTTCTTTGGTCCGTCTAATTGCTCTGGCTAGAGTTTCAAGGACGATGTTGAATAGAAGTGGTGAAAGAGGGCATCCCTACCTTGTTCCAATTTTTAGGGAAAATGCTTTCAGGTTTTCTCCATTTATAATGATGTTGGCTATGGGCTTAGCATAGATAGCCTTTACAATGTTGAAGATTTCATCTCACTTCAATTAGAATGGCTATTATAAAGAACACAAGCAATAATAGGTGTTAGCATGGATGTGGGGAAAAAGGCACACTAATACATTGCTGGAGGAGTTGCACCAATTCAAGTTATTTATATTTTAAGAGGCTTTAGGAAGGAACCCTGCAGCAGCTTCATCAAATCCAGTTCAGTTAGCCAACCATTAAAAGAGATGAGATTTATTTTGACTTTGTAGCTATGATGCAGGGAAAAGAAAATATTTTTTAAAATTTTTACATACTGCATTTCCAGAGTTGCAGCCACTCTGGAAAGCACTATGGAGATTCCTCAGAAAACTTGGAATGAACCCAGTTGACCTAGTTGTCCCACTCTTGGGTTTATACCCAAAGGACTTAAAGTCAGCATACTACAGTGACACAGCCACATAAATGTTCATAGCTGCTCAATTCACAGGTAGACTGTGGAACCATCCTAGATGCCCTTCAACAGATGAATGGATAAAGAAACTGTGTTCAACAGATGAATGGATAAAGAAACTGTGATAGATATACACAATGGAATATTATTCAGTCATTAAGAAGAATAAAATTATGTCATTTGCGTGTAAATGGATGGAATTGGAGACTATCATGCTAAGTGAAATAAGCCAATTTCAAAAAAAACAAAAACTGAATGTTTTCTCTGATAAGTGGATGATGATATATAAATGGGTTGGGGGGGTCAGGGGGTAAAAGAAGAATGGAGGAATTTTAGATTACATAGAGGGAAATGTGAGGGGGGAGGGGGTGGGGGTATGAAAACTGGTGGAATGGGACAGACATCATTACCCTATGTACATGTATGAGTACATGAATGGTATGAATCTATGTTGCACACAACCATAGAAATGAAAAATTGCACCCCATTTGTGTACAGTGAATCAAAATGCAGTCTATAAAAAAAATTTCTTTTCCCTGCATCATAGCTACAAAGTCAAAATAAATCTCATCTCTTCTGATGTTTGGCTAACTGAACTGGATTTGATGAAGCTGCTACAGGCTTCCTTCTTAAAGCGTCTTAAAATATAAATAACTTGAATTGATCACTCAGGTATATGCATTATACTAAACTTTTTGCACTTATCACCTCTCTTAATCATAATAATCTCCTTAAGGCAAAGACACCTTTATTGATTTTATTCCCTTTTAACAGATGAGCATACATATGTCAAATGAGTAACTCCCAACATAAGTCCAAACTAACAGAAAATCCTGCTGACTCTAATTTCAAAATTTATATAGAGTTTCACTCTTTCTCAACATCACTATTGCTACCCTCATCATCTATAACTTGGTTAATTTTAATAGTCTTTATCAGTTTTACAAAAACATTAAGGAGAATGAGATCAGAAAGGCTGATCAAATTTCAAAACACAATTTAGTTACTAATTACTTAAGCCACAACAATACATGTATTGAGATTCATTTTGAGTCCTGAACATTTGTTTTCAATATCATAATTTGTGGAATTCTAAACTCAATATCATTGCTAAATGTGTTTTTTTTAAAAATAAATGATCTCATATATAAGGCTGTTGCTTGCTTTGTTTGGATGTGTTTCGTTCCCACCAAAATTCATTGAAATTTGATTCCCAGTGTGACTGTGCTGAGATGGTGGGACATTTAAAAGATAATTAATTTATGATGGCTCAACCCTCTTAAGGGACTGGATTAGGCTTGAAAGCGTGATCTGAGTCTTTTAGGATTGGATTAGTTACTGTGAGATCAAGTTACTCTAAAGGATGGATACTCCTAATGTTTGCCTACTTGCCACTCTCACACCTATTCCCATCATACCATGCCATCCACCCTGAGGCTCTCAAGGAGTGTCAACCAGAGGCTGCTGCTATGCTCTTGGACTTCCAGAAATGTAAGTTAAATAAATCTCTTTTCTTCTAAATTATCCAGCCTGCAACATTTTGTTGAACCAACACAAAATGAACAAATACACTTCTAGAGAAATGAGCTTTGCTTTGAGAACTTCCTTTGTCTATTTGTGGGTGGCACTTAGGGTGGATACAATCACATTCTTAAAAAAGAATTATTGATTATATAAAGATACCTCATCAAAGATTTAAGATTATTTTGTAGGGGATATGTACCTGATGTCAGTATTATGAAAACAGACATAAATGGAAATTAGTCTACTATCAAGTCAACATATATTAGAGGGAAATATTTTCAGTCTAGACACAAAAACACAAAAGTGACAGATTTAAACACTCAGTTATTAAAAAGTAACAATAAAAATTAAATACTCATATACAATATTTAAAAGTTGATAAATATTAAAATCCATAATATAAATGTTATTAATAAAATGTTAATTGAAATATGAATACCTTTTAAATCTATCCATTTAGGATTGAGGAATATAAAAATGAATCACATGCCTAAAATACACAAGAAAACATTTACTTGTAGCAAATACAAATTTTTAGTGCAGAAACCAATTTTCAAATTTTAAAAAGCTGTACTATTTGGAGTATAAAACTCAATTTTCTGTTTTTCTTTTGTTTTTCATAATTTATTCTACTTTATATCATATTGCTGTCAAATTTTTCCAAATGCCTTATCCTGATCATACTAACTTATATGACTACACATGTCTGTCAGAAAACGTTTTGTCCTTGTGTCCTGTGTTGTCATAAAATTAGAATTGGACATTTTCTAGGATATTACCTAAATACAATAAAAGTTGTTAGAAAAGGATGGGGGGAGATACCATGACAATAGAAGGAAGATCAGTAGAGTAGAAGAAGGGAATAGAGGGTGAGAGAAAAGGGAAGGGAAAAGGGAGGAACAGTACAATGAAATTTACCAAACTATCTTATGTACATATATGAATATAATCACCTTTATGCATATGTATAAATCACTAATTAGAAAAAACAATAAATGGGACTGGGGTTGTAGCTCAATGGTAGAGCACTTGCCTAGCATGCATGAGGTCCTGGGTTTGATCCTTAGCACCACATAAAAAAATAAATAAATAAAGGTATTGTGTCGACCTACAACTAAAAAACAAAATATTTAGAAAAACTAAATATGAATAGAAGGAAAACCAGTACAGCAGAGGAAAGGGGACATGGGGCGTGAGAAGAGGAGAGAAATGCTAAGCACTGGGGAGTAAATTGGAGTAAATTATATTTCATGCATATATAATTATGACAAAATGAACCCCAATATTATGTATAACCATAATTCACTAATATATTTTAAAAAGTTGGTAAGACATTTGTTGTCTAAAACAAGTTGAAAGAAGCAAACGCCAATTAACTCTCACAGCTGATGTCTAATTGGGAAATATGACTTTAAAAGAAGAGTAATAATTTAGAGAATTATGATTTGCTTTATACATGGTAATTCAACTGTGATTATATTGCTTTTTGTTAGTAGGTAGAAATTAATATTCATGTAAGAATGCAAAATATCAGAATATAATTTCATATAATTTACAAACTACTCAAATAAATGTCTCCAAGGAAAATGGAGTCATCCTATTCTGCTTTTGAAACTGCTTGAGAGAATCGTTTAAGAAAATGAATGGTGCTATATAAGGGAAAAACATGAAACAAAAAGTGAGAATACCTGGATTATAATGTCAATTTTGCCTTCTAAAATGTATGCAAGCAGTTGAATTACTTACTTTTCTGAGGCATGATTGCACATTTTTGAAATATAGTATGCCAGTATACCTTATAATAAACAGTATTGAGATGAAGAGATAATGTTTTTTGGAAATTTCCTCATGAGATAGTAACCATAGAAACAGCATTTTAATAGTTCAATAGTTGGAAGTGATGACAGAAGAAAATAGAGGGGAACCTACATCAGCATTGAAAATTAGAGAAGAGCATACATATTCCAAAATATTAAAGGAATGTATGGGAAGGGGATAAGAACTTCACATAAATGAAGAAAGAGACAAAATTCATTTTCAGTGAATCCTTACTAGAAGAGAAAAGATTGAAAGTGAGGGTGGGCCAGAATAACAGAGGGACCTAAGTATTAAGTTTTATTTCAATGATTATAAATGGATATCTGAAAGGACCTAATAACACCAACTATCACACATACAGGGCATGAGAATTCTCTGACATTGTTGGCAAGACCTCAATCCAGTTGTTCACTGAATATGCAGTATAGTATAATAAATTATGGAGTTGCACATGGAAATTGCTGATATATCTGATCATGTAAAAATTTGACTTCTATCCTAAAAAAGTACAGTAACAATAATCTCTAGAGTAACAATCACAAAAGTCAAATGATTAAAAATGAGAATCTATCCATATTAGCTTGAATCAATCACAGTCTAAAAGGCATCTCTTCTTATTTTAAGACAAACATAAAACATAAAAAATTAAAATGATGTCTTTCCTAGATTTTATAGCACAAAAATTAGTCAACTATATTCAAAGTAAAACAAAGTATACTAGTCATGACAAGAAAAATAGTGGTTACTTTTATCTACATCTTTTTAGACTCTGAACCATTCAAGGAAGCAAATATGCTATTTTTAAAAGTGCGATGAAGTAATATGATTAATAATGAGAGATGTATCAAAGATATACATTTATATGTATTAAAATGAAAGATTCAAGATATAAAACTAAAAATGTACAGAAGAAATAACACAAGAGTTTGGAAATTAAATACTAAAAATTGCATACAAGCACTTCTCAAGAAAAGAATCATTGTCACAGAATATTTAAAACAGTGTTCAGAAAGACAAATTCAGAAGACTTTCTGAATGTGCACACGAAGAGTGCAAGTAGATTGTAACTTTAAAAAAATATGTGCATATGTGACTGCATGACCACTGTGATCTTACATCATGTGCAAGAATGAGAAGTTATCCTCCATTTATGTATGATGTGTCAGAATGCATTCTACTGCCATGTGTAAATAATTAGAACAAATAAAAAAATGATAATAAAGAAAGAAAAGCATTGGAAAAACATGGAAATGGACATTTAAAGGGAATGATTCACAATATTCAAGCTGAAATGATATGGTGGGTGAGACAACGCAATTTTATGAGATACAGATATTGGGATACATTTTCTTTATATAAGGTCTAAGATTTTGTTTTTAAATGAAGATATCAGTGAAATGAATTAGAACAATGGCCCAAGCAAATATGATAATGCTTTGCATTACTTTCTAGTAAAATTTTCATTTTCTTGCCCTCAGATATCAAATGTTAAACTGGAAATACCCATTTGAGAACAGTGGCTCTAATAAATTTTTCCAAATGAGAAAAACAAATATTGCTGTTATAAATTAACCTAAAGCAAAACAAATCACACACACACACACACACACACAATTTATTTTCTCATAGGATCTGTATGTTGAGAAACTAGAGACAGGTTAGCTAGAACCTCTGGCTCTAGGTGTCTCACAGGCTTCAGTTGCATTCTGGTCTCAACTGAAAGTTCAACTCAGGAAATTTCTGTTTCCTAGATATTTCATGTAGTTTTTGGCAGAATTCACTACATGCTTTTAAACTGAGGCCTTGGTCTTCAATGAACTACAGGGCATAGTCCCTTTGATTTCTTGCTATGTGTGTGTTTCCACCAAGCATCTGACAGCATGGGAGTTGACTTCATTAGAATGAGAAAGTATAAGGATGGAAGTCAGTCTTTTGTACCACAATTACAAAAGTGACATCCAATCACATTTGTTGTAATGTCTTTAGTAAAAACAAACCACTAGGTAGAGAACACATTCCAAATTCAAGGGCACATTACAGAAGGGTTGTTAATGTTGGATACTAGGGGTCATTAAGAGCCTTGTTAAATGATGGCTTTCACAATAATAATTCTAGTAAAGATAACAGTACAATGAAAAATTCTAGCTATCTATTTGTCATATACTTAGATTCTATTTATTCTGCAAATGAAAAAAAACACACTGTCAGTATTACAGTTTTGATAAATTTTAAAGGAAATCTAATTCAACCTTGATACATGACTGCCATTTTTACATAGGAGGTAACAGAAAAGCAAATGCTCATAATCATGATCAACTTGTAACCAATTGGTCATAAATCACAAGCCATTTAAAATTCTAGTGAATTAAGACAAAAAGCAAAGTTACAATGTAATTAACACAACACTCAAATTTAAAAGGAAAGCTTAAAATGTTAAAAATATTTTGGCAATGAGAATAGAAACCTTTTGCACCTGAAAATATGTGACTATGAAACGAATTCAAAATATAAACTTATTCTTGGGAGAGAAGATAAAGTATGTAACATAAATAATTTTAGATAATCAATAATTCCCAAACCCCAAATTATTTAAGAAGGTAATCAAGAAAAAGAAGAATCATGATGAGTTTAAAATGCTATATTCCTTGTTAGAAAAGTATATTTATATTTTTACTTTGTTATAAAATTATGTAAATTCAAGTCTGTTTAGGTAAGTATTCTAACCACAATAAGAGCAAAAAGACGGGAGGCAGAAGGAAATGTTTAGAGGCAATGGAAATGATTACCACTTGATTGTGGTGATTATTTCAAAGATATATGCATATGTTCAGACCCATAAAGTTGTATAGCCTAAATGTGTGAGATATTTGTATGTCAATTACACCTCAATAACAATATTAAAAATGTAAGCTAGATTCAAATATAATAAGATATATAAATGTCAATTAATTTTGTAATTCAAAAGATAATAGACTACAAAACACAGAAACAAACATTGAAAAACTGATGCCTTAAAATTATGCAATATAAGGAGGCATAAAAATCTAATTTACAAAAAGGAATTACAAAATTTTGGTGAAAAATATCAATAATAATACTGAATATAAATTGTGTCAATCATCTTTCTGTCATTATAATGAAACACTAGAGATAATTAACTTACTAATAGAGAAGTTTTGTAAGACTCACAATTTTGGGGGCTCCAATCTATGAGCTCTTGACTCATTAAATAGTATGATCAAAATGAAACATAGAGGAAAGAAAACTTAGTAAAATAAGATACAACTAGAAAAATAACAACCAAAAACAGATTAAATTTTTTAAAAAACAAAGAGACTAGCTTGTAAACATCACTGCAAATAAATTTGAAAACCTGAATTGTAAGCATAATTTCATAGGAAAATGTAGATTGCCAAAAATTATCATATGTGTTTATAAAGCTTATGTATACCAACTACCATTGAAAACATTAGAGGAGTATATTAAGTAACCACTGGGCCAAGAAATTTCACAGGTACATTTTTTGCAAATCTTGAAATATCAAGTAATGAAATTCTTAATAAGTTATTCCAAAGCATTAGGAAGAAAAAAATCTTCCTTGATTATTTTTAGAACTAAATAAAATACTACATTAGCCACATGGAACAAAAACAAAGAATACTACAGAGTAACATCACTCATTAAGATCAACAAAAAAAAGCCAGGTATAGTTGCACATGCCTGTAATCCCAGCAGTTTTGAAGGTTGAGGCAGAAGATCACAAGTTCAAAGCCAGCCTTAGCAACTTAGCAAGGCCATAAGGAACTTTGCAAAACCCTGTCTCAAAATAAAAAATCAAAAGGGCTGGGGATGTTGCTCAGTGGTTAAGCACCCCTGGGTTTAATCCCTGGTACCAAAAAAAAAAAAAAAAAAAAGAAGAAGAAGAAAGAAAAGAACAAAGAGAGAGATGAATGAGAAATATTAAATAAAATATTAGCAAACAGAACACTAGGCCACAGTAAGAAACTAATACACTATGACCAATTGAAATGTATTCCAGAAATGCAAGATCATTTCAATATTAGATGAATCATTAAAAATTGCACCATATTAGTAAATCTAAAGAAAAGATATACTATTATTTGTATCTTAAAATGGACTTGACAGACTTTAAATATTTTGTTTTATAGTTGTATATATTTATATAATATTATATATATATGTAGTTTAAATATAGGAAATAAGTTAGCAAGAAGAGGAAGGCAAGGGAGAATGAGAATGAGCAAGGGCAATGATAAAAATACCTTTTATTATATATGTGTATATATAATTATGCATATAATAGTATTGAATTGATATTTATGAGTGATTTTTTCTGTAGTTTTTCTTATTTAATAATCAAACATTAAAAGCATTTCCATTAAAATGAGGAGCAAGGTAAGTAATTCACATTACTTACCTTGCTCCAACTTCTATTTAAATTTGTATTAGAAGGAGATGCATTTGGACAGAAATAAACCAATTAGACCCATAAGAATAAGTAAAGAAGATATAAAATTACCTCTATGTATAGATGGTAGTAGGCCAGGAAAATCCCAGATACATAGATACATAGATTCTATGATTAAACTTAAAATAAATTAAATAGTAAAATAAATTCATTAAAATTATACAAAAATGTTAACATAAAAATAATTTCCACACACAGGAATAATAAATGGAAAATAATGACAGAGAAAATCCTATTTGCAAGAATAAATGACAGATTAAACTCCTTAGAAATGAATTTAACAAGAAATATGTATACTTACAGAAGGAACCTCTTCTGAAACACATAGAAAGACATGTTTCATTCTTGAATAAGGTAATTCTCTGTTAGAGGATTACTGATCTCATAAATTAATTTATAAACTCAATATAATCCCAGTAAAATTACAAGCAATTTTATAGTATAAAACTAGTTGAATATAATGTTCATAAGGGAAACAAACATGCAGGATTACAACACTGAAAGAGAAATGTTATAAAAAGATGAGATTTACCAGACACTAAAACAAAATATGATACCTGTACAATTAAAGCATCTTTGAGGTGTTTCATGAATAAACAGATACTAAGTGTTCTCTAAAAGCTCATGTGTGAGACAATGCAAGACAGTTTAGAGGTAAAACGATTGGGTTATGAGAGCCTTAACACAATTGGTGAATTAATCCCCCAATAGGGATTAAGTAGGTGATCACTGTAGGCAAGTAGCCTGTAACTGAAAGAGGTGAGTCCCTGGGGTATAACTTAGGAGTATATATTTTGTCCTGGTGAGTCAACTGTAGTGTCTCTGTGCTTTTTGATTGTCATGTCCTGAGCTGCTTTCCTAACCATACTCTTGCACTATGATATTTTGCCTCACCTCAGGCCCTGAGAAATGAAATTGGCTGTCTATACTGAGACCTCTAAAAACTTGAGCCTCAAACAAGCTTTCCCTCTTCCAAAATTGTTCTTGTCAGGTATTTTGGTCATAGCAGTGAAAGGCTAACTGATGGACTAGAATGGAAAGTTCAGAAGTGTACCCAAATACATTTAAAATTTTAAAATATGATTAAGGTGTCATCTCAAATCACTGCAGTATTATTGATTGTTTCTTTTGCTGAGAAAAAGCTTTTTAGTTTGAATATATCTTATTTATTGATTCTTGCTTTTATTTCTTGCACTTTGGCAGTCTTGTTAAGGAAGTCTGGCCCTAAGCTGACACGATGAAGATTTGGGCCTACTTTTTCTTCTATTAGGTGCAGGGTCTCTGGTCTAATTTCTAGGTCCTTCATTCATTTTGAGTTGAATTTTGTGCAGGGTGAGAGATAGGGGTTTAATTTCATTTTGCTGCATATGCATTTCCAGTTTTGCCGGCACCATTTGTTGAAGAGGCTGTCTTTTCTCCATTGTTTTTTTGGGCACCTTTGTCTAGTATGAGATAACTGTACTTATGTGGGTTTGTCTCTGTGTCCTCTATTCTGTACCATTGGTTTACCTGTCTATTTTGGCGCCAATACTATACCATTTTTGTTATTACTCTCTAGTCGAGTTTAAAGTCTGGTATTGTTATGCCTCCTGCTTCACTCTTCCTGTTCAGGAATGCTTTGGCTATTCTGGGTCTTTTATTCTTCCAGATGAATTTCATGATTGCTTTGTCTATTTCTTGAGGTAAGTCATTGGGATTTTAATTGGAATTGCATTGAATCTCTACAGTGCTTTTGGTAGTATGGTCATTTTGACAATATTCTCAGCAAAGGGAACAATCAATAATGTTAAAAGAGAGCCTACAGAGTAGGAGAAAATCTTGATCACATGCATTCAGGTAGAGCACTAATCTTCAGAATTTAAAAAGAACTCAAAAAACTGAGCACCAAAAATATAAAGAACCCAATAAATCAATGGGCTAAGGAACTGAGCAGACAATTCACAGAAGAAGATGTACTGGCAATTAACAAATATATCAAAAAGTGTTCAACATCTCTAGAAATTACAGAGATACAAATCAAAACTACCCTAAGATTTCATCTTACTCCAAATAGAATGAGTATTTTCAACAATAGGTGTTGGCGAGGATGTGGGGAAAGAGGTACCTCATACATTGTTGGTGGGATTGCAAATTGGTGCAGCCACTCTGGAAATCAGTACGGAGATTCCTCAGAAAACTTGGAATGGACCCACCATTTGACCTAGCTATCCCACTCCTTGGTTTATATCCAAAGGACTTAAAATCAGATACTACAGTGTTTATAGCAGCTCAATTCACATTAGCTAGATTGTGGAACCAACCTAGATACTCTTCAGTAGATGAATGGATCAAGAAACTGTGGTGTATATGCACAATTGAATATTACTCAACCATATTATGGCATTTGCAGGTAAATGGATGGAGTTGGAGAATATCATGTTAAGTGAGATAAGCCAATCCCCAAAGAAACAAAGGTCAGATGTTTTCTCTGATAAGTGGATGCTGAGACATAATGGGGAGGGGTGGTAAGGGAAGAAGAGAGGAATGTTGGATCGTGTAGAGGGAAATGAGAAGGGAAGGTGGAGGGAGGTAGGAAAGATGGTGAAATGAGACAGACATGACTACCCTATGTACATGTAGGATTATAAGAATGGTGTGACTCTACACTGTGTACAACCAGTGAAATGAAAAGTTGTACTCCATCTGTGTACAATGAATCAAAATGCATTCTGCTGTCATGTATAACTAAATAGAACAAATAATAAAAAACAAAAAAATCACTGTGGCAAAGATTATAATTATTTTTTAAATAAATTGTTTTAGAATAACTGAAAAAAAGATAAAATTAGGTTCAAATACCCAAGCATAAAGAAGAATGAACTCCAACTAGATTAGTTATATAAAGTAAAAAAAAAAATGAAAACAAGAAAAGTCAGAATACTAGAAAATATACAAGTGGGTTCCTATTTAGCCTCAGTGTTAGGAAAATTTTCTAAATGTGACTAAAAAAAAACTTTGAACACTTTCAGGGTGTGCATGTATATATACATATATCTGCTTATATATGTATATATGCGTATGTACTTGTTTACATATATATGACAAAACACCATTTTAAAGTAAAAAGAAAGCTTTTGAACTAAGAAAAAAATTGTAATATAAATCATAGGCATATCACAAAGGGCTCATATCCCAAATGAATAATAGACTCAAAATTTGAAACAAAAATGCACACAATCAATAGAAATACATGAAAAGTTCATGGTTATCCATGGTGGTGTATTATATATACATACATATATATAATACATATACTCTACACATATTATGGTATGTTTCAAGCCCTTTATCATTAGAGAGGTACAAATCAAAATAATACTGTGATTTCATATCTTGTTTACCAAACTGATAAAAATTTAAAATGGAACAAATCCTGGTGATGAGCTTGTGGGAAAACAGGCATTCTCATGTATTACTTGTAGAAATGCAAACTGCCATGACTTTTCCAGACAAAAGGAAATTTGTTAATATCTAACAAATCTAAATATGCATTTGTATCTTTTGGTTCAGAAATTAGACTGTCAGGAAGTCACTGTAAGTATATACTCTCAGTGACACAAAACTGCAGATGTATAAAATTTATTACAGAATGCTTGTAATTTCCATGTATTAGAATAATGCCTTTCTATAGAAGAAAAGTGGAATCCAGTATGATACATCCACTAAATATAATCAGTGTACTTCTGTGAAAAAAATAATAGATTTCCTTCAATATTCTCTTAATTTAGAAAGTCAAGTGCAGAAGAATGTTTTCCGTAGGTGACTCTCCATGTACAAAAGTAGATCTAAAAATATCATGAACCTACATTTTACTTGGGCAAAACAAATACATAAGTCTAAATCAGGAACTAAGGAATTGTTTAAATACAGGAGGTAAGTGGGAAAGAAGAGGAAAGTCCAGGAGAATAGAAATGAGAATACCATCCACCTGAACATGTCTCTGAGTATATATTTTTGTATACCTCTGTCTCTTAAAGTCATACTCATGTTTTACAAACTGCTGAAATAAATATTAATAAATAGTCAGAATGTGGGATAAAATATTTGGAATGCAACCTGAAACAAATGAAAATAGTGATATTAGAAACAACCACACTGAAGAGAGTTGGGGAGACAACTAATCGTTTTTGGGAAAATATTATTTTCATGGGATACTACATAATACTAATGCCAGAAATAAAAATGAAAGAAAAATCTGTAGATAAATACTATAGTTATTCAATTGGTTTTGACAGAAGTATGGTTAAGCAATTCTGAAGCTACAATTGAAGAGTTGTGTGAATATATCCTACATAATGAGTGCCAGATGATTAAGGGGAGTTTGGAGGAGGTATTCTGGAGGAAGAAGAATGTCATCATCAATTTACTGACCTCTAGTCTGTGAAATACAGTGCTCTCCTATTATCAATGATCTCTTATCTTATGTCAAATGTGGATAATAGTCTAATGCAAATGAATATAATCTTATTGTTCATTGTCATGAGGAGCTGCAAGAATGCTAATTGCTGGTTTTTAATCCATTGTCACTGATAGTGACAAAACAATATCAGTGCAAATACTAACATTGATTGACTCAAGTACTTTAAAACTAAGTTTTCTTGTTCTTTTTTTCTTCTCTTCCTACTCTTTCTCATCCCTATCCTCCTGATCTCCCTTTCATTATCAAGAACTTTCGGGGAATGCATGATAACATCTTACAGGGCATTAGAGTTCTCTACAACTTTTCCAGAGAAAGCTGTCCTGACACCACTAACACAGCAAAATAACATAGAACAATATTATGGGTCTTCTAAAGCAAGTGCCAAGATAAAGTTTGGACAAAGCTATGGAATACACAGCAGAAAATTGCTGAATATTTCTCATTAATGTGACCTATGTTAGACTAAATTAGCTGGACTTTATGCTGTTGCTTTTCTGAGTCACTAAAAGTGGCCTACCCACTAGGGGAATGACCTCATGAGAACACAGCATCTGTAGCTAAGGCAAACCCTATCAGTTAAGCACACTCTTCACACCTGGAAAACAAGGTGTTTCTTGATATAAACTCTGAGTACTGCATCTTCAGATTTAACAGAGTGCCTTTCATGTAACTCCTGGATCCACTCTTCCACATATACTTAGCAAACTCCTCATACAGGATTTCCATGGGCCTCTTTTACTGAGAGAATACTTAGTAGAGGACAGACTAGAGTTCCTTTCACTGAAGTGGGTGTTGTGATATATAATTGATATTCATTCATTCTCTTCCCTTCTGAAAACTATTTTAAATTTTCCTGATTCTCAGATACCACTTACAATAACTTCAGTGGCTTATGCAGTGAGCTGACTCAGTTGTCCCTTCCTGAAGAAACTGATCATTTAGTCACCATCTACTCAGGTCTAGAACTCTGTATCTTTCCATGTATAACCATTTGGGCAAGCAAATATGAAAAATTGTCTAAGTGGATTAGCAAAATTTATCCTGTTAAAAAATGCTGAATAAGTGCTGTCCTGCCTTATTTAGTTGATCAGCTTCAATTACCTGCCAGTACCTGGAATTACAGAGCCCTAAGTACCCAGACAGCAGTTGTATCTTATAGTTCAATGGGACATTTGTGTTCCCCAGTAAAAATGTGTTCCCTTTGGGAAGCTGGGTCTTAACCTTACCAGAATTGTGAGGAAAAGGAGCAAATCACCTAAGAGATCTACTCCTGCTTCTATTGCTTGATTCCACACCCACAACCATATATTCTTCCTAGCGGGGACATTGTGCCACATAAAGGCTTTTGATGAAATGCTCATAATATGCTCTGGAATAAAGTATTCCATACCTACAGAGTATTTATGCCAACACAGTGGTTCAACCATGCATTTAGTGAGCCATTCAATCATTCTTTATGGCCAGCAGCTTCTGAATGGGTTGGCATGTATTATGAAAAGAAAGTATTTGCTCTCATGGGCAATCACATCTCTGCTGTAAGGTTAGGGTGGATCATACACTGATCAGGCAATGGTTCGTTGTGCAGGTTCAGCCCCAATGAACCAGAAAGGAAAACCCATATCCACCTTTTGTATCTTTACTATGAAAATAAATACTAGCCCTTCTGGGATGAAAAGGGTACAGAGACTAAGGAATAGATTGTGACTATTGTAGAGATCTTTTTCATTACGTTGGTCAACTTCTAATTACTTCTACTTGCACAAGCTGCAAAGTACCTGTGTCTATATTATCCCTCCTGTCACTGTGTTCTATTAATCATCTATATAATGTTCATCATATTATGATCACTTTTCTACCATTCTGTGCTGGTAATTGTGGTAACTCCATCCTATGGCTTCTAGAGCTTATGCAACACCAATACCACCTGGCCATTAGTATTGTAGTGCACTATCATTCGTGTTACTATCAGCAATCTATGTGATTTAGGCAACCAAAAAACAGAATAACATTTTTAAAATTTATTGTACAAAATACAACATCTTAGCCATTAATTTTACACTTCAGTAATGTTAAGTATATTCACATCATTTTGAAATAGTTCTCTAGGACTTTTTTGTCTTGCAAAACTGAACTCTATACCCAGTGAAAATAACTCCCAATAATGCCTTTTCCTCAGCTCCTGATAACTACCTTTTATTCTCTTACATTATGTGTTTAAATGTTTTAAACATTCTATCGAAGAAAAATTATACTGTGCCTTTTTGTTCCTGTTTTATTTCACTTAGCGTAATGTCCTCAAGGTTCATCCATGTAGTCACATGTGTGTTATGGTTTGCATATGAAAGGTCATGTGATAGACAATACAGGAATGTTCAGAGGTGAAATGATTAAATCATTGGGCATGTAACCAAATTGATGTATTAATCCATTTAATTGATTAACAATTTGAAAAAAACTACTGTACTGGTTGGTTACTGTAGGCAGGTGGGGCATGACTGGAGAAAGTAGGTCTTTGGGGGAGTGCCCTTGTGGATTACATTTTGTCCCCTGGATCCTTCTTCTCTCTGCTTCATGGCTACCATTAGGTGAGCAACTTTCCCCTGCCATGCCCTCTGGTTTCACTCAACCAAAGGCCCAGAGCAATGGAGTTGTCTAACCATGGACTAAACCTCTGAAACAATGGCCTCAAAATCAACTTTTCCTCCTCTAAGCTATTCTATCAGATGTTTTGGTCACAGTGATGGAAAGCTAACTCCATGTGACAGCAATTCCTCCTTTTTAAAAGCTAACTAATATTCCATTGTACTTATATCACCTTTTGTTCATTCATTTATCTGTTGATGGTCATTTGGTTTACTTGCACCTCTTTGCTATCATGGATGATGCCTCAATAAGCATTAGCGTGAAAATTTCTTTTCATGATTCTGCTTTCAGTTCTTTTGGATATATACACTGAAGTGTGATCATAGGGTGTAATGGCTAATCTGAATTTTCAACTTGATTGTATTAAGAGACACCTTAGATTACAAGCTTCAGGGTGTGTCAATGAAGGTGTTTTTAAGAATTATCAGCATGTGGGAGAATGAATTGAAGTGGAAACCCATGCTAAGTGTGGGCAGAATACTTCAATAGGTTGGAGGCTTGGGTGGAACAAAAGGTAGAACAAGGAAGCAAGCAGCAGATGCAATCTTCTTCCCAATGGTTTCTGTGTTGTTGCTGCCATCACCTGAGTACGTCAGACTTAGCTCTTTCACTCTTCCAGAGTGGGTGTTCCCAGAGACTTTTCAGGGAATTTCCAAGCCTTTAGTACTGGACTGGGGTAGCATTATAGATCCCATCCCTCTTGTTCTGAGGTTTCAGCTTCCTGAACAATGTAGCTACTGGTTCCTTCAGCTATTCAGCCTGCCGACAGCCATTGTGGACTATCCAACTTCTGGTTGTGTGAGGCAATCTAACAAATTATGTACATATATATGTGCATGTGTGTGTGTGTGTGTATGTAAATATATGTGTATGTGTGTGTGTGTATATACACATACACATACACACACACATACACATATATTTCCTGTTGGTTCTGTTCCTCTAGAGAACTCTAACTACTACATAGGGTAATTCTAATTTTTAAATTTTCAGAGAAACATCCATACTCTTTTTCATACTGATGACACCTTTTTACATTCCTACTAACAATCCACAAGATTTCCAAAATTTCCACATTCTTGTAAACACTTGTTATTTTCTGTTTTTTTTTTCTTTTAATTGTGGCCATCTTAGTGGGTATGATATGATACTTCTCTTTGGTTTTGATTTGCATATTTGTAGTAAGTAATGATGTTGAACATCTTTTCATCTACTGGTTGGCTATTTAGATACAGATGCTTCTCAACTAATGATGGGGTTATACCCTCATAACCTCACAATAAATTGAAAATATAACAAGTCAACCATACATTTAATATACTTATCTACCAGTGTAATGTCAGTGGTTTGATGGACTAGTGTGATATCTTGTGGCAAAGAAAGTCAATCAAGATCTTTTTGAACTAAATGATGACAGAAATGGAAAGGTGATATATACTCCTGAGGTAAGGTAATTAGTAGGTATTACTGGCCTTGACAGCAGAATGAAAACTGCTTATTCTGGGCCTTATGGACAATTATGGAAGAAAACATCATTTTCCAGATAAATAGCTTCATACCAGATACCATGGGATATTTTAATTCGCTCAAACAATGATCAGCTGTGCTTGGAGTAAAAACATTGATAAATTTATGACAATTCACTGTTATTTTACAAGATTCTTCAGCCTTCAGCAAAGGCCAAATAAGAGAGCTAAATGGGAATATGGTGACAATTACCACATATAAATCTTTCAGGATCTTGAAGATGACACTAATCTCTGCAGTCTCTCCAGGAATACAATGTTGCTTTTGATTTTTTTTATTTTCCTATGTAGAGACAGTTCTAATAGCCCCCATTGGCTTTTCCCTCCATAACAGCCCTTCTCCACAGTTCATGGGACCAATGTGGAAATTCTGCCAGTTACTAAATATTTCTATTCCAATTATGCATTCTGGAACTTGATAAATAGCCACAGGATGCATTCAGAGGCACACTGTGAGGAAAATTTAGGCTAAAATTCCATTGATCATCTGACTCCCACAAGCCCCTGTTCTGACAGGTGGATCACAATGACATTTCATGGCTCCTTAGAATCAGTGTCAGTTCAGAGCTAGTATTCAATAAATGTCTGATTATTTTATTTTCCTCAATATACAATTACTCTGGAAAAAGGCCATGGGCCCCTTTGGGAAAGTCTGGAAGAAAGCTATGGGTTTAAATTTTCTGCAGTGAATGAGATTATTTCTCCAGGGTACCCAGGCTCTGACTAATTCAAAGATTTCTGGGTCTGCATAAACTGGTTCAAGACTGGGAAATTACTGAGGGGCCACAATTATCTCTATGATTTCAGTGCAACTTCTGTTCACTTCTATACTAATTGAGATGAAGTGAACATTTAAGTAGGTTTTCTATTTATTTCAGTTTTAGGAAGACTGTGGTCAACAAGTCAAAGTCATAGGTTTTCAGGAGTTAGACTATTTGGACTGCTGCTTTGACTCTGTTATCCGTTATAGCATCCATGCCTCCTTGCTTTTGGCAGTTGTATGACAGTGTTTGGTTCCTGCCACTCTGGGATCAAACTATTCCCATTGCATTTAGGTTTTCCAATTCAGTGACTGTGATTCTCTCTGTAAGGTCCAGCCTGAAAAGAACGATCACAAATCTCTTCAAGGATGCTATGGCTTCCCTTGACATTTTATTTGTCAAAGTATTGATGAAAAGCTTCTAGTAGATTGGATCATGCCCACCCACCATGGGGGAGGGCCATCTTCTTTATTTGGTTCCCCATTCAAATGCTAACTCCATCTGGAAATGCTCTCATATACATACCTAGCAATGCTATTTTATCAGTTATCAGAGCATTCCTTAGCACAAATTGACAGCTAAAATTAATATTGTAAGCATGTTCCTAAAGTACAATTAATATTTTATAGCTTTCTCCACAGACTCTGGTTTTGAGAATTAAATGCACATGTGTTCAAATGTCTTCCCTGCTACACTGTTCATTAATTCATTATTCATATATTTATGTATTTGGAAATATTTATTAAATATGCCCTATATGTTTTATGTTATATACAATCCAGGGAATAAAAAAAACAATGTTCACAATTGCTATCATTACCTTACTTAAAACACATTATAGTATATTTTTCATTACCTCACTGAGTTTTAGCTTTTTCATTTGTCAAATGGGAATATTAACAGCTAATCTTTATAGTCATTGGGGAGATTAATTAAGCACATAAACACTCTGAATAGAACTGAACACAATGTTTGTGCTCCCTAAATGATAACTCCTACTTTTATTTCATTTCTATGTTTATTTTTACTGAAGTATATTGTTGCTATTATAAAAGTGATGGATAGAACTTGTTTTTTTTTTTTTTTCCAGAGAAACACTCCCTTTTAAGCAGGAGCATGTCTTCTCCCAAGACGCATTTTCATGACAAGCTCTTACTTGTTCTTGCCCTCTTTTCCACTAAAGAAATATAAAGCAAGATCATGTTAAACTATGGCATTCCTACTCTGTTTCTCAAACGGGATGAGAAAACATGGAGCCACCTGCAGTGTGTGTCCTTGTTATAGTTTCATGAATTCAACCCAGTGTGTTTCATATGTTAGCTGAAGAACAACTGTATTTTCAGATTTTATAACTGTTAGCTGTGTGCTTTTTCTAAAACAACTGTTTCATTGGTAAATGACTACATTGCAGTCTCTTCTGAAGTTCCCACACTACTAAAAATTACAAATGGAGGAACTTTAGATTACATAGAGGGAAATTAGAGGGGGGTATGAAAAATGGAATGATTACCCTATGTACATGTATGATTACACGAATGGTATAAATCTACATTGTGTACAATCATAGAAACAAAAAATGTACCCCACTTGTGTACAATGAATCAAAATGCAGTCTGTAAAAATAAAAAATAATTTAAGAAATTATCAAGTGATTTTTTTAACTTTTAGAAGAAGACTTTACATCATTCCTGGGAGAAATGAACTCACCCTTCATTTAAACAGTCATATGAATTATGTGAGTTGTAGAAGAAATTAGGTGATTTATATATCTAAGGCCTAATGTTATCACAAATAACTGATTAACAAAATCTGTATTTCTCATGCTTAGACATATTAGTAATTACAACTTTGCATTTCTTCAAGGCAAAATATATATAGCCTTTTTTCATGTCATCAAAATAACTTTCTTAATATTTTATATCCAAATACCAATATCACATCTGTGCGACAAAATTAGCATTTCCCTTTTCTTTATCTCAAATTGACCTCTTGGATTATATGTTTATCTAAAGAAAGAAAATACAAATAAGAATAATGATTTTCAATATGTTACTATTTCATGTTGGGAATTTAATGTGGGCTATAGTGTTATAACAGAACTTTCTAACTTTAAGGCTATTCAGATATAACATATCTACAAATTAAATGGAATATAAATAGAATGACATCAATCTGTAATTGTTGGTGATTTAAATTTTCCATAACACGAAATCTACCTATCATTGTTATTAAATATGCATATGTTTAGGAATTTTATATATAAATTAATTTGACAAACAGGCACAGACATACCTGCATAAAACCACAATTTTCTCTACTTAGCATTTTGTTAGAGATATATTATCTATCAAATATATACTCCAATTTCATTTATAATTCATGGATTCACAAGAATTCAGATGGAGGCCAGTATTAATTTTGTAACAATTCTAATATTTCTTTTTACAATAGGTATTTAATTTACATTGACCATCTTAAACCAATAGCTAAGAATGGCATGTTTGGGTTTTGGGGTCATATCAAAACTGAACTCATTGCTAATTAATATTTAATATATTTCAACTGTATATTCAATGCCAAACACTCTTCTAAACCCATTATATATATTAAAATAATTCATATAGTAGTCTATTAAATAATACTACTATTGTTCACATTCCATAAAAAAGGAAACTAAGGAAGAATCAGTTTAATTTATTTGTCCCAACTTACAGGATAAAAATAAAATTAAATTGCTGGGTACATTCGTGTTTAAGTGAAAAATACCCTGAAGGATCTTCCAAATTATGATTTTTCTCTTGATTACTTTATACTATGGCCTTGTACTTTCATTATCCTTTTAAACTACTTTGCCTTTTGAAGCTCTTGGAAAAATCACAGTACATTTTAAATAGATTGATAATGAAACAATTCCATTTTTCTAAAGCTCATTTCATGAATATAGGCCTCCCAACTATTAGAAAATTAGACTAGGACTCAGGAAATTAATTAAATTTGAGAAGATCATATGCTATTTATGCTATTTATGTTTTAATGGGGATAAACTCCCTGAAGTTGTATTAAGGCAGATGAGCAAGTTCCAGCTTTGTTATGAATTTTGCAACCTTATGAAGGTGACTTAAAATCTCTCAGCCTTAGTTCCATCTATAAAATAAAAATATCTCAACTTCACAGAGAAAGAACATTTATAAAGCTTACATTATGGTTTTTGGCATATTATATATGCTCAGTGTGTGATGGTTGAATCAAAAACTATAAATTCCTATTTAATCTTAAGACTTGATTCTTGCATACATTAATAAGGGTTTACTGAAGTTTTCCATTCCATTTCCCCTCACCAATATATATAATCAACAAGCATTTAATTTTGACTAGAATTCATTTAATTAGTATGAACAAATGTGGATATTTATACAAGATTTTTTCATCAATTTTCTTTACTTTTAGTTTTCTAAAAAACTCACTGAATTGTTTTCTTACTTGATAATGTTCTGAAAGATATAATGTAACCTAACACTAATCTCTCCCATCCATACTATGTTTTTATGTTCTGATTCAGTTATTTTGTTAAAGGATAGATTTCAACATTCTTCTTCAGATAAAGATGTATAGACAGTATACCTTCTGAATCTGAAAATGACTAAAAACACTTTTTTCTAAAAATTTACTCCACATATGACTGTTATCTTAGATGGGCTTCTAGGCTTCAAGGATCAGAGTTATTATTTTCCAATGACTTTTTAAAATGTTTTGGTGACTTTCTGTTTTCTGAATTACATTTGAGATAAACAATACTATTATGAATCCTTTGGAATCCACCTTGGAGATTCTTAAGATATTCTTTTATTCCAGGAATACATAAATTTCCCTGGGATATTTCTAAGTGTATATCTTTCCTCTCATCAGTCTTCCATAGGAGCCACTTCTATTTCGTAGTTCAACTAAGCCTTCTCATTCATGTCTTAATCTCTTCTTGGTGCTATAAAAAACTTCTTATATTAGATAATTTATAAATAATAGAAATTTATTTCTTAGAGTTCTGGATGTTGGGAAGTCCAAAATCAAGGGGTCATCAGATTTATTGTCTGGTGAAGACTTACACTCTGCTTCAAAGATGGCACCTTGTTGCTGTATTCTCAGGTGTGTCTTAAGATGGCAGAAGGACAGAGGCATGTGCCTGTAACCTCTTCAATAATGGCACTAATCCTCTTCCCCATCATGGAATAAAATATAAGCAAAATTCATATCTCATAGAAGATGTATCCAAAATACATGAATAACTCTTTTAGCTCAAAAATTAAAAAGTTAAGAGGAGGTAGAAAGATCTGAACAGACACTTCACCAAAGAAAATATCCAGATGGCAAATAAGTATATATGGACTTTCAAAATCATACTGCATTATGAAACTGCAAAATATACAGTAATAAGATACCATTGAACAATTATTAGAATGGCTGAAATTTTTTAAAAATGACAGTAATAATTTCTGATGAGAGTAGATAGCAACCAGAATGCTCATTAATTGCTGATGAGAAATCAAAATAGCACAACCAGTTTGGAAAACTATTTGTGGGTCCTTACACAGTTAATCTTACTTTATCATGCAAACCAGCAAGTATTTACCCATCTGATATGGAAAATTACATCCATACAAATAATTGTATGTGGTGTTTTAGCATCTTTTTTCATAATTGCAAATATTGGAATCAATCAACATATCCTTTAGTAAGTATATAAAAAACTTTGGTAAATCCATGTAAAGGAATGCTGTATTGATAAATAGAAATGAGGTATCAAATAAGGAAAAGACATGGGTAGATCTTAAAGGCATATTGCTAAGTGAAAAAAACTAAATGCTTTATTTCAGCTCCATGACATTTTAAAAAGGTAAAATTATAGAGACAATAAAAATGACCAGTAGTTGCCAGAAATTTGGAGGAGGGTAGAGATGTTGAGTAGATGAAGCCCAAGAGATATTCTCAGGCAATGAAATGATTCCATATGATACTATAGCTGTGAAGTCATGGCACAATATATTTGAGAACAACACATAGGATGTTACATAACAAAGAACCTTAGTGTATGTACATTTTTAAAAAACCAAGGTTGTTGCCTGAGTATGTAAGGTGCTTAGAAGTCGTTACTCCCATCCACAACACTTCGAAAAAAGCTGAAGATGCTTAAAACCAACAAAATATGTAACTTATGGATAATTGGAATACCAGACAAAACAAAATTGAAGCAATAATTGCCAAGAATTTCAACAAATTAATAACAAATACCAACTCACAGAAGCAGAAATCTTAAAGAACATCAAGCAGGATCAGTGACAGAAACACACACATACAAACACACAAATCTAGGCACATCATTTTCATACTACAGAAAATCAATAAAAATTAAGAAAAAATCTTCAAAGAAGCTGGAGAAGAAAAACCACCTTATTAAATAGAGGAATAAGTATAGGAATTACATTATATCTCTTTTCATAAACCACACAAGCAGTGAGAGCAAGTGAAATACTTAAACTTTTGAAAGAAAAACTTCACTAATGTATAATTCTTATCTAGTGAAATTAATAGTAAATAGTGTAGGAGAAAAGACTCCAGCAGACAAACCAAAACAGAAAATTTGTCATCAGCAGACCTGAAATTTTATAGAAGCAAAACCCATGTAGTAGAGGAAGAGGGAGAGGGAAGAGAAGCAGGAAAAATGAGGAATGGTGGAATGAAATTGACCAAATTAAACTATATCCATATATAACTATGCCACAGTGAATTTCACCATTATGTATATCTGTAATGCACCAAATAACAAAACAATAAATAAACTGAAGAAAGACTGGTAAGGCAAAGGAAATGGAATGGGGGAGGGATAATGGGAAGAGGAAGTATGGAGGATTGAAATGGAGCAGTTTATGAAGGATACTTTAATCAAAAGTAGATGATTCGGAGAAAGAAAAAAGGATGGCAGTTGGGAAAGATATGATTTCAAGGAGAGATTCTTCTGATTTTTTAAATATTTCAAGTTGAGTTTCACAGAAGAAGAAATACAAATGGTGAAAAAATGTTCAATATCTCTAGCAATTACAGAAATGCAAATTAAAACTACACTGATATTCCATGTCACTCCAGTCAGAATGTGAATTATCAAGAATACAAGAAATAATAAGTGTTGACAAGGATGTGTTGAAAAGGTACACTCATATGTTGCTGGTGGGATAGCAAATTGGTGCAACCACTCTGGAAAGAAACGTGGACATTCCTCAGAAAACTGGAATGGAACCACCCTTTGACCCAGTTATTCCACTCCTTGGTCTATACCCAAAGGACTTAAAATCAGCATACTACAGTGACACAGCCACATCAATGTTCATAGCTGCTCAGCTCACAATAGGTGAACTATGGAACCAACCTAGTGCCCTTCAAAAGACGAATGGATAAGAAAATATGGTATATATATACATAATGGAATATTACTCAACCATAAATAAGAATGAAATTATGGCATCTGCAGGTAAATGGAGGGAGCTGAAGAATACTATGCCAAACAAAATAAGCCAGTCCCAAAGAACCAAAGGCCAAATGTTCAAATGTTTTTTCTGATATGCGGATGCTAATTCACAGTAGGGGGGGCATCTAGAGAAGAATAGAGACACTTTGGATTAGACAGAAGGGAGTGCAGGGAAGGGAGGGGTATGGGAGTAGTAATGATAGTAGAATGTTTTGGACATTATCACCATATGTGCATATATGATTACATGACCTGTGTAACTGTACATCATATACAACCAGAGGAATGAGAAGTTATACTCCATTTATGTATGATGTGTCAGAATGCATTCTACTGTCATGTATAACCAATTAGAACAAATTTTAAAAATTATTAAAAAGAAAAAAGAAGGTAATTTAAAAAATTATATATTAGATGTTTCCAAGAATTGAACATTTTGGAAAGGGAAAACTGTGAAGACAATAAAAATATCAGTGATTGACAAAGTTATGGGGAAGGGAGGATGAGTAGATGAGAAAAGTGGGAGTTTCAGGGCAGTGAAACTGTTTTGCATGATACTTCAATGGCAGGTACTGACATCATTCATTTGTAAAAATTCGCAGAAGTATTCATCACCAAGCGAATGCCCTAATGTAAACTGTGGACTTTAGGTGATAATGATGTATGAATGTAGGTCATTAATAATAACTGGGCTACATTAATACAGAAAGTTAATAATAGGGGGTTAGAGGCAAACTCTACATTTGTAAGCTTAAATCTATTCTAAAAATTGAATCCATGGATAAAAAATAGTGAAGGGAAAAATACTTTTAGATTATAACTAAAAAAGGCAATTTATAGCACTAAATGCACATAAATCATTAATTTAATTTAAAACTACCTCCAGAAAAACTTGAAAAATAAAGACAAAAGAAACCCAAAGCAAACAGAAACAATAATGATGAGAACAGAAATTCATTGAGTTAAAACAGATAACTATAGTAAAACATGAATGAAACTACAAGCTCATTCTTTGAAAATTTAAATTATATGGACAAATTTCTAGCAAGATCAAAAAAGGAAAGAAAAATGGAAGAAATATATTGCTAATATCAGACATTGAGCAAGGAATATCATTATAGATACTGAAATCACCAAAATGATATAAGAAGAATAATGAAATAATGGCATTTGCTGAGAAATAGATGGAACTGGATAACATCATAAGCCCGACTCAGAAAGTCAAGGGGCCAATGTTTTCTTTCATATGCCAAAACCAGAGACAAATTAAGAAATGAAAAAGGGGATCTCATGAAAATAGAAGGGGGATCATTAGAATAGAATTTGATGATCAAGGGAGAAGGAGGAGTGGAAGGAAAGTGAAGAAACTGCAGAATAAAATCTACCAAATATTTCTATGTTTGTATGACTATATCACAATGAGTTTAACTTTTATGTGTAAATAATATATCAATTTAAAAAACAATAAATAAATGGAAGAAGACCAGCAGACCAAGGAAGGGGAACATGGGTAGGGAAGGGGAGGGGATAAGGTAAGTAATGGGGATTGAAATGGAGCAAATTGTGTTATTTGCATTTATGAAAATTTCAAAATGAATCCTACTATTATGTGTAATTTTACTGCACTAATAAAAACAAAAAAAATGGCATAAGCGGACGTTATAGATAATTATACATTAACTTGATAACGTAGAAGAAAGTCACAATATCCTAAAAAAGCACACAGTATTATAACTCACCAAAATGAAATAGATCATATCAAATTTTCTAAAACTACTAAAGCAATTTAATTCAAAATTTTAAAACTCACCAAAATATAATCTCTAAATCCAGCGATATTCATTGTAGAATTCTATCAAATATTTAAAAAAATTCTACATTATACCTTATAGATAATGGAAATGGGACAAGTCCCAATACATTTTATGGAAGTAGCATTACCCTTATAAAAAACTAATTAAATCTGTACCCCAAATTCTCTAAGTAACAAATAAACCCCCATGAAAACCAATTACAGACTACTATCTCTTGTGAATATAGAAGGAAAAATCCTTAAAATATTAGCAAATGGAATTTAGCAATATAAAAATGATAATTGTATACCACGTCAACTGGAATTTCTTCCAGGCATGCAAAAATGTTTCAGTAATTGAAAATCACTCAATGTAATTCACCATATTAATGGTTCAATAAAATTAAAATCATAAGTTCTTAATATTTAATGTAAAAATCCAATTTGACAGTTGAATATCTATTTATAACAAAATATTTCAGAAATATAGGAATAAAGGGGAATCTTCTCAGCATGATAAGGAGCATCTACAAAAGTCCTAAACCTGACTTTGTTCTTAATGATGAAAGACTATATAGTTTCCCATCAAAGACAGGGAACAAGGCAAGGATACTCATTCTCACCATTCTTTTTTTTTCCTTTTTTAAAAAAATATTATTTATTTTTATTTTTACAGAATGCATTTTGATTCATTGTTCTCAAATGGGGTACAACCTTTCATTTCTCTGGATGTACACAGTGCAGATTCACATTTGTGAATCATATATGTGCATAGGATAATGATATCCATCTCATTCCACCATCTTTCATACCCCCACCCCCTCCTCCCTTTCATTCCCTCTATGTAATGTAAAGTTCCTCCATTCTTCTCTCACCCCACCACTCCAACCCCATGATATATCATCATTGGCTTATTTCACTTAGCATGATAGTCTCCAATTCCATCCATTTATCTGCAAATGCCATAATATTATTCTTCTTTATGGATGAGTAATATTCCATTGTGTATATATACCACAGTTTCTTTATCCATTCATCTGTTGAAGGGCATCTAGGTTGGTTCCACAATCTAGTTATTGTGAATTGGGCTTCTATAAACATTGATGTGACTGGGTAACTGTAGTATGCTAATTTAAATCCTTTAGGTATAGACCTAGGAGTGGGATAACTGGGTCAAAAGGTGAGTCCATTCCAAGTTTTCTGAGGATTCTCCACACTGCTTTCCAGCATGGCTGCACCAATATGCAACTCCCCCAGAAATGTAAAAATGTGCCTTTTTCCCCACAGCCTCGCCAACATCTATTATTGTTTGTGTTCTTGATAATAGCCATTCTAATTAGAGTAAGATGAAATCTTGGAGTTGTTTTAATTTGCATTTCTCTGACTACTAGAGATGTTGAACACTTTTTCATATATTTATTAATTGCCTGTATATCTTCTTCTATAAAATGTCTGTCCAGTTCCTTGGCCCATTTATTGATTGGGTTCTTTTTATTTGTGGTGTAAAGTTTTGTAAGTTCTTTATAAATTTTGGAGATTCGTGCTCTATCTGAAGCGTGTGTGGAAAATATTTTCTCCCACTCTGAAGGCTCTCTCTTCACATTGCTGATTGTTTCCTTTGCTGAGAAAAAGCTTTTTAGTTTGACTCTATCCCAATCATTGATTCGTGCTTTTATTTCTTGAGCTTTGGGAGTCATGTTAAGGAAATCTGGTCCTAGGCCAACATGATGAAGATTTGGACCTATTTTCTCTTCTATTAGGTGCAGAGTCTCTGGTCTGATTTCTAGGTCCTTGATCCATTTTGAGTTGAGTTTTGTACAGGGTGAGAGATATGGGTTTAGTTTCATTTTGCTGCATATGGATTTCCAGTTTTCCCAGCACCATTTGTTGAAGAGGCTGTCTTTTCTCCATTGCATGTTTTTGGCTCCTTTGTCAAGTATGAGATGCCTGTATTTATGTGGGTTTGTCTCTGTGTCCTCTATTCTGTACCATTGATCTACCTGTCTATTTTGGTGCCAATACCATGCTGTTTTTGTTACTATTGCTCTGTAGTATAGTTGAAGGTCTGGTATTGTGATGCCTCAGTCTTTCTGCCCAGGATTGCTTTGGCTATTCGAGGTCTTTTATTCCTCCAGATGAATTTCATGATTGCTTTCTCTATTTCTATGAGGAATGTCATTGCTATTTTAATTGGAATTGCATTAAATCTGTATAGTGTCTTTGGTAGTATGGCCATTTTGGCACTATTAATTCTGTCCATCCAAGAACATGGGAGATCTTTCCATCTTCTAAGGTTTTCTTCAATTTCTTTTTTTTAATGTTTTGCTTCTTAGTGATGAATATGATTTTACAATTATTTTTAAAAATATTAAATGCTAAAAGACATGAGAAATCAATTTAAATGATACATATCACTTAACCAAATATGTTTAGTAATAGTACAGTCTGTATTCACAATACAATATTAATTAGATTTTTGCATTTTGGGCACTAAGAATTCAAAGTTTAGTATATAATTTATAAGTAGAGCATATCTCAAATTAGATGTTCATTTTATCAGGTCTATTTGCTCTACATTTAGATTTTATATTATATAATATTAAAATTAAGTTTATATGTTTAAGTTTTCCTAAACTTAAAGTTATCCCAGACTTAATGGTTTTCCAGAAATTAAAAATAGCTACAAACATCATTTTGCTGTAATATTTGTAACCCCATTATCAAAAATGGGTCATCTTTTAAAAAATAATTTATTTGACTTTGAAGCAAAAGCAAATCACTTTTAAATTACATTTGTTCATTATATGTTAACTTTTATATTAGTTAACTAATATTATGCTAAATCTTAATAGATATAATATTGAATTCAAAGGGGACATTTCATACATTGAAAGTAACTCTAAATATATCAATAAATACAAAATGTTCTTCACATTTGACTTTTATATTTTATTATCACTATATATAATTCTGTCAACTACAATTGATACTTTCCACATATTGATTTATGATAAGAAAATGTGTAATGTCATTATTATTGAGATATATACATATATATATATTATGAAAGAGTTCTATTTCCATACAAGTTTTTGTATCCTTCTAGCTAGGTTTTATGCTTTTTCCTTCCTTGGAGGTTCAATTGTAGTTTATGGAGATACAGTATGATATCAATGAGAAAAATGTAAATCATGGCATTATTGAAAATTTGGCAAGCATTCATTCTGTTTTAAGAAAGCTTGAGTTGAAGTTAATGGTATAGTAAATCTTTGTAAAATTCGTCCATGAGTCAGTGAATTAGCATTGGCGAGGAACATAAGATCATTAAATTTGCTGTCTTCCATTACTTTTACCAGTTGCATAAACTGGTGATGATTCATAACATCACTAGATGATTTTACCTCTATATCCATGATATATAGTGTGCATCAGAAAATTGAGCTAAAGTATTTTTATCATATGCTGTACAGGGAATGAAGTAATAAGGGTAAAATCATCCCCTTATTTTAAAATTTCAAAATTATGCCGTGAGTTTGATTTTTAGGTTTCAAATTGATATTTCTTCATAAATTTGCTAGTATTTAGCCACAAAATATATTTAAACTAATAACTGTGCAGTATCTTTTATGTTCCATGGGCTGGTAACATGTGAGTTGGTAATTGTCCCACTAAGTATTCTGGACTAATGTGTGGGCTCCATTAGGAGAAGCATCATGTAAAACCAAAGGAAATTGATTGTCATGATGAACCATACCCTATACTGATAACAAACTTAGTCCAAGAGCTCTTTAATGATTACAGGTACCCATAAAATGCAATGCACTGCAGGGATAGATTTTGAAGTTTTACAGACTTTACATGTTCATTTGTACCCAGAGATTTTACTTGATAGGAATCACATTTGTTCTCTGATTGCCAAAGAATTTTCAGCAGCAAACATAAAACCAGTGATAAAACAAAAACAAGTCTCTTCTTCCCTGTTTATTTTATCTTAATACTAGTTAGAGTCCATGAATCTGGAACATTGGGAAAAATACACTCCCAAAGCAACCTTTTTCTTGTATTTGTCAAAAAGTATTTAACTTAGTTATAATATCTAGAGTACATACAGTTTGATTGTAATTTTGGAACTGAACTCATCTTTATTTCTTTACCTATATTTGTAATCATTAGAAATACATTTGAATGCATATTTGTTCAAGCTGCATGTCTTTATCTTTCTATATCCTCAGGAAAATACTTTAAAAATCAAAAGGAAAAGGTATATACCATACCATATATCATTAACTCGTAGTGCAACTTATAAAGAAAAGGACACTTAAGGTAGAGAATATAATATGCCTCATATGACCACCAATTGGATTATTTCACTACCTCATATCTGTAAGCATATTTGGGCCAGACTATTGACCTCCAACCAAAAAATTTTGTGTTACTGCAAAACTTGAAAATATCAGAACCAACATTTGCCTTGTCTTGCCTATGTGGTAACCTTTGATTCTTAGCTATTCTACTAAACTGTAAACTCTAAGTAACATTCACATTTGTGGCAGGCCTTTCTAAGTTTAATTTTAAAAGCACATGTAGGAACTACTCACAGTAATGCTTCATGAGAAGTAACCAAAATTTATCAAAGCATTATATGTTATAGATGTGATTGTCTATTTGTGAAATGGCAAGGCCTGAAGGAAGCAGCACATATTTTGGAGACTTACAATGTGTGTATAAGCTTATTTCACCACTGACTTCCTGAATAGCTTTGTACAGAGTTATTTAGGCTGTCAATTTTTCAGTTACTTTGTTAAAAATGGAAACCATAGCTGCCACGGAGTGTCTTTTGATGTTTAAATGAATCACACATGTACAAATACATTATACTCTATGGAAACAGCTCATACGGTGATCAAGAGCAGAGAGAGAGACTCTACTCTCCAGATATAAGATATATACCCCAAAGCCACAGCCCCAATGCCCACCTCCTCCAGCCACACCCTCCCTGCCTACAGTTACCACTCAGTTAATCCCTATCAGGGGATTAATGCACTGATCAGGTTAAAGCTCTCATAACCCATTCATTTCACCTCTAAACCTTCTTGCATTGTCTCACACATGAGCTTTTGGGGGACACCATGTATCTAAACCATAACTCCTGATATGATCATTAAACCCTGTTCACATGTATTGAATTATCATACTTTATCCAAAAAATTTGTACAATTTAAAAATTGAGAAAATCAACCTCTTACCGTAGAAACCCTGTGTGTGTGTGTGTGGCTGTGTGTGTCTCTGAATGTATATTTCCTATGTCCTAGGTACCACTTCTTAGTGCTTATGCATAAAAATGATTTACTCTTCAAAATAATTGATAAGTGGGCAGGTCTTACATTAAGTGTTCTTATAACAATAACAAAACACAACAAATGTACAAACAAAAAACCAAGAGAAGTCAAGCACAGTGATGCATGCCTGCAGTCCCAGAAACTCAAAAGGCTAAGGCAGGAGGATCACAAGTTTGAAGCCAGCCTGGGCAACTTAACAGGACTCTGTCTCAAAGTAAAATAAAAAAGTTTTGGGATGTAACTTAGTGTTAGAACACACCGGGGTTCAATCCTTAGTGCTGTAAACAAACAATCAAAAAGCAAGTAAAGTTTTTGGAAGTGTTCCATATATCTATCATCTATATTACTGTGATTTTTCCTGGGTAAATGCACATACCCAAACTCATCAACTTGCATTCATTATGTGCAGACTTGTTGGCATACCAATTATTTCTCAATAAAACTATTTAAAAACACAGTGGAATAAAAAAGGATGAAGGGGTGAAATATCAGAGAAAACTCTTATGTGTTACAATTTTGAATATGAAATGCATTCATATTAATAGCCTGCACCAGACCTGAACAGTGATGTGCCTGCCTTCATCCGTATTGTCAGAATAGAAGCAAGACAACAAACAAAACCCTACATAGCATAGTACTGGTGTTGCATTTTAGATCCTGACAGTAAGCTATTTTCATCTTTAACCCAAGTTGAACATTGACTTTGCCTTGATTTTGTTCACTTGGTCTCAACTCAGAAAGGGCAGTGACTGCTTAGAAGATTCTCTAACCTCCACAACCAGTGCTTAACCTACTGATTTAAACCCAGCAGTGCTCAAGTGAATGCCTGCTAAATCAGTAATCTTTAATGTGAGGGACATGTCCCTGGGACTACACAAAGAATTTCCAAGTGGTCTACAGAGATGGCTATGTCTAAGAACATTAGTTCTTATATCTTCTCCTCCTTATGTTCTCTTTCTAAATTGACCTGTCTGAATAATCCTCTGGTCCAGGCTTCATGCACGTTCTGCTTTCACATGTCCACTTCAAAACTGTCCTTAGCATACTTTACAAAAGAAAGGCATCTGACATATTTGAATGCTTACTTTAGTGCTTTCAGTTATATTGACAGCCTCTCAAGAAAGAGGAAATTTGGAATATCAGTGAAAATTTTTTATATGAAGAATAGTAGCAGCAATTGTTTGGATTTCATTGGCAGTTTCTGAATTCAGATGCTTGGGAGCATGTGTCTGATGGAACAATTTTATTTACTGAATTCTCTTCCTCCATATCCCAAGTAATTTCAAAGAATTCATTGATCAGTTGCCTTTTGTGTGAGCAAAACAAAGAGAGCATTGTAAAGATATATGGAAGATGCTGGTGCTTTATTTTAGATACGTGACATATTCAAGGTATACTTTGTGTACTATCCATCTTAGATTTAAAATTCAAAAATGACATGCAGTCATGGAGATCATATTAATACATTTATTTGAAAAGAAAAAATTGAAGTCAGACTTCTGACAAAGTAAGTCTGATTAGTTTGACAATGAAGACCATCTTTGGCAATCATTTTATTTGACAGTCAATTTATAAATTCTGAATAATGTATACTGCAACTTTACAATTTTGTAAAGCAATATATTCAAAGCTAGTGATAAGGTTAATCATTTGATATTAAAAAGCTTTTTTTCAAAGGAAATTTAAATGAATATTTTAATTCCCCAAAGCTTTCTAAATATGCAATGTTGACTCTAAATAAAAGATGATTACATATATCTAATGCACATTTAGAATTTGTGGACTAGTTAAAGGCATGTATCTTTCTTGAAAGCATGAATTTTTATATTTTTTAGTTCACCATATTATAACTTGAGCCTAAAACAGTGACTGACACACAGTAGGTGCTAAATGAATATTTGCTGGTAGTACATTCAAAGGAAACTAAATCAGAGACATACACATTCCCAAGTTCATTGCTATGCAATTTACAATAGCCAAGAAATGGAATAAACCTAAGTGTGCATCAACTGATGAATGGATAAAGAACATATGGTGTATTTATGCAGTGGAATAGTATTCAGCCATAAAAGAATGAAATCCTATCATTTGCAACAACGTATATGGAACTGGAAATTATGTTAAATGAAATAAGCCATGCACAGAAAGATAAGTACCACATAATCTCACTCATATACAAAATATAAAAAGAAAAGAAAAGTCAATCTCACAGAATTTGAGAGTACAGTGTTGTTTACCAGATATCAGACCAGGGAGAACAGGGGTTGGAGGAATGGGGAAGGGTTGATGGATGGTATTAAGTTACAGTTAGAAAGGAACAAGAACTCCTGGTGATCCATTGCATAGTAAGGTAACTATAAACAATGTTAATGAACTGTACATTTCAAAAGGCTAGGAGAAAGAATTTTGAAAACTTTTACCAAAAGAAATTACAAAGGTTTAAGAGGATAATATTTACACTGATTTAAGCATTGCACAATATATATGTGTATCAAAATATCATGGTCCTCCACTAATATGTACAATTTTTATGTTTTTATTTATCAGGTAAATAAATTTAATTTGAAAAATAAATACTGGTGTGCTTCTCAGGTACTTACAAAATAAATGATCCCAAAACCGGATGATGAAAGTTTGAGAATTCAGGCAGTTTCTAATATTTTACTTTCAGAACTTTTGACATGAGTTTCCATCTGGTAAATCATCAAATACACTTTAATTATATATTATTATATGATTTCTGATTTATAGCACAGAAAGAATCTAAGGAATTCAGAAACTTAACACTGCTATAACACATGTCCTTCTATAATTATTTATACGACCTTAAAAATACAAAGATTTTGATGATGACCATGTCTCATTCTAGCAACACTGTTCTGTGCAGGTCTCTTCCAACTTGTCACTTTCTACAAACACCTGAGGACCCTTATTTCCCAAACATTATATCCTGAGGATAACAAGCAAATCATTTAACGCAGAGGAATATATAACCTGGGGAGGACATCCTTCTCTAGTCAACAGCAGTCATCATGAGTCTTTAGTCCAATCTTATACAACTTGTATTTGGTTTAAACATGAGTTAGTTGGCAGGGTAAAGTTGCACATTATGCAGACTAACCTAGACCATCAACAGTGTTTAAATTCTGTATCTGAATTAATGTTAATGTTGGAGGTAAGTTTCATGCATGGGGTATTAGTTATCCTGTGGATCTGAATTTGCGCTGGGAGTGTCACTCTTCAATTGGAACTGTTGATGGCCTTTGGACCCCTGTCAGATTCACAACAGGCCACATGTGGATTATTTGCATGTTAGAGGAAATGCTCAGAATACATAAGTTCTAGATCCAATAATACTTCAGATCTGTACCAGTTGCTATTGTCATGTTGATCCTCAGTTACTCCTAAGTATTATGAAAGAATAAGAAGGGAAGATCAGTTGCTTCCAAGCTTCCCATACTTCTTGTCAGGTGCATTCATGTCTATTATTTGAGGTACTAGCTATTCAAGTTGCAGAACCCAGGCCATCTTTCTTAGTCCTAAAGCTATCTCTGTGGGTACCTCTCTTTGTTGCTTGATGCAGACATTTCAGTATTGATTGGCTCAGAAAGGGGTCATAGTCTGCACAAACTTGACATATCTGGTAACACTGAACACAAGAATGGAAGGATTAGATGTCCCTGGCACTACTAGAAAGGAACCTAATGCTTAGTACTCCACAGTCCTGTGCCCTACCCTGTGGAGTCCCAAGAAAGGAAATGCCTATGGGAAGCATTGCCTCCAGATCCGAAGCATGGGGCTCTGTCTGGAACACAATAGCAACCTGAATTGCAAACTACTCTCAAGATGTGCACTCCAAAGGGAAGAGGGAATAAATAGTTTGGAATATTGAGACTGAGATTTTTCAGGTGCAACTTGTTCCATACTCATCACCAACAAGTTTGATATTTCTCAACATGCTGCAGTGCTGTGTTCCCCTTGCACTGAAGAACACACAGTTCCATATTACCTTAGTCAAACAGGTGCACCACCCTATTAGCAGCTGACACCCCAAAATTCATGTATAAGATAACACAACAAAGTTTAGAGGTGAAAAGATTTGGTTGTGAAAAACGTGATTGGGTTATGAGAGATTTAACCTAGTCGGCATATTAATTCACTAATATGGATTAACTGAGTGGCAACTATAGGCAGGTAGGATGTGACAAGAGGTGGTTTGACTTTGGGGTTTATACTTTGCCCCTGTTGAGTGAAACTCACTCTATCCTTCCTGATTTCCAAGTTCTGAGTTGCTTTCCTCCGCTATGCTCTTCTGCCATGATGCTCTGACTCACCTCAGGCCTAGAGTTATGGAGTCAGCCAACCATAGACTGTGACCTCTGAAACCATGAGCCCCAAACAAACTTTTCCACCTCTAATTTTCTTTGTCAGGTCTTTTGGTCACAGTGACAAAAAAGCTGACTAAAGCATGTTCTTTCTTGATTTGTAGTATAAGTTGCTTACTCCATTGTTCAATGACTTCATTACCTTGTGGTTTATAGGACCCATGGAAAGCCTCACAATCTGTGGTAATATATCCATTGTTGTGTTGCTACAGCAATGAAAGATATTCCTTAGTTTGAAGTCCTATGTAAAAATCATGACATAAATTGTTTTCAGGGGAAGCTAAGGTAGTTTTAGCATCCACAAATTGAATTGAAATGGCAAATCATTCATGGCTACTGTGTTCCCTTGCACAGGCAGCTGATGCAGGGAATTTGGCTTATAGTCATCTATCTTGTGTCACAGTAGAGGGAAGAAACCTAATTCCATCCCCATGGAGTTTGAATACTGAAAGTTGGGGATGAAGGGTGCCTGAGGTTCATTGACATACATGCTTAAGCAGAACAAAAGGAACACTCATTGAGTCAGAAAGAGAAATAAATAGCTATATCCATGGTGATAAGGCCAGCACAGATAGTGTGGGTTTCTTGTCTATTGGTAAAGAAGCATTTTTTATGGACCCAGTGTGGATTCTTATGTGGCTGAGTGGGGAGTCAAAAGACTGCGTATGAGGCTGCCTTTCCTAACATTCTTTCTCCATTAAACCAAGGCAGTTCTAGTAGTTCCAATCTATTTACCTTGTGCCACCATTTGGTCCATGTTTCAGTCAACCAACCGACCAAAAAAAGAAAAAAAAATCACTGTGAGTACCCTTTCTAATACACTAAACTTTTATTTATTTATTTATTTTTATGTGGTGCTGAGGATGGAACCCAGGGCCTCACACATGCTAGGCAAGAACTCTGCCACTGAGCCACAACCCCAGCCCTACCCTAAACTTTGATGTTAAATGTAGAGTTTCTTTTTTTTTTTTTTTATTGAACACAAATGGAGTACAGCTATTGTTTCACTGGTTGTACACAAAGTAGAGTCACACCATCTGTGCGTTCATGCATTTACACAGGGCAATGGTATCTGTCACACACTCTGTTATTAATTTCACCCCCCACCCGCTCCCACCCCTCCCTTCCCTCTATGCTAGCTATCTTTCCTCCATTCATGCCATCTTTCCCCCCCACATTAGGCATCATCATTCATTTATCAGAAAGACCATTGGGCTTTTGGATTTATGGGATTGGCTGATCTCACGTAGCATAACAGTTTCCAACATCATCCATTTACCTACAAATGTCATAATTTTATACTTCTTTATGGCTGAGTAATATTCCATTGTGTATATATACCACAGTTTCTTTATCCATTCATCTACTGAAGGGCATCTAGGTTGATTCCACAATCTAGCTATTGTGAATTGAGCAGGTATGAACATTGATGTGGCCGTATCACTGAGGCAATCTGATTTTAAGTCCTTTGGGTATAAGCCAAGGAGTGGGATAGCAGGGTCAAATGGTGGATCCATTCCAAGTTTTCTAAGGAATCTCCACACTGCTTTCCAGAGTGGCTGCACCAACTTGCACTCCCACCAGCAA
>JAJEJO010000690.1:34167-220920 GCA_020662805.1 Glaucomys volans | reverse complement strand
TGGTTTTGATTTGCATTTCTCTTATAACGAGTGATGTTGAACATTTTTTCATAAATCTGTTGATTGCTTGTAGATCTTCCTCTGTAAAGTGTCTGTTCATTTCCTTGGCCCATTTATTGATTGGGTTATTGGTGTTCGTGGTGTAAAGATTTTTGAGTACTTGGTAGATTCTGGAGATTATTGCTCTGTTCGAAGTGTGTGTGGCAAAGATTTTCTCCCACTCTGAAGGCTCTCTCTTCACATTGCTGATTGTTTCCTTTGCTGAGAAGAATCTTTTTAGTTTCACTCTATCCCAATCATTGATTCGTGCTTTTATTTCTTGCGCTTTGGGAGTCATGTTAAGGAAATCTGGTCCTAGGCCAACATGATGAAGATTTGGACCTATTTTCTCTTCTATTAGGTGCAGAGTCTCTGGTCTGATTTCTAGGTCCTTGATCCACTTTGAGTTGAGTTTTGTACAGGGTGAGAGATATGGGTTTAGTTTCATTTTGCTGCATATGGATTTCCAGTTTTCCCAGCACCATTTGTTTAAGAGGCTGTCTTTTCTCCATTGCATGTTTTTGTCTCCTTTGTCAAGTATGAGATACCTGTACTTATTTGGGTTTGTCTCTGTGTCCTCTATTCTGTACCATTGATCTACCTGTCTATTTTGGTACCAATACCATGCTGTTTTTGTTACTATTGCTCTGTAGTATAGTTGGAGGTCTGGTATTGTGAAACCCCCTGCTTCGCTCTTCATGCTAAGGATTGCTTTAGCTATTCTGGGTCTCTTATTCCTCCAAATGAATTTCATGATTGCTTGCTCTATTTCCATGAGGTCCATCATTGGGATTTTAATTGGAATTGCATTGAATTTGTATAGCATTTTTGGAAGTATGGCCATTTTGACAATATTAATTCTGCCTATCCAAGAACATGGAAGATCTTTCCATCATCTCAGATGCTCTTTAACTTCTTTCTTTAGTCTTCTGCAGTTCTCAGTGTAGAGGTCTTTCACATCTTTGGTTAGATTAATTCCCAAGTATTTTATGTTTTTTTGAGGTTAATGTGAATGGGGTAGTTTTCCTAATTTCTCTCTCAGAGGATGCATCACTTACGAATAAAAATGCATTAGATTTATGAGCATTAATTTTATATCCTGCTACTTTGCTGAATTCATTAATGAGTTCCAGAAGTTTTCTGGTGGAATTCTTAGGATCTTATAAATAGAGAATCATGTCATTTGGAAATAGGGATAGTTTGATCTCTTCTTTTCCTATTCGTATTCCTCTAATTTCTTTCATCTGTCTAATTGCTCTGGCTAGAGTTTCAAGAACAATGTTGAATAGTAGTGGCGACAGAGGGCATCCCTGCCTTGTTCCAGTTCTCAGGGGGAATGCTTTCAATTTTTCTCCATTTAGAATGATATTAGCTGTGGGCTTAGCATAAATAGCCTTTACAATGTTAAGGAATGTCCCCACTATCCCTATTTTTTCTAGTGTTTTGAGCATGAAGGGGTGCTGTAATTTATCAAATGCTTTCTCTGCATCTATTGAAATAATCATGTGGTTCTTGACCTTAAGTCTGTTGATGTGGTGAATTACATTGATTGATTTCCGGATGTTGAACCAACCTTGCATCCCTGGGATGAAACCCACTTGATCATGGTGCACTATCTTTTTAATATGCTTTTGTATGCGATTCGCTAAAATTTTGTGAAGAATTTTTGCATCTATGTTCATTAGAGATATGGGTCTGAAATTTTCTTTCCTTGATGTGTCCTTCTCTGATTTTGGTATCAGGGTGATATTAGCCTCATAGAATGTTTTCTCAGAATTTCTATCTCTTTATTGAAGTGCTTTTTTGCTTCCTGCAATTGCTCTATTAGCTGATTATTCATAGCCTGAATCTGTTCTCTCGTCACATCATTCTCTTCTCAGATCACTTTAGTTATGAACATTCTGAACTCCCTTTCTGTCATTCCTTCTACCATGCTGTCTTTGGGTTCTCTTGATATATCATCTAGGTTTGATTGGGACACTTTCTTCCTGTTTTTTCTCATGGTTCCCGTGTATCTTCCCCTTTGTTGCTTGAGGGGTGCTTGATCAAGCAGTGACCCAAGAACGGTGCTGTCCCACTACCTCCAGGTTGGGAATGATCAATGCTTCTGGGCAGAGGCAGCCTAGTGTTGATAGACAATTAGATACAGCAAGGTGGTAGACTCCGGCCCTGGGTGTGGGCCTGGGCACTAGATCAAGTTGGGGTGGTGTCACAGAACTGTGCTCAGTGATGGAGACACTGGGCTTGAGAGCCCAGGCTGACCTGAACTCCTTGCTGGGGGTTCAGGTGGTGGCAGGTGGTTGCTCTCTCCTGGGGACACTGTAAGCTGGCGCCAAAAGCCCTACGCTCCCCGATGGAGTCAGCAATCCCAGAGGTTCCCGGCCGGACCTCTCCAGACGCCGCTGGAGGCCCCAGGGAGCTGGAGATGGGCCCTCTCTGCGAGGGAAGCTGCCAAAATGGCGCCGAGGAGCCCCAACTCCCGCCGGAGTCAGCGATCCCAGAGGCTCACGGCCAGACCTCTCCAGAAGTCGCGGCGAGGCCCCAGGTAGCCTGAGATGCTCGGTCTCCGCCTGGGAGGTTGCTGGCTGGTGCCGGAGCGTGGCCAGTGACTTCAAAGCCGCTGCTGGGGACCCGCACTCACTTGCTGGCTGGTGCAGACGCAGGTTGGTGGCTCCGAAGCAGCTGCAGGATCCGGCGCTCCCAGGTGGTAGCTGCCCGCAGCGGGGCCGAGCCCAGCCCGGCTGAGTTGGTTCCAGAGCAGCAACTGGGGACCCCTTATATGTGCTTTGGATATAAAATCTCGTTGAGAGCCATATTCCTGCTGTTTGAATCCCGAGCAAGTAGGAATCCACGGAGCAAGTAGGAATGCAGCCTTCCTCTAGCCCGCCATCTTGAATCTCCCCCAATATTTCAATTTATATCTGAAAGTAAGTGAAAGCCATGTGTCACCTAAACATTCAGGCAGGAGAAATTCTACTCATGGGGACTATTAATTTTTGTTTTATTCAGGCCTTTAACTGATTAGATAAGACCCACCCACATGAGGGAGGGCAATCTTCTTTACTCAAGGTACCCATTCACATATTAACCTCATTTAAAAGCATCCTCACAGACACACCCAGAATCATGCTTGGCCAAATATCTGGGCACACTGTGAATGAGTGAATGAGTCAAGTTGACATACAATTTACACAGCCTACTCTAAGAAATTCTGCTCTTCTTTCTTCATATTTCTAAAATACTCTTGCTTCTTGCCATAGATTTTTAGTTGTAGGTGATCAATATCACCATGCCTTTCTTCTCCTATCTCCATCCTAGCAAGTAACAAAAAATTCTATCACTTATTGGGTACAATGAAAGGAATTTTACACCATTCTTCATAGGCCATCTACTTAGATCCTTGGTATACATTATTCCCTTTTGGGAGTAGTAATATTCTTAAAAAATAAGTGTCTAGTTATGTTCTTACCCATTTAATGGTTCTCAGCATGTGGAAGGAGGAATAGCTTATCAAATTTTGGATGTTTCTTTTATTCTTTAAAAAAATTTTCCTCTTTGCAAGGATGACAAATTTGAAGCCATCACTTCATTTTACACTGTTCACTTCTGTCTTATTTTCCCAGATGTCACTCACAATTTATTATTCTCTTTTTAGTTTTGAGTGAAGGAAATCTTGGTGTTATGCCTTCATTTAATCATATTATCTTAGAAATCCAAGCTTTGGAAAGGTTTTCTAATCTCTCAAATGTATTATAAAAGTGAAGATGAAGGGGAAATCAGTGAGCTGACACATAATGATAGTTTTAGCCAGAGTATACTGCTCTTGGCTGTGATCATAATGTATCGTCTAGTAAATCAATTGGTCTAACAGAAACAAACTCAAACTCAATACTCTGATTTTATTTTCCTATATAGATTATTCACAAATCAATCAAGAATTATATTGCATTCCAATTTTTTTGTAAATATCAACAGAAAATTTCAAATATATTTTTCCAATGCTTAGTGGAGTACCTATAAATTTGAATAATTAGTACAGGTTACATATTTTGTTGTTTTTGAAACTAAAATTTTGTGCCTGAATATGAGCTCTTTGTTTTGTTTTCTTATTTTGTGAAATTTGTTTTATGGATTGTTCTTGGAATGAAAGACACACGAGATGTTATCCACAAAGTATAAGTCCAAATCTATTTTGTATTCTTTTCTCAAGTTCTAAGCATAGTTTCTGACACATAGAAACGCTCAAAATCATTTCTCCAGTATACAAATACCCACAATTTGGATCTTATAAAGCTTAGAAATCAGAAAGTAAAATCTTAAAATCACATAGTTTAAATAAAAGTTGAAACTCAATCATTATTATCCTACAAAAGAGAAAATTTATTGTTGGTTTATAGCTATCATCTTCTAATATAAAACACATTGATTTGTATACTTCAACAAGGTTCAAATGATTAAAAATTATAAGAATTGTAAACCCAAAGGGAAACTTTCCTAACAATGCATATATCTAGAAAAAGTCAAACATCCTTTTCAAGTATTCTGTAGGCTCTATTGTAATACTTTTGAAAACAAAATTAGATTAAATACCCATTTATTGAGCTAGAATCTCACAATTCTATAAATGTTATGATGCTCCAGCTAATTTGAATTGAATATTTAGTATACATGTCCCTCACTGACACATAGTTTTCCTATTTTTTTATTTAGACTTATAAACCATATAAATGCCAGCATTTTACATGTTAGAAAACTTAGCTATTTTGAGCAGCTTACCTATGCTAACACAGGTGGCAAGTAGGAGAGCCAACTTTTGAAATCCTTGCAAACTCCCTCCAAGTTTAGATTGGTTAAAACAATTCTGACCTCTGTATCTTTTTTATTATAACATCTAATCAGTTGGTGACTGGGTGTCCATCATCATTTTAAAATAGGAAATGTTCATATATGCAAGATCAATTGTCAACTTATCTAAAATTACATAGCTAATTATTGGCATGATGGCTAGAATATAGATGGCACTGATGGCACATTCCTATATCCAAGTAACTGAGGGAGCTCAGGAAGGAGGATTCCAAGTTCAAGAGCAGCTTCAGCAACTTAGTGAGACCTTGTCTCTAAATCAAAAATCAAAAGATGAGGAATGTAGCTCACTGGTAAAGTGCTCACAGGTTTAATGTCCATTCCCCACCCCATCCCCAAAAAACTAGATTATAAACTCAAATCCCTCAACCAGCAGCATGCTGATTTTTATAGTAAAATAAAATAAAGAAATCAAACTTTCTAGCTTTTTTTTATAAAAACAATGAATTCAGAAATTCTATGACAGTGGATGTAGGAGCATTCTTTAGTATTAGCAACTACAATTTCCTCACCAAGTTTGAGCCTTTGAAATCCCTTCCTTGAGTCATGAACTGAGACAGGAAGAAGGAAGAATGGAAGGGTTTTAGGAAGATTTATGTGGTCAGCACCTATACTAAACTGCCCCATGAAATTTTATTCACAGTGAATTTTAAATTAGGTCAAATTGAAGTCCCAAAGCTCAAGTTGACAGACACTTTTGTCGTCTGTTTTTGGAAGGAATTGGGAACAAGTCATGTAAAACTTATATGATAATCCTCACCCTGCAAACTTTACATAGCTTTGCTGAAGTTCAAATGAATAAAATAAGGTGCATTGGAAACTTTGCATATGGAAGGGTCTGTCATATTCTAAAACATCTTGTATACTTCATTGGGAAGGCAACTCTTTTTCAGTCACTTTTCCTAATAAAATACATTGATTGAATAGTACCTTTACTTTATTTGTCCAGAAATAAAAAGCTACTGATTGCTTAGAGTGATTCCTGGCCAGTATGAGGACAGTAGTGTGAAAAGATGCTGAGTTAGAGCTTTTTCCTCCTAACTATTGGCTGTGTATATAAAACACATCTTGCTTTTCAGGTTATTATATATCACATCAGCAATTTCTGAATTCTCTAGTAACAGTCTCAAAATTAATTTCCGAAATTAGAGCCTTGCAATATTTTAAAGTTGAGAACAAGGCACTGATCATGGGAAAGAGTACAAATGACTTCATCTTCCTGAAAAGTCAGTCAGTGCTCTCATTTTTCAACATTTTTTGAAGCCAGATTGGATTTTTGGATTGTATTTTGTCACCAAAATAAACATTAATATGTACAATAAACTAAATTGATTTAGAATACTTGTCACACAGAAACAGGAAGGAGGGCTGACATTTGAGATAACATTACTTTTAAACCCACAATATAGCCAAAATTAAGGCTTATAGCAGGTTTAAATCTGTTCCTTCAGTAAGTTTTAAGTTTCAATACTCATGATTTAAAAGTCATGTATATTTTTTAAAATATGGATAAACAAATTGCCTAGTGATTTAAAGAAATTTGTTGAAAGCATATTGTAGCTATCCTTGGTAGTGAATCATTGCCATGTAACATCAAACACTATAAAGTACTTATCTCCATCACTCTGGTGACAATTACTGAAAGGGCACATGTGACAATCCAGCACGTCCTTGAAGGACAGTGTGTTAAGACATCTCTCTATGTTGAGGTTATAGAATTTTTCCTTGTATTCATATAATTCACTATAAGAATATGATGACAAGTATTTTCACCTTTGAAAGCTAGTCAATTTTTACCTAAGCTTATTTCATTATGAAAAGAATTATTAACAATTAGATGTTTAACATAATACCAGAATAACCAACTATTGCTCCCTTCAACTAATTGCCCAGGAGCTACAGGAACAGCAGACCTATGGTCTTCATTCTCAGGTATCACAGGTAGGACCTTTTTAGTAAGTATTTCTAATGACAGATTATATTCTATACATTCTAGCCTTTTATAATTTTTCTTAGCACCTACTGTCTGAGATCTAAATTTGTGCCATATATTTTAGTTGTTTATTGTAATAGTCTGCATTTCTATGCAGCTTTCTTTATTCAGCAGGCAAGTGGTGCTAGCTGCTACAACAACAATAAAACAGGAAAAATCTCAGTGATTAGTTAAACACACACAATGTGTACTTTCTCAATTGTGCTACAGAACAAGGTGTGTCATAAACTGGCAACTTTGATTTGGTCTTTTAGAGAGACATTTTTCTATCATGTTATTTTCCCTTATCTAGGTACTTCAGCATCACTATATTCAATAATTAATGAAAAAGGGAGAAAATGTGAGATTATTTGTATGATTTTAGGGGCAAGATTGAAAGTGCTCTAGATCGCTTAGGTCCATATTCTATCAGTAGAAAAAATGTTTTACAGTAGAAAAAATATATACAGCTGAAGTGAGCAGCATTTTTCTCTTAAGAATATTGAAAGTAGAAACCATCACACATAATACAAGCACATCATATTGTTTGATGGATATACATCATAGAATTCACCATGTGATCTTTGGCTTGTTTTAACTGTTACATCTAAAGATTATTCAATTTTATATATCCCTTCATCTTTGTTCTTATAGTGGGAAGCACTAGGTCCCATTCTCTTCAAAAGTTAAGTAGCAAAAAGATATTTTTCTAGTGGAAAATTCTCTTGTGATACTATTAATACGAAATTATAGCAACAGGATTACCTTATAAACTTTATTATTTCATTGTTTATTAAAAAGAAAGTAAACCTATCAAACTCAAATAGTAGGTAACTTTTGTGGAAGTTTGATCAGGTTCCAAAATTAAAAGAAGTAATGTTAAAATTGCTACAAGGCAATTCCAGAATGGTAAAGTATCCATCTGAATGTTTGGAGCAAAATAAACAAAAACAACATCAACAAAAATCTTCCTTCCCAAACTGAGGTCAAATCTTTTATTTCACTTAAAAGTTACTTTTGCAGAAGATTTGGTTATTTTTATTACAAATATTTAAGGTTTAGTACATGATGTTTTGATATTCTCATCTTGACATGAACATACATAGTGAAGTGATTACTATAGTCCATCAAATTAACATAACCATCATATTTATATATAACTCTTTTGAATCCTGTTCTATCATTTCCTATGACTCTATAGGTTTCTCTTTAACTGATGACCATAACTCTCTTCCTGAAACTCATTCTGTTTGAGTTCTGCAAAATGGTGAATACTCTTAATTCTAACCTATAATTCCTCAATTTATTTCAATACATTTCAACAAAAATGTATTTACAGCCTAATATTTAAATACTTAAATATAAACTTGTTCCTCCCTTAAGGAATTTGAATTTAATTTAAAAATAAATAGGCTCAAAATAAATAATGTCAATTATAATAGCAAGTACTTTATTCAGTGCTTACTATCTTCCAGGAGCTCTTATAATTATAAGTATTATCTTATACACCCCTCTAAAGTGAATACTACTTATGTGTTCTATCAGAATAGTCATGTGAAGTATTACCATTCCCATTTTATAACAGACCAAAGTGAGGTAAAAAGAGGGTAAACAGTATTTTCAAACCTAGTAAAATCTATATTTCAAAGTTGGAATGTAACAAGAAAATAAGTCCACGGAAAGTGTTATTTGAACACCAAAACATGAAATTTGTTTTGCTTATGAAATACAGGGAAAATTATTTAAATACAGGGAAGGCTTCCTTAGAGGTAGTGGCTTTGGAGCTCGAACCTGGATATTGCATTCTAATAGCCCTACTCCTATTTCTCTGATTACTCCTTCCCAAAGTACTTCACCTGCACTTTTACTTTTGCTCACTTCTTAAATATTGGAAATAAAGTTTATTTGTGACTCTCTTCTTTTTATCTCTCTCTTCTCATCCTTTACCATATATATGTAAATGATCTGAAGTAGTTGTACAATTTTGGTACATCATTCATTCATTAACTGTTTTCATTCTGAAACATTATGGAAAACCCCAAAGTGCTTTATTTTATGTGGGTTTATATCTATCAACATCTTCTGTATTTGAAACTAAAACTGGGATAATTTAATATAAATTTATTGGCCAAGAAGTTTCTCACTATGCAAAAATTCAGAGAGTTAACTACAGCAACTTGGACTAAGAGTAGAAATGGAGTATGCAGAAAGATTTGAAATATTTTGTAATTTTCATCAGAACCTTTATAGTTCTTTGATTTTATGACTATTGCCACAGAATGCTTGACAGATTCTATAAAACTCTGGATTGCAAGTTTCTTGAGTGCAGAACTTATATCTTATTTCTCTTGGTAATTTCAGTGTTAAGAGTGGTGCTTGGCACAGGCAGTAGGTGATTGTGACGTGTTCACTGATTGAGTCTAACTTCCCACATCTTCCTACTGGTCTTCATAGATCTGTAACATGTGCATGATCCTCCTCTGATTCTGAGTCTCTTGCACTGTCCCGTCAGTATTCTAGGCAAGCTTACAAGACACCTTTACAATAATAAATGAGCTTACACAGCCATTCTATTAATCACATAGAATTGTCCATTCCAAATTAACTGCATGAGGAAAAATTAGATCCCCAAATAATTGTTATGTGTAATTGGCTGACTGAACTCACTAAATAACTTTCAAGTGGTCAGTTGCTCCATAAACTAGCCCAAAAAGCCAACAGTTGGCTAATTTCATGTGCAGTGAACTGTGTCTATTATTTCACCACCTGCAGCTAATTATGCCTTAAGAATGGAACACTGTCCTTTGGAAGTTGAGCGTAAGTTGGTGTCCAACTAATACATCTAACAGACCTCTTATGTTAAGAAAAAAGAATCAGATTAGAAACAATTAAAAGCAATGAAGGTTGTCACAAGCACAAGGGTTTTTTAATGACATTCATGCTCAACCAAGTTAATTCACATATCTTCATATGTGTGTTGGCTTAATGCCTCTGTCACCAAAAAGCAGCAGCTGCTGGCCATCTCTCAGCATTTTGCCATGAACATTTCTCATTCATATAATCTGAAGACTTATCCAGATGACTACATAGAATAGAAGACTTCATAATATATAAGCAGTCTATTTACTAGGCTAGCTCTCATTAAATCACTATTCAGACCAACCAGCTGGTATCAAACATTCTCATGTCAAAATAAATCTGTCCTTTAGCAGATGTTTGAGGAGCCAAGTAAAGAGGAAAGTAGGACTCAACCCTTCGACTTTATATATTTGATAAAATATTCCTACTGCAAACTGCAGCAGAAGAAAAATCCCCTAAAATGATGGTCAAATGATAAGCTATTAAATCTTCCTAACGAATATCTGTGTTAATTACATAGTCCATCACTGAAATCTGTGACTTTTGCATATTATCTTATTGCCAACTTGAAGTTCAATGACAAAAGAAGGTCAATTGAAGATGAACGATTTTCAGTAGTCATATTTTAAAGGGCATGGCACATTTTTCTAGTGGGAGAGGAAAAAAATACCACAATCTTGATGTTGTCTGAGTTCTTACAATCTCTTTGTGAATAAACAGGCCAGTGTTAAAGTTACTTTTTTGCTACTCATTTGAAAACAAATAAAAAGTTAATAAATTAATTAACACAGTGTGAACATTGGAAAGAAAATCAACAGGTGGCATATGAAACCTTGTTGAGTTCTATCCCGACTGCCATTTACTTTGTTAGTTCTGTCAAAGTGTTTAATCTCTGTGAGCTATATCTGTATTTTATCCCATTTTACATATGAAATAGATGAATGCCTTTAATTAGATTCCTAACATTGAATTATTATTTCATTTGTATATTTATATGCTTAATGTTGAGTTCATAATCAAAACTCATGAAAAATACAGAAAAACAAACAAAAAATCCTGGAATAATCAACAGATATGACAAACTTGATGAATTAAAAAATAATCTGCAAAGACAATGAACACTGAAATTATCAGAAAAAATATAAAATAAGTGAGTATATTTAACATACTTAGAAAAACAAAATAGGTTATTAAAAGTATGAATAAGAAACAAAAAAGTATAATATTTTGTCACCATGAGAGGGTTGGGGGGGCGTCTCTTCAGAGGCAAGAGACCTCTAATAAGAACTTCCAGACTCTTGACACATTGCAGAAAATAATTTAAGCACACCTTGGATTTTAGCAAAAATGAAGATGTGTATTCTTAGTCCAAAATGCAGGCTATCTCAAGAATGATAAAACAGTGCTTTGGAGGTCTTGGGCTCTTCTTTTAAAGGAAACTTTGTGGGGGAGAGGACATGGGAAGGTGCTTTATGATGGTCTGGCTGTTCTCAGGATCACTGTGTCCATTTTCTGATGCGTACATGTTTGGAATGAACCCTATGTTACAGGTTTCTTAAAAATATTATATCCCTGTTTGCTTAATCTATTCTAAAAATACATGTGTTTGTGCACTGCCTAGGGAAATTTTCTTAAGCGAATGAATTTCCAGTAATGTTAAGATTGTGAGTGAAGTTACAGGAACTTAAAGATTTACAGATTACTCAAGAATTTGGAAACGACAGGCCTGGGAATAAAGCTGGCCTCATGAGGAAAGGTATGAGGTACTTTAGCATAGGCTTTCAGATTAAGGTTAGTCTCCTTTCTACTTATCTATATTTATTTTATATTCTACCTCAATTTGACTGGGGGAATTTGACAAAGGTTAAACTAGGTCTTGAAAAATAAAAATTAGGGGAGACTGAGCAAGATGGCAATAGAGTAAGATCCTATAGAAAACTCTTAGCACAGATAGGCCAAATTGAACAGCTAGCTATCCAAGCACCAAACTACCAGCATAAGAGCTGAGGATATCAGATGAGAAAACCTAGTGACTGTTTTTAGCATAACAAAACAAAAAGATCATTGAAGCAGAGTTTCCTGGGTCACCCCTCTCTCCCAATTCCAAGCAGCCTGAAGAGAAGGACCTCCCACTTGGGAGAGGGAAAGGGAATTAAGTTGTAGGCCCTAGACTTGAAACCCAGTACTAGACAGACAACAGTGAAACCCAGTGCTAGGGAAAATCCAACATCCTCTACCACTAGCTTGTAGACTAAGGCTCTGTAACTGCTAGGCAGCAGAGACTACCTCCATCACAACTTCTCCAACCTCAGATACCAAAGTAAGGAGCAGGACTCGGCCTACTGAGGAACAGGGCATGAAAGCTATTATAGGGTTTTGCCTCAGAGCACAGTGCCAAGCCTGATGTACTGAGACCCAGAATCCACTAGAAATTGGTTATTGGTTGGATATGAGGTATTCCCCCAAAAGTTAATGTGGTAGGCAATGCAGGAATATTCAGAGATGAAATGATTAGATTAAGAGAACTATAACATAATCAGTGGATTAATCCATTTGCTGGATTAATCATTTGAATGGATGACTGGGAGGTAACCATAGGCAGTTGGATATGGTTGGAGGAAGTAGCTAGGGCCATACCCTTTGGGATTATATCTTGACCCTGACTCCTCTCTCTCTGCTTCTTGGTTTCCATGACTTGAGCAGCTTTCCTCCACCATGCCATTCCATAATGATATTCCTGCATTGGAGCCAGTTGACCATGGACAGAACCTCTGAAACCATGAGTCAAAATAAGTTTTTCCTCATTTAAGTTGATATTGTCAAAAACAACAATGAAAAGCTGACTAACACAAAACTAATTTCCCCATATGCAGGCCCAAACCCACAGACAGAGCCTCGAGACCAGCTCCAACATTAGGTAGAGACCTGTGTGCCTGTAAGACAGACCCAAATTTTAGCTATAAAAGTTCCAAACTTGGAGTGGGCCTGGAACACAACTACTCTACTTTTAAGACTATGCAGGCCTCTGCATTTGTGAGACTTGGGTACAACCCAGTTTAGCACCAGCCTTGGTGGCCAAGAGACTGTCTCCTCCATCCATTATCCAACTGCAGGCAGCACATCTATCACTGGGTTAGTGCTTTCAGAAAACTCTCTAACACTCCCCCTGCAATAGGCAGAAATGTATGCTCCTGTGGGATAGGCTAATATTTTGGCCTGTATCACCCCTGGCTGTATCACAGGCCTTTATACATTCCTGAGAATAGGTCCTTGTGGCTGTGAGGCTCAGGTACAAATCAGGTTAGCATCAGCCTTTGTGATGCCAAGAGTCTACTTTAACCAATACTACCCTATTTTTGACCAGCATCTCATGGCCTAAGACTGCATTTGCTGGGGGTAGGACAGGGTTGTAATCACAAAACTTTGCCCTGGAGCTTAGTACATAATTGGTGAAACTAAAAATTGCACAGATTCTATTTGCCCCCATCCCTGGGTGGGGGGATAAAACTACATATCTGACAAAGTATTTTTATACAGAATATACAAGAAAATCCAACTCTCAATCCAAAAATATAAACAATCTGATTCAAAAATGAACCAATACAGCTAAACAGATAATACTCAAAAGAAGACATAGAAATGTCCAACAAGTATATGAAAAAAAGTTCAACCTCACTCATTATCAGGGGCATGCAAATCAAAATCATGATGACATACCATCTCACTGTGGTAAGAATGGTCAATATAAAAAAGATAAAAGATTACAAGGGCTGGCAAATATGTGAAGAAAAGGGAACCCTTATATAATATTGATGGGAATGTAAATTAGGAAAACCATTATGGAAAATATTATGGAAGTTCCTCCAAATACTAAAAGTAAAATAAGCTAAAATATAATGAAATCCTGTTATTTGCAGCATCATGGATAGAACTGGATATCGTTATTTAAACTGAAATAAGGAAGGCACAGAAAGGGAAGCACCACATGATCTCACTCATATAATTTGAAAAGTTGATATCAGACAAGTTGAGAATTGTGAAAACTTTCAAAATATTTCCTTATTGCTTCTTGAAATGCACACTACATTATTTTTACCTATATTCACAAAAACCCACCGGATGTTTTTGTTCCTAACCATTTGTAACTTAGTACATATTGATCAAATGTTTCCCCCATACTGTCCCTGGTCTCTGGTAGTCACTGTTCTACCTGAAGAGAAAGAAATATTTTTATTTTTGCATAATACTTTGTAGGACAAAGTTGGTCTCAATTTTGAAAAAACTCCCAAATGGTGTCCTTCTTCCTCAAAATATTCTTTCCTCCATGAAACTATATGTATACAAATAAATTTGATCCAAGTTTAAATGCCATTTAAAATTAATTTTACTCTTTGTTTTTCCATCAGAATTGTACATGTGTCCTTTTCAAAATGTGATTGGAAATGAGCAGCTCCCATTTTGCAGAGCTGCAATTTATAAGCAATGTTGAGTTTTCCTCCTCTTTTGTGCTCCTGCTTTCATAACAAATGAAACCCTAACATTTTGCCTCAGAAATGAGACTATCAGAAATTTAAATGACAAACTTTATCCTTGAACAATAAAGAGCTAGAGAGAAACAATATTGAGGATCACCTGAAAACAAACCAAACATTCTACATTAGCTTTTTTTTGGATATTTACTCTGCATATTGGCATAATAAAAGTACTGAGGAATACTATTAAAGTAGGCATATCTAAATTTTCTCAGTATTCCCTGAGAAGCAATCAACCAAAATTTCTTAAATACTTTTGGTCTCCTGGGTACTCTTCTAGGTGCTGGAAATACAAAGGTACAAAAAAGAGACAGATTACCTGGAGATGAGCAAGGAGTATTCAGGGGAATGCATACTAAGCCTCATAGAGGCAACACGTGGACTCATCCACTCAGAAAGTAGTGTTCTACAAAATGACTGCTCCCTGGCAATATCTGACAAGTGTCTGTTGGAGATCACCAGTTGCTCTAATAGTAAAAGGGAATCTGGACCTTAACAAGAGTGTTTCCAGCATGACTGGAAGGGAATTGCAAATATAAATGACATTGTTTAAGTAGATTCTACGGGAATAATAGATGTTGTTGTGAGAATGGATAGAAGATTTCATCCACCTTAGAATATGCCAAGTTATGTTCCTGGAAAGATCAGTTCCTCTGTAAATGTTTCAATGATCAAGCAATTTTGGAAAATTTCAAAGTCTTATTTCTTGGCAATTTATAGTGTATGTAAGCATTTTCGTGGAAGGTCTCTTCTAAAACAGCAAATTAATAGTTATTTAAACTTGCTTTCTAAGCATATGTGTTTGCATAGCCTTCTATGTTATTTTAGTAAACACAATTGAACAGGGTCTATCTTTGTTAGAATACAATACAATGAGGAAAATAAGGAATGAACAACATAGGTGTGATGCAACAGTTTATAATTAATTTAATGTATAATGGAGTAGATTTTATAGAGCCAAGTCAAATTTTAAGCTCAAGCTCTCTAACCAAGAGCATTTTTAACATACTATAATGGATAACACAGTGGAGGAATTAGAATGCAGGGTTGTGAGTAACCAATAGAACCACAAATAAATTATTCTTATTTTCTGTAGAGAATGAGAGCATTGCAGGTGTCTGCATGGTCATCTTTATTCTATTAATATTTTTCATCTTGTATAGTCTCTAAATATGCCTAAATTTTTTTGATGATTCTTTTTTTTATTTTTACAGACTTCATTTTGATTCATTGTGCACAAATGGGGTACAAATTTTCATTTCTATGGTTGTACATGATGTAGATTCATACCATTCTTGTTAATCACACATGTGCATAGGGTAATGATGTCTGTCTCATTCTACCATTTTTCATACCCCACCCCTTCCCCCTCTCATTTCCCTCTACACAATCCCAAGTTACTCCACTCTTCTCTCAACACCCATCCCCCAACCCGATTATATATCATCATCTACTTATCAGGGAAAACAATATGACTAAATTTTATCAACATGGAATTGAAAAGTGGAAACTCAATAAGTGTTTTTATATTTTGCCAAATCACACCTTGCATAATATTTCTGATAGTATAGATTAGGTTTAAGACAGTGAATACATTCCCATCTTATTAAATATTATTATTAAACACTTTTTAAAAGTATCTCCATACAGTAGTGGCATAAATTAGGTATGTGTCTTGGAAACTTCAAGAGAATGAATTGACTGGCTTACTGTTATTGTTTCATAATAAGGTTTCATTTTTATTTTTCATTAATATTAAATAAAATGTTCTCACATAAAAGTACTCACATCTTAAACATGTAGCTCAAATAATTTTCAAAAAAACCCTTAAATTCATTCAATGAATACCCATGTCAAGTAATAAATCATTGCCAGCACCCCAGATGTATTTTTTGGGATCATTTCCAGATTATGTGTTCCCCCAAAATAACCATTACATGATCATTTATGATTTTTACTTATTACTATGTGTACATATTCATAGAATATAGTATGATATTACAATAGATGTAAGCAATGTGTAATCACTAAGATAAGGTAAATAGCATTTACACCTCCTCGAACATTGATGATTTTTATTTATTAGAAATTTTTGGACACTTTTTTCCCTCTACTTATTCTTAAAATGTCATAAATTTTTGTAAACTATAATTACTATTCTATAGAACATCAGAATTAATTCCTTCTGCCTAACTGTTTTGGTACTCATTATCCAACCTCTATTTGTCCCCCATCATTTCTCCCATTAAATGTGATCATGACTACCCTCATGATTTCTAACACCATTGAGGAGTTTTACCAGTATTCACATTAAGTGGAATAATACAGTATTTATTATTTTTGTATGTCATTTAACTCAACATTGTATCTGTGAGATTCAAATATGATCTTGTATCATTACAGATAGTTCACTCTTATTGTATAGTATTAAAATATATAGCATTTTGCTGTGTGAGCATATCACAGTTTGTCAATTGTACTGTTGATAAGATATTATGAAGTGACCTTCCATGAAAATAATTTATAGGTACATGAACAGACAGGAAGATTCAAAACCAAGAGGTATCCAAATATTTGACTTTCCTCATTATAACTCAGTGCTTCTTTGTTAAAAACAAGTAGGCATATATGGGTTGGTAGGTTTTTTAATTCTCTATTTTCTTCTATTTGTCAATGTATGCATCCTTTCACCAACATCTTCACATGATCTTAATTACTGTAGTTGAATAATTGGTCTTCATATCTACAATAGTACATCCTTCAATATGGTTTTTAAACTTCCTAATTATGTTATGTATTCCACCCTTGGAATTTCTAAAAGAATATTAAGGCCACCTTGAACAATATATCATCATAAAATATACATAATCCCACTGCTTGGATTATATATAAGCCTGCTTGGCAGTAGGATTGTATAATTAAGGGTGTTGAAATAAATAAAATGGCGATCAAGAATTTTATATCCAGAGTCGAGCATGGTAAGGCTTGCCTTTAATGCCAGCAACACAGGAGGTTGAAGCAGGAGGATTGCAAGCTCAAGGCCAGCCTTAGTTACTTAGCAAGGCCCTAAACCATATGATTATAGATGCGAGTCTTGACCAAAATAGTAGCAAAGAAAATCCAGCTGCTTATAAAATTATTATATGTCATATCCAAAAAGGACTCATCCCACAAATGCTAGACTGTTTCAATTTGTGAAAATCAATAAACATAATACACTGTAATAATGGAAGAAAAATAAAACACATTTCATATCAATTAATGCAGGAAAAGCAACTGACAAATTGCAGCAACTTCCATGATAAAAAAATTTTAACAACTATAAATAGAAGGAATATTCCCCCCATGAAAAGATCCATTCATGAAAACCCCACAGCTAATATTATATTGTGAAATAATGAATTATTTTTGTTGAGATATTAATATTTGAACTAGTAGATTAGTCATTTTCAGAAAGACCTTTTCAGCTGTAGATAGACACAATAACTTTATTTTTATGTGGTGCTGAGTATTGAACCCAGTGCCTCACATGTGCCAGGCAAGTGCTCTACCACTAAGCTGCAACCCCAGTGCAAAGAAAGACTTTTAAAGATATTGAATTACCTCTTCAACTCGTAATTAGGGAAGATTCAGTGATTCTTTGTACCTCTGCTTAAGGCTGAATATGATGGTAAGAAGATGATTCATTTCTCAATATTACTCTGTATCTCTTTAGGAAAAATAGACTGAGCTTAGAACTAGAAATTCTGAACCCCACCAAATACGTGACACAAATTTCTCTTGAGAAGAAGCATTTTATTTTTTGTGAAACCTGTATTTTTAAAGAGTATGTGAAAAAAATTATTTCACAATTTTACACAAATGGAATGATGCCAATCTTTCAACCACAGATTCCCAAAGTGGGGACCACATTCCTGTTACTCTGAGGTAAAGGATCTTGTCTCCTGTGATTTTGCAGTAAAATTTCATAAAACTCTGAAAAGACAATTCAAACAATTCCAATGATTAAGCTGTGAACTGCTCTTGCTTGGTACATTGTATGATGTGACAAGATTTTATAAGGCTTAATGGGATGTAAACACTTATGTCACCCATTTGCAGAAAAGAGACAACTCCATTTAAGTTACATCTATTTTGTAACAACAAATTGTAATTGAAATGGAGCAAACACAATTATCTTCGTACAGCCAGCCAGTGAAATGTTTCTTCTATATAGAGAACATGAAAAAAAGATAATACAAAGGACAAAGAAGAGATAAAAAGTAGACTCCTCTTCCTGAAAGAAAGACATGGTGAAAGAACAAATAAAAAAATCAGGCGAATTGCCTTCCTTCAGTCAGGTCATTATCTGGTATGAGAGATAGAGGAAAATATTTCTACAATAGAAAAATGCATAAAATGCTAGAAAAACAGAGGATAATAATTAGGTACTAAAATGACTAAGACTTTCAAGTGTATAGCTCAGTGGGCTAGCATGTGTGAGGGCCTCTTTTCAATTTGCAACACTGCAAAACTCAACACACAAATAAAAAAGAAAAAAAAATACAAAATGAGTAAGAATTCATTACAGACAATGAATAGACTCAAACTGAGACAAATTCTCCATTGGAATGTCTAAGAGTTATGCTCTGATCTCTTTCTCTACTATACTTCTTCAACAGTCATGAATTTCAATATATGGTATCACCAATAACCCAACTGCTCTGACACAGACACCTCATAGTCATCCTCTATTCTTAGTACTCACCTCACATCAAATCTAATCAGCAAATCTTGTAAGAACAACTTTTACAATATAGCTACTGTCTGATCACTTCTCTCTATCCCTACTGCTGTATCTTTGGCTCAATTTGACATCTTTTATTCATTCTTACTGAAACTATTTTGAACAAGATCATAATTTTCTGATCTCTGGATTACTCACTAGATTCCCATATCCTAAATTGGCTCTCGGATTCTACCTTTGTCTTCTGTCTAATGTCCAGTGTCTACAATCCTGTTAACATGTAAAATATCTTCACTTTTCCGCTCAACAATTCTGAAATGCCGTCCTATATCATACAGAGCAAAAGCCAAACATACAGTGGCTTACAAGTTTCTACAGGAGATGATCCCCCTGTCTTACCTATTTTTACAAGTCTCCCCCAAGTTGCTCCTGATTCTGCCAGTGCTACCCTAGGAATTTTTTCACAATATCTTCCCTTAGATCACAATGTGTCTTCCCAAATACCTGCATAGATCACTCCCTCATATGTGTTTTGTGACTGGTAAAAAGTCACCACTTCAGAGTCCTCCCCTAACCATTCTTTCTATTCTTTCTAAAGTAGGACCACCAACTTTCACTTTATACATTCTATACTCTGTATTATTTTTCTTAATAGAACTTATTGCTTATCTATATCTTTTTTTTTTTTTTTTTTTGCGGTGCTGGGGATTGAACCCAGGGCCTTGTGCTAGCAAGGCAAGCACTCTACCAACTGAGCTATATCCTCAACCCGCTTATCTATATCTTATACCTATTATTTTTATTGGCTCTCTCCAACTCAAGGACAAAAGCTGAATTAAAACAGACAATTTTTCTCTTTTAATTATTGAACAGAGAAGAGAGAAACCCCAGTTGAATGTTTCCTAAATGAACAAAAATATATAAAAAATAACAAAATTAGATACTTCTGTCACAACATCATAAACAGTAAGTCCTGGTTCTATACTAAAGCTTTTAAACTGAACAATACAAACCTATGTTCATGATACTGAAATAGTAAAGGATTTCTTAAAAGAGATGTAAGAGACACAAACAAGCAGGGTGAATACAGTCAGGGACTCGGCCTGGAAGCTGTGCTCCTGGGCAGCAGTGGGTGGAGGCCCTCTGCCCCAACACTGGATTGCTTGGGAGGCTCCTGAGGACCAGACCCACACGGGAGATCAGCCAGTGTCCGCCCCAGGGCTGGGTCCATCTAGTCTCTCCAAAGAAGGCCCCACCCAACAAAGCCTTTCCCTGAGGCCTGAGGAGACCTCAGCACCACCTGCGGGAACTCCACCCACCACAGAACCTGCAGGAGCTGCTCCCTGGGCGTGCCCGGAACTGGTCCTAAGGGACCTAATGCCAGGGGCAGTGTGTCCTAACCATCCCACCTCCCCACAGCTGAGTGTGTGCCCACCAGCTTCAGTCTTAGGCCACTCCACCTGGCAGCTCAGAGAGCAACCCCCAGGCAGGACGGGGCTGACGACCCCCACCCCTTGCTCTCTCCACCTGAAGGAAACTCAAGAAGAGCTGGAAAGAAAGACTGTGGGACATGGACAGTGAGTGACCACCCAATCTGGTCTACTGTTTTGACCACTTCAGTGGAGAAGGTTCCTTTATTCTTCACTAAGAGTTTGGATTAATTTAATTTTTGCGTTTTATTTTATTTTTATTCTTTCAGTGTGTGCATGTGTGTGAGTGTGTGTGCCTGTGTTATAAACTCTGGCTGTGCTGATTGGTTCAGGGTCACATATACATACACTTACTGGTTTCTTTCTCTCTCATCTGGAGAACTTTTAATGTAATTATTTTTCCTATTACTGTCTTTTGAGGGTTTGGGTTTTTTGGATGGTACATTTTTGTTTGTTTTTTTATTATTTTCATTTGTTTTGCCTCTTTCTTCCTATCTTCTGCTAATTACCAAATTCTGTGGCAGGGATTGTTCTAGATGGGTCAGGAGATAGAGCAATGAACAAAACAGAGTAATGAGCAAAACTGTTTTCATGGAGCTTATAGGAGATGCAGACAACAAAATTATAAAACAAAACTACATAGCATGTGTTAATAAGTATCATTAAAGAATGGAAAGTAGAGGAGAGGGGTTCACAGGGAAAATAATGCAGTATACTTTATGTAGGTGTTCAAAAGAGGCATCAATGATTAAGTGACATTTCAACAGAAACTTGAATAAAGTGACAGAATAGCAAATGTAGATTTGGGAAGTGTAGTGGGCAGAATAAATGGTTCCCAAAGATGTCCATGTCCTAATCCCTGTAAACTGTGAATATGATATTTCACATAGCAAAAGACACTTACAGATATAAGTAAGGATCCTGAGATGGGAAGATTATCCTGGGTTATGTAGGTGGGTCCAATGTAGTCATGAAGGTCTTCATAAGCAAAAGAGGGAAGCAGATGAGAGGTCAGAGAGACTTTGAAGGTCGAGGAAGGGGTCATAAGCCAAGGAAAATGGATGGTCTCTAGAAGATGGGAACAACAATGAAATAAATCCTCTCTTAAGAGACTCAGTGATTGGGCTGGAGTAGAGTGCTTGACTAGCACCTGTGAGGCGCTAGGTTCAATCCTCAGCACCACATAAAAATAAATTTAAATATTAAAGGTATTGTGTCCGTCTACAACTAAAAGAACACCCAAGTGATAATATTCTTAAAAAAGAGAATCTATGATGTATTCAATCGTGCTAAGACACCTAAATTTTAGCCAAGTGAGATTCATTTAGGATTTCTGACCTCTGTAAGATGATCAATTTGTGTTGCTTTAAGCTACTAAGCATATGACAATTTGTTTCTAGCCTTCAAAATAAACTAGATGAAACAGGCATTTCCAAAAGAAAAATGCAGCAAGTGAAATGGGTCATAGGTATGATTATACTTAGTGTATTTAAGCAAAAGCAAGGCAGTCAGGGTGACTGAAGTTCAGAGAGCAGAGAAATAGTGAGAATAGATGAGGTCAGTGAAATAGTAATGGCCAAATCAGGTTTCGTAGGCAATGATAGGGCCCTTGCAGTTTACTCTGGATGATAAGGGAAAGCATTTGAAGAATTGGGATGGAATAATCAGGAAAGGTTTCCTGGAGGAGTTAGCATTTCCACTGACTGTAGGACAAATAGGACTTTAACAGCAGAATGTCAGATGCAAGAGGATAGCATGAATGCCAGAGTGGTTGTAATCGGTTCAGGGAAGGTTCAGAGATGATATTAAGACTACTTTAGGGCTGGGGATAGAGCTCGGTTGGTACAGCGCTTGCCTCACATGCACAAGGTCCTGGATTCGATCCTGAGCAACAACAACAACAACAGAAAAGATGACTTTACATGTGAAAGTACCGTGGAAAGACCGATAAATTGATAAAGGTTGATAAGTTGAACATCATCACAATTTTAAACTTGTGCTCTGTGAAAGACTATAAAGATGAAGAAAAGACAAGGTACCAAGTGGGAGAAGATATTTGCAAGCCACATGTGTGACAAGGGTCTAGTGTCTATAACACATGAAGAATTCTAAGAACAGTAGAAGTGAAGCAATTCAATTAAAAAATGAAAGGGTATTTCTCCAAGGATGATATACAGATGGCATATAGGCCTTTTCTCCTTAAAGATAACCACTGTCAAAAATTAGGAATGGACCCACCATTTGACCCAGCTATCCCACTCCTTGGCTTATACCCAAAGACTTAAAATCAGCATACTACAGTGATGCAGCCACATCAATGTTCATAGTAGCTCAATTCACAACAGTTAGACTGTGGAACCAACCTAGATGTCCTTCAACAGATGGATGGATAAGGAAAATGTGGTATTTATACACAATGGAATATTACTCATCCATAAAAAAAGAATGACTTTATGACATTTGCCAGAAGATGGATGGATTTGGAGACTATTACATTAAGAGAAGTCAGCCAACCCCAAAAGCAAAGGTTGAATGTTCTTTGATATATGGATACTAACACACAAGGGGATGGAGACTAGAAATTCAGTAGATTAGACAAAGGGGAAAGAAGGGAAGGGAAGGGGAACAGGAACACGAAAGACAGTGGGATGAATCTGACTTAACTTTCCTATGTATATATTTGAATACACCACAATTTATCTCTTGTTAGCACAAAAAGACTGGGCAGGATGCAAACCTCATGTGTCATCTCAGCAGTTTATTCAGGGAGATGAAAATGGTGGCCATGGACCCACTCTACCGGTGGAAAATGAGCCACTGAACAAAGAAAGGGACTGGGTTTATATAGGTTATTTTGAGAATGGTCTAGTGAACATATGCCAGTTTGCTTGGATATGTAAGAATGTAACTCTTTTGGTCAGGGCCTGCAGACGGTGTGTGAAGAGAGTTTACTTTGGAGGAGATGAAGGGCCTCCCAGAGACTGTTTCTTTTAAGGGTGATAAAACACCTCCTCCCTGTCTGCATCTGGCTGGCACCTGGAAAACATTTGTCCTGGAAGATGAACGCTGTCAGCACATGTCCTCCATTTTCACTCCCTTTTCTCAGGTCTCATTATCTTGGGAATTTTTAATTTTCCATATCCATTAATCTCCACATCATGTACGACCACAAGAGTGGGATCCTAATTAGAATAAGATGTCCTCCATATATAACTATGTCAAAATATACTGTATTGGTCCTGCATAACTAAAAATAACTAATAAAAGTAGGAAAGATAACAACTATCAAGGCAAACAAACAAAAGCCCCAGTACAATAACAAAAGAAATAAACTCAAAATATTTATTTTTCTTTCTTTTTTGGTACCACGGATTATACCCAAGGGTACTTAATAACTAAGCCACGTCCCCAGCCCAGTTTTACATTTTATCTAGAGACATGGTCTCACTGAGATGCTTAGGGCCTTTCTAAGTTGCTAAGGCTGGTTTTGAACTTAAGGTCCTCCTGCCTTAGACACTGGAGTTGCTGAGATTACAAGTATGAGCCACCACGTCCAGTACTATGAGTCTTAGTAGACATATATATTCATATAACTACCATTAACCCAAGATACAGAACACTTCCATAAAGCCAAAACATTCCTGTGTACCCCATGTAGTCAAGTGTAGCTACCTCCCTTAATCCTTATCAGCCATCAATCTGTTCTGTCTCTACTGTTGTGCCATTTAAAGAATGCATACAACTGGTGTCATATAGAAAGCAGCCTATTGAGACTTACTTCGTTCATCTAGTATAAAGAATTTTTGTGTGAGTGCATACTTAAATTTTTCTTGGGTAATTATTAAGGAGTAGGGTTTCTATAGTAACTTTATATTTACCTTTATAAGTCATTGCTGACATGTCTTTTATATGGTACTAACATTTTTGTCTTTCTAAAAAATTGATTTATGAATATGAAATACTCATCTATATCTCTAGCAACATCTCTTGTCTAGAAGTCTACTTAGTCTCATATTGCAGTCACTGCTTCTAAGCTTAGTCTTTACAAGATATGACTTTTCTACCTTCTATATTCAAACTGTATTTTGTTTAAAATTTGTTTTTGTCAAGTAAAGTCCCACATTTTCTCAAGGTATTCAATAGGCAGCTATTTCATACTTTGGTTGTTTTATACATTCACCATATTATTGATATATTTTATCTACCATGTCTTATATTATTCCTTGAATATTTACATCATCTTTATTTAGGTATATTATTTCAATTGGAATTGGATCTTGTATCCACTGGGAAGAAAAAAAGTACATTTATTCTTTTCTAAATGACTACCCAGTTTCTCAATATCATTTATTTAAAATCCTTTTTGATACAGTGATATTAAATGTTATCTTTATTTGTATACTAAAATTTTATATAAAGTGGGTTCTATTTCTGAATTTTCCATTCTATTGCTTTGATCTGTCAGTCAACTTAAATACTGGTACCACATTCTTTTTTTTTTTTAATTTACTTATTGATTCATTGAACACAAATGGAGTACAGCTATTGTTTCAATGGTTGTACACAAAGTAGAGTCACACCATCTGTGCGTTCATGCATGTACACAGCGCAATGGTATCTGTCACACCATTTTGTTATTATTTTTACCCCCCACCATGCCCCCACACCTCCCTTCCCTCTATGCTATCTATCCTTCCTCCATTCTTGCCACCCTTCCCCCCCCATTATGCATCATCATTCATTTATCAGTGAGACCATCCGGCCTTTGGATTTTTGGGATTGGCTGATCTCACTTAGCATAACAGTCTCCAACATCATCCATTTACCTACAAATGCCATAATTTTATGCTTCTTTATGGCTGAGTGATATTCCATTGTGTATATATACCACAGTTTCTTTATCCATTCATCTACTGAAGGGCATCTAGGCTGGTTCCACAATCTAGCTATTGTGAATTGAGCAGCTATGAACATTGATGTGGCTGCATCACTGTAGCAATCTGATTTTAAGTCCTTTGGGTATAGGCCAAGGAGTGGGATAGCTGGGTCAAATGGTGGATCCATTCCAAGTTTTCTAAGGAATCTCCACACTGCTTTCCAGAGTGGCTGCACCAACTTGCACTCCCACCAGCAATGTATGAGTGTACCCTTTTCCCCACATCCTCGCCAACACCTATTGTTGCCCGTGTTCTTAATAATAGACATTCTAATTGGGGTAAGATGAAATCTTAAGGTGGTTTTGATTTGCATTTCTCTTATAACGAGGGATGTTGAACATTTTTTCATAAATCTGTTGATTGCTTGTAGATCTTCCTCTGTAAAGTGTCTGTTCATTTCCTTGGCCCATTTATTGACTGGGTTATTAGTGTTCTTGGTGTAAAGATTTTTGAGTACTTTGTAGATTCTGGAGATTGGTGCTCTATCTGAAGTGTGTGTGGCAAAGATTTTCTCCCACTCTGAAGGCTCTCTCTTCACATTGCTGATTGTTTCCTTTGCTGAGAAGAAGCTTTTTAGTTTGACTCTATCCCAATCATTGATTCGTGCTTTTATTTCTTGCGCTTTGGGAGTCAGGTTAAGGAAATCTGGTCCTAGGCCAACATGATGAAGATTTGGACCTATTTTCTCTTCTATTAGGTGCAGAGTCTCTGGTCTAATTTCTAGGTCCTTGATCCACTTTGAGTTGAGTTTTGTACAGGGTGAGAGATAAGGGTTTAGTTTCATTTTGCTGCATATGGATTTCCAGTTTTCCCAGCACCATTTGTTGAAGAGGCTGTCTTTTCTCCATTGCATGTTTTTGCCTCCTTTGTCAAGTATGAGATATCTGTATTTATGCGGGTACCACATTCTTTTAACTATGTGTTTTAAGTTTTAATAGGTGTTAGGGAAATAAACATTTAGATCCATTCTTTCAGTATTTTACAGCTATGTTTCCACCTTGGTTTTTTTTTTATTTCTTTCAAACAATATTTCATTAGGATTGCACTATATATTTAAAGCAATATATGTAAAATTGACATTGTGATATTGAGAGGTTCTAACCAAGAATAAGTGATGTGTTCCCATTAGTTCAAAACTAGTTCAATAAGGATGGCTTAAACATTTCTTATGAAACATTTCAAGGTATTTTATCTTTTTGTTGCTATTATAAATGACACGTTCTCTTCCATTTATCCTCTAACTGGTTGCAATTCATGGACATAATGATTATTACCATTGTAGCCATATACCATGTAAAACTTTTAGAACTGAGTTATTCTTTCATTGATTTGCTAGGGTTTCACAGGGTTTCACAGGCATTCTACTATGTAATCTCTAAGGATATATATATATACACATATATATACACACACACATATATATATATATATATACACATGTATATATATATATGTATTTCTCTTTTTTCATAATTCTTATGCTCCTAATTACTTAATAGTGGACATTCTTGCCTCATAGTAATGTGTATCTTTTGTAATTTCCTACTAAGATATATATTATATAGAGAGGCATTTTATATATTTTAAGGAAAGGTACATTCATTTTTAGCATCTCAACCATTTTTAATTTTTAATAAATGGTGATAGAATTTCTGTTAATGTCATTATTATTGGTATGAATATAGATAAATAAATCAGTGAAATACAACAGGGGCTTAATATGTATATCCACCTAAGGAAATATTTGATAACTTTTATTTAACTTTCAATTGGCAAGTACTAATTTCCTATATTTATAGGGTATATGTGATGTTTCCATGAATGTACACATTGTAGGAAGGTTAAATCAGTCTAACAGATCCACCACCCCACATGTCATTTGTTTGTGGTAAAAACATCTAAAACCCACTCTTTAGAAAACTCTGTATACTTTGGCCATCATCCGCGCTTTCCAAATCTACTCCTCTTCCAACCTTTGGAAACAATTATTCTGCTTTCTACTTTGGTGAGTTTGACATTTTTAGATTGTTCATATAGCTGAGGTCATGCTGTATTTGTCTCTCTATGTCTCACTAATTTCACTTAACATAAAGTCATTTGGGTTCATCTATATTTTCACAAATAACAGGATTTGTGAACTATTTTAAAGCCTAAGTATTTCACTCGGGATACATACCACATTTTCTTCATCCATTCATAAATTGATTATTAGTAATGCTATAATAAAAGTGGAGATATTGATTTTAATTCCTTTCAATATATTCCCAGAAGACATATTACTGGATCATATGCTAGTTCTATTTTTAGTTTATTTGAGAAACCTGCATATTATTTTCCAAATGGCTGCAATAATTTACTTTCTCAACAATAATGTACAAGTGTTCCCTTTTCTCTGCATCCTTACCAATGCTTATTATATTTCATATTTTTTGTCTTTTTTGATAAGTCCCATTCTTATAGGAGTGGAGTGGCATTCCTTGTGGTTTTAATTTACATTTCCCTGATTATCAGTGCTGTTGAGCATGGGTTTATACTGGTGGATCATTTGAGAAATGCACATTCAGGCTTATATGAGTCAACTTTGTGCTTCTTTCACAAAAGACCTGAGAAATCAACTTAAAGGAGGGAAGATTTATTTTTGCTTGTGTGTCAGAGGTTTTACTTCATGTTTAGCTGGTACTAACATAGAAACATTTTGGCAGAGGGCTGTGACAGAGGAAAGCTGCTCACCTTGTGGCAACAGGAAGTAGACAGAGACAGGAGAAGGGACTGGGGACAAGACAGTCCCCAAGGGCAAAATTGAAATTCTCACTCCATTCAACTAGGTCCCACCTGCTATCATTTCAATCACCTCCTAATAGTTCATTTAGCTATGAATCCATCAATGGCAAAATCCATTTATGAGGCAAGAGCCCTTATGACTCAATCATTTCCTAAAAGCTCCACCTCTAAACCTTGATACATTGGGGATGGAGACTTCAACACATGAGCCTTTGCTGGTTTATCCATTTTTTAAATGTAGAGGTTTTCTTTTATTATTGAGTAGTTTGAGTTCTTTATATATTTGGAATATTAATAGAGTTCGAGAGTAGAGTGGCAGTTACCAGAGAGTAGGAATTTTAGAGGGGGAAAGAGAGTTGGAAAGAGGTTGTTCAATGGGTACAAAGTTATAACTAAATAGGACTAAGACTTTTTGTTCTCTACTGCACAATAGGGAGACTAGAGAAAATTTTAATACATATTTGTAAAATCTCAAAGAAAGGATTGTTTAATGTGCTCCCATTTTATAATATTTGCAATGTTGTCTCCCAATCTGTGAATTGCTTCTTTTCATTAATGTTTTCTTTGATGTACACAAGGTACTTACTTGATTTTTGAGTTTAAATACCAATAAAATTAAATGTGGACTGGACTTGTCAACAGAGTGCCATGAAACTTGCATATCTGAATAGTAAATGAATCATGTTTTATAATCCACAGAATATGCCCCCAATTTTTAGAGATGTATCATGGAGAGAAACAGAAAATGTAAAATTCATACAGGTTTAGAAGGAAATAGCAACCTAACTTTGTGACCTGCAGTAGGTAAAATTTATGCTATATTGGATGCAAACAGGACTAAATATAAAAGAAAAATGAGAAATTGAGTTTCATTAAAATCATTCGCATGAAAGAACCCTGTTAAAATTGTCTACCCACACACTGACAGAAAATTTTTATATAATCAATTCTTGTTATACATAATAGTTATGATCTATAACACTTAGCTTTTTCACTTAGGGAAAATATGGTGTTACTTTTCTATGGGCCTCTTGATGATAAATTTTTTGTCCAATAATCAATAATCAATATTTTGCTTGGTTCGATGTATTTCTATTAAAGACAAATTATTTAACATATATTACTGATTCATTAACGTTTTAGCCATGGACAACAGCACTACAACTCATGCTTGAACAAAACATAAGCACATATTTTCTCTGTCATATGTTTTATAGCATTTCACAATATTTCCTTCATTTAAGAACACAGAATTTCAGCACAACACTTGGGGGCCATTAGAAATGGTGAAATCATCAATAAAATAAAAAAAATCACCAAATGAAACACATAAATATGAAAAATGTGGCACTATATGGACTATGGAAAACATATTTGTGTACACTTATGACCATTGAAGCAAGAAGACAGAGTATCCCGTTGTTTGACATCAGATGAGAACATTCATACCAAGTGATTCAAAATTTTTACCATTCTTTGTTGCAAGTATTGATTTGGGGTTATGAATCAAATTATTAAATGGGTAAATTCACAATATAGAATCTGCAAATACTAGAGACTATATGTTTCTGAATAGTCAATGAGTTATTACGTTTTTAATAAAATCAGCAAAGGGCAGAGTAACCCATGATTGTAGAAATCAGAACATTATTTTCCATTTTATTTTTTTTCCAGAGCTTGCTGACTTTAATTTTAAAACAGTTTTTGGCTACAGGCATTCAGGTTTAAGGCACATTCCAAACTTAAAGGAGCCCTGTCATTGGCAGGGAACTGGCTTTGTTCTTGTGGTTTTACATGGATGATGGAACAAATCACTTTCTAGCCTTTTTTATTTGTCTAAAAAGGAGTGAGTTTGGCAGAAACAAAGCCTATGACACATTCTTACCAGATGTAGACTTTACCCTTACAGGTCCTCCCTCTGGTCCTTGGTGAGGACAGGGTGCTATACCCACCCCATGACTCTCACCAGAAATATGTGTGTAGTAAACAGACTTGTATGCATTTGTCTGGTAATGATGATTAAAAAAAGAAAATATGCCTCCAAGTAGAAATATAAAATCACATTACTAAAATGAAGCTAAGAGTCTTAGTCACAAGTAGTGAGGAGTGACTGCATGAATCAGGACATAAAATATCTACATTAACAGCAAGAGGCTGAGGAATGGAGAGGAGACACACCTTGAGAGAGCTCTAGCCCCACACAGGCCCTTCAGCACAACATAATGTGGACTGGGAAGGGCAGGAAGGTCAGGGCCAAGGTTCTAGGGAGAGAGTGCACCTTGGGGCAATTCTGTGGATTTGTGAGAAATGGGTGGTCCCTTGGCTTTTTCCAGGCATCTCCACCGCCTTCAGTGGGCAGGTGTGAGCCACCAGTCACTGCTCAGTGTTCACTACTCAGTCATTGCCACCACAGATCTTTAGCAGAATCTTCTGGTAGTCCCCTGAAGTGTCTCCTGTAATGTGGTGGTACAGCGACTTGCCGTGCACCGCTTATACTCTGTTCTGATGTTCAGGAGGTCGACCTCACTGCAAAACACCATGATGCGAATAAGGGTCCTGTCCTTTGTTCCTGCTCCTCTCATGGCCTTGTTGAGTCTTTCAGCAAAGAAGGCTGGAGTATTCTTGAGACACTTCACCACAGCCAGCATGCCCTGCTCCAGGTCCCCAGACATCTCCCAGCAGATGCTCTTCTTGATGTCTCGACCTGTCATCCTCTGATACTAGTTGAAAACTGCCACCAGGTGGGTCTGGCTCCCGGAGCACAGGATTGTGTTGAACTTGGACTCATTTGTCCCCAGGCAGTTCTCCTCGGCTGCATACAGCTCCTGTACATCTCTGGACAAGTGACATGTCCACATTTGTGCTTTCATCCCTGTTTCCCTGAGAGAGATGAGGAGCCACTGGAAGTGCCCTGACATGTCCCTTTCCCTTCGGATGGCCTCCTCCAGGGTCTTTTTGAATTCTGCTTTATAGGCTGTGCTCAGTTCCCTGATGTGCTCATTGTTGAGGGAAGAAAGGATCTCAATCAGGCAGGCTTTGTCAGTGCCAGCCCCCTTGATGGCTTCCTTTTTCTCATACACATCAAACAGGATGGGGGTCTTCATCAGAGCCAAGATTATCTTCTCAAAGTTTCCTGAGGTCTGACTTCAAGTCTTTGATCAAATCCTTGCCATAAGTTGTCTTGAAGGACAGGAGAATATGCTGCTGTTGCTTGTTGGAGCAACTCCCCAAGCAGTCGATGATGGCCTGCTCATCAGTTCCAAAACCCTTCATGGCCTTCAGTAAGACCCTGGCGCCTCGCAAGGGGTCAAAGCCATAAGCATCTGTGATGGTGGCTTGGTTTCTAAATTGAGCTGGGGGGACACCTGGGGGGACAGTCTCAGAGCTTGAGTATCCTGGGTAGCTTGTCACTGGCTCTTGCACTGGCTGCTGTCCTGGTGGTGGCATTGGTGACTGCCCAGAGTAGGCCCCTGGGGGCTGCTGCACAGAAGGTGGCATGGGCTGGCCTGGCACAGGGGCCCCTGGGTCCGGTGGATATGAGGGCATCCCAGAGGGTGTGTTTCCTCAGGGGTGGGTACATTCCATATGGAGGAACAGGCTGCTGGGCTGGAGGGGAACCCCCCCCCCCCCCGACACCAGCATAAATGTCTGGCATGCTGGCTCCTCCGAATGCCCCAGACATGTTGGCTGCCATTCCTGAGAGGTAGTCCTGGTTGAACTGCGCTGCATAGTTAGCCAAGTTATCTAGACCAATGGGTGGCATGCTGGGTAGGGGATAGCCAGCACCGCCCCAGGCACCACCACCTGGTGCAACTGGGGGTAGCCTCCTGGAGGTGGGGGATAGCCTGGATAGCTCATGGCTAGATCTGTAATCCCAGCTACTCAGATGACTGAGGCAGGAGGACTGTAAAGTTAGAGGCCAGCCTAAGCAACTTTGTGAGACCCTGTCTGAAAAATAAAGCTTCAAATGGGTTGTGATGTCACTCAGTGGTACCGTGCTTACCTAGCATGCCTGGAGCTCCGTCCCACTCTGGCACTCTGGCACTCAGGATCCAGGGGCCTATTTTCCATTTTCTGATAGATGATTGGAAGTGAGATGCAAGGTAATTTTCTGGGATGATGGAAATATTTTTATATTATGATTTAGGTGGTAATTTAATTGAGTTAATTTGTTAAAACCTATCAAACTGTAAGTTTAATATCTGTGCCATTTAATACAGGTAAATAATACCTCAGTAAAAAGAAAACATGGAAAATGAAATAAAGATGTTTACCGACACATTCAAGCTGAGGACATTTGTAACAAACATGTGCAGTACCTTAAAAAGCAATGCAAACTATTCAGTCAGAAAAAAATTGATCCTGGATGAAGTAGAAAACTAAACGGAAAAGGTAAGGGGACTATAGAAGGTAAAAACATAGTAAATAGAAAATAATACTGGCTGTTCAAAACAACAACAGTAATGTCTTAAAAATCGTGCTAAATACAAAAATAAGTTATAGGAAAATGGATAGGACAGGACACAGTGCATGAACATAAACTCTTTTAAGGCCCATTGAGAGTTTAAGGAGAAAAACAGTACTTAAAATTATGTCATAACTTACTTTGCAGTTATTTTACTAGGAAAACCATAAATATAACAAAATTCTGCCAATAGAGAAAAGTAAGAATAGGAAAAATATAATTGATAAATCCAAAAGCTGATAGGAAAGGAGGAATTCACTGACAAATATCAGATACAATAACTAAAAAAAAACTGGATGGGCTTAAATATAATTATCTTACAATTACATGAAAAAAATAGAATAAAAGAAAAGAAAAAGATTTTCAGACTACATAAAATAAGAAAAGTCTACTATTTGCTGAACAAAAGACAATTTAAATAGGATGATTCATATAGATAGAAATCGGAATGAAGAAAGATACAGTATGCAAATACCACAAGAAAATTGATGAGGCTATAGTAATATCAGATAAGGTAGATCTCCAAACAAGAAAATTGCGTCAAGTCACAGGAGGATACAACATTCCCAAACCTTTATGTAGTAGCAGGCTTAAAAAATAATAGTATACCTATTATTAGTAGAAAAATATAGAGAGCAATAATTAGACCCACAATTGTTGATGCAGATTTTAACATGTCCCACCCAATAATTGGTAGAATATAAAAACAAAAATTGAACCAGGAATAAAAGCAATAATAGGTGTTGTTGTGAATGTGAGGAAAAAGGCACTCATACATTGGTGGTGGAGTTGCAATTTGGTGCAGCCACTCTGGAAAGCAGTATGGAGTTTCCTTAGAAAACTGGGAATGGAACCACCATTTGATCCAGCTATCCCACTCCTTGGCCTATACCCAAAGGACTTAATATCAGCATACTACAGTAATGTAATCACATTAATGTTTGTAGCATCTCAATTCACAATAGCTACATTGTGGAACCAACCTAGATGCCCTTCAATAGATGAATGGATAAAGAAACTGTGGTATATATACACAATGGAATATTACTCAGCCATAAAGAAGAATAAAATTATGGTATTTGCAGGTATGTGGATGGAGTTGGAGAATATCACGCTAAATGAAATAAGCCAAGTCCAAAAAACCAAAGGCCAAGAATTTTCTCTGATAAGTGGATGATGATACACAATGGGGGGTCAGGGGGTAAAAGAAGAATGGAGGAACTTTAGATTGTGCAGAGGGAAATGAGGGGGGAGGGGTGGGAAATGAGGTGGGGGAAGGAAAGATGGTGGAATGAGACAAACATCATTACCCTATGTACATGTATGATTATACAAATGGTGTGAATCTAATTGTGTACAACCATAGAAATGAAAAGTTGTACCCCATTCGTGTAAAATGAATCAAAATCTGTCTGTAAAAATAAAATTTTAAAAATTAAAAAAAAATTGAGCCAGGAGCAGAAACACATGCCTGTAATTCCAGTGACTTGGGAGGATGAAGTAGGAGGATCATGAGCTCAATTATAGCCTCAGCAACTTAGCAAGACCTTGTCTCTAAAAAAATAAAAATAAAATAGGAAATAATATGTAGATTTGAGTAACATAATCAATCATCTCTAGTATATGAATGACATCTAGACATGATAGAGTATGTCCTATACCTGACAAATGAAAAGTACATATGTTCATGTAAAGAAGTCAGAATTATCCTATATTCTAAGTCATAAAGTACATATAGTCTTCTATTGCAAGAAAATGTAAATATTTAATGAAGTTTCCTTAAAAAATTATCAATGTTTGAAGATTAATCAACAAAATTTCCAATAATCCAAACTCAAAATGGAATTTTGAATTGAAGGACAATTGTTGTACCCAAAGAAAATAAATCATCCAAGCCTATCACGTAAAGCCAAAAGTAGCCTTTATTTTAGCTGGCCAGCGACAATTGCCCTTACTCCTAAAAGTGGGGTGATGGGAAATTGCACGTTAATTGTGTCATTGCCAACCTTTATAGGGCTCGGGTCGGGGGATTAGGGCGGGGCTATAGGGCATGGGAGGGTTTAGGGTTGGGCTATAGGGAGTGGGGATTAGGGTGGGGCTGACTTTCTCTCTCTGGATGGCACTGGAGAATCTTTCTGGGAAGTATGACACAATAAAATTAAGACATGCTAAATGTACAGATCATCTCAATTGGTATAGGAAAAAAATTGACAAAATTTTATATGAGCTCATGATAAAAACAACAAACTAGGAATGAAAGGAAATTATCTCAACAAAATAAAGGTCAGGTACAAAATCCCATAGTTAGTGGCATTTTCAATTGTAAAGGCAATGCTTTCCCTCTAAAATCATGAACAAGAAAGGATGCCTGCTTTTTCCATCTCTTTAACAATAATATTAGAAGTTTTAGGCTGAAGAATTAAGTAAGCAATAAAAACAAAGGCATTCAGATCAGAAAGGAATTAAAATCATCTCTATTTACAGAGTACATGAGTACATGATTATTTATGGAGAAATCCCTAAAGACTCCACCCATCCCCCAAATAAAGTTAGAACTTATAAAAATATTCAGCACATTCTCAAAAACAAAATCAAACACCACAAAATTAGTGTGTTTCTATATATTAATTTAAAAAAATCTAAAAGAAGAAAAAGTGAAAGACCCTCCATCCCCCTGTCCAAGGAAGATCACGCGAAGACACTGGCTGCAAAAGCAAGAGGCTGTTTATTGATACACAGGCGCCTGCGGGTGCTCAGCAAAACCTCAGCCGGAGCTTCGGTGAACTGGCACACCGGGCTTTGGGGTACAGGTTTTTTATAGGGTAAAGGGGCAGGTTTCGCACGCGCGGTAAGCAACAGGTTTCTTATTGGCTATTTTGAATCCAGCGCATGGGTCACCTAAAGGGTGGGGTTGTTTTTCCGCTGCTTGTTCAGGCATGCCCTGGACTTGTTCAGGCATGCCCTGGGACCCGATGATCTGTGCTTTCCCAACCGCCCTGTTCTTTCTCTACCTGTTTATCAGTTTAACGACCTCCGGGTAGGTCGTGCAACCTTCCCAGGGGGGTTGGGTAGAGTGACCTAGGTTATGGGTTTAAGACATGGAACTGGGGCCTTCCAAAAGAAAACAATTTCATTTATAATGGAATCAAAAATAATGAAATACTAAAGAATACACTTAAGCAAATTGTTGTAAGATGTATGTACTATAAACTACTAAATGTTTATCTCAGTCAATTCAAACTGCTATAACAAAATACCTACCCATGGGTTAAGTGATTTAAATAACAAATAGCTTTTATCTCACAGTTCTGGATGTAAGAAAGTCTGAGAACAAGGTCCTGGAAGATCCAGTGAGGGCTGTCCTCCTAGTATGCAAAGTGCCACATTCTTGCTGTATTTTCAGATGTTAGAGAAATGTTTATGTCCTAACAAGAGCACTAAACTTATGGGGATTTGACCCCTATGACCTCTTCTGAGCCTACATACTTCCCAAAGGCCATCCTTCCAAATACCATCACATTGGGGAATTGTGGAATACAGCTTCAACATGAATTTCAGGAAGACAAATACACTCCATAACAATCATTGTTGAAAGAAATTAAAGTCGTCTAGAAATATGGAAACACATTCCATTTTCATGGATTGGAAAAGTTAATATTTTCAATAGGTCAGTAAAAGTGACCTAGAGATAATCCCTATTATGGATTGAATGTGAGGTGTTCCCCAAAAGCTCACGTGTGAGACAATACAGGAAGGTTCAGTGGAGAAATGACTGGGTTATAAGAGTCTCAACCCAATCAGTGAATAAATCCCTGATGGGATAATTGAACTGGTAGGGTGTGGCTGGAGGAGGTGGGAATTGGGGTGTGGCTGTGGGGTATGTATTTTTTATGTGGAGGGTGGAGACTCTCTTTCTCTCCGCTTCCTAAAGATGCGAGCTTCTTCCCTCCACCACCCTCTCTTGCCATGTTAATCAGCCTCACCTTCAGCCCTGAGGAATGGAGCCAGCCTTCTATGGACTAAGACCTCTGAAACAATGGGCCCTCAAATAAACCTTTCTTCCTCTAAAATTGTTCTGGTCAGATCTTTTAGTCACAGCAGAGAAAAAGGTAACTAAAACAATTCCCATTAAAATATCAACAGGGTATTTTTCAGGAATAGAAAAATATATCTTAAAATTCATACAGGGTATCAAGGGGCACACAAACAAACAAATTATGAATATTAGTGTAGAGAAAGCCTACAGAGGGGGAGAAAATCACCCACACACATCAGAGCACTAATCTCCAGGATTTATAAAGAACTCAAAAAAACAAAACCAACCAAACAAACAAACAAAAAAACAAATAGCCCAATCAAAAATGGGCTAAAGAACTGAGCAGATACTTGACAGAAGAAGATATACAATTGATCAACAAATATATGAAAGAATGTTCAACACCTCTAGTAATTGGAGAAATACAAATCGAAACTACTCTAAGATATCATCGCACTCTAGTCAGAATGGCAATGATCAAGAACACAAACAACAATAAATGTTGGTGAGGATGTGGGGAAAAAAGTATACTCATACATTGCTTGTTGGACTTCAAATCAGTGCAAACACTCTGGAAAACTTTATGGAGATTCCTTAGACAACTTGGAATGGAACCACCATTTGACCCAGTTTTCCACTCCTTGGTCTATATCCAAAAGACTTACAATCTGCATACTATGCTGAAAAAGCTACAACAATGTTTATAGCAGCCCAATTCACAATAACTAAGCTATGGAACCAACTCAGATGCCCTTCAATAGATGAATGGATCAAGAGACTGTTGTATATATACACAATGGAATATTACTCAGCCTTAAAGGAGAATAAAATTATGGCATTTGCATGTAAATGGTTGGAATTGGAGAATATAATGCTAAGCAAAATAAGCCAATCCCAAAAAACCAAAGGCCAAATGTTTTCTCTGATATGTGGATGCTGATTCATAATGTGGGTGGGGGGAGGAATGAATGGCAATCATGGAATGGATTCATGGCAAGAGAGGGTGGTGGAGGGAAGAAGCTCACATCATTAGGTTTGGGTAGAGGGTAGTGGGGGGAGGGAAGGGGCAGGGGAATGGCAAAGATGGTGGAATGAGATTAACATCATTACCCTAGGTACTTGCATGATCGCATGAATGGTATGATTCTGCATCATGTACAACTGGAGAAATGAGTAGTTGTGCTCCATTTGCATACAATAAATGCATTCTGCTGTCATGTATAACTAATTAGAACAAATAAAAATGAAAATTAAAAAATTCAAAAGTCCTGATTTCCAAACTTATTTAATGATAAGATAATGAAAAGAATGTAATACTGGTATAAAAGAGAATGTTAAGGAATAGAATAGCTAGCCCAGAAATAAATACTTATATATATATTTGATCAATTGATTTTTAGCAAGGGTTCCTTGAAAATTAAATGTAAGAAAAGACAGTTTCTTCAATAAACAGTGCTTCAAAAATTGAACAACTAAATTGTGTCCTTCACTTTTTTTGAGAGGGGAACTGGGGATTGAACCCACAAGTACTTAACCACTGAGCCATATCCCCAGTCTTTTTTTATATTTAATTAGAGACAGAATCTTGCTAAGTTGTCTAGTGTTTCACTTGTGCTAAGTTGCTTGAGGCTAGCTTTGAATTTGTGATACTCCTGCCTCAGTCTCCCAACCTGTTGGGATTACAGGCATTTGCCACTATGGCCAGTTGGGTCCGTAATTTTAAGGATATTTTTGTATAGAAAATTAACCCAAAGTGCAACAATGGCCTAAATATAAGATCCAAAATTACAAAACTCATAGAAGTAAATGGAGGAAAAACATTCATGACAGAATTTGGCAATGATTTCCCGGTTATCATACCAATAGCACATACAATAAAGAAAAATAAATAATTTGTGCTTCTTCAAAATTAAAAATGATTGTTCATCAAAGGGATACTGTCATCTAAGTTAAAAGGAAGCCACAAATTTGCAGAAAATATTAACAAATCATATATATTTCATAAAGGATTGATACCCAGATTATATAATGAATGTATACAACTGAAAAATAATCTAACAATTTGAGCAAAAAAAGTTAAAAGACCAACAGCAGTGGTACATGACTGTAATACACATAATTTGGGAGCCTTAGGCAGGAGAATCAAAAGGTTGAGGCTAGCCTGGCCACCTTACTGAGACCCTGTCTCAAAATAAAAAATTAAAAAAGGACTGGAGATGTAGTCCAATGGCAGAGTGCCCCTGGACTCAACCCCAGCTCTCCAAAACATTGAAATGACCAAAGACTTTAAAACACATTTCTCCAAATAAGTTATATAAATGATCAATAAGCACATGAAAGTATGCTAAATATTACTATTTGTCAGGGAAATACAGAGAGATACCACCTCACATCCATGAGGACAACAAACAGAAGGGATTCAAGATGGCATGCTAGAGGAAGCTGCATTCCTAGCTGCTCCTTAGCTTGGGATTCAAGCAACAGGAGTACTGATTCTCTGCAAGGTAGGTGAAAGAGGAATTTCACTAAAATTCGTTATTGGACAGTCAGAGTGTCTTACTCAGAAATTTGGGTACATTAAACAAAGAAGAAAGCCTATACTGGAGGCATGCCAGTTGTGGCAGCAGCAGCAGTTGTGGTGCTGGTTCACCACAGGAGGACAGAGAATATAGATAGGAACAGATTTGGCATGGAAAAAACTGAGATCAGAAAAGAGGCCTAAATTTAATGGGTCCAGAGGCTACACTGTGCAGTGGTGCTTGAAAAATGCCCTATGTTTCACAACTGGCTCTGGAGAGCTGAAGTGGGAGCCATTGTGAGGCAGCCATACTGCAGCTGCTGCTGTAGGAGCCAAGATATCTGAGCATAAAAGGCTACACTGTCCTGGCAAGCTCCTACCATGTTGCCTAGGGTGTACCTTGAAGAACAGGAGTGAAACAGACAGAGATTTTACCCAGGGGGATTCAAGGAAGAAAAACTAAACTCACTTCCCACTTTGACTCTGGCAGCACATGTGACCAAATAAAGTGGGTCAGGTGTCCATCAATGGATTGAATGAATAAAGAAAATGTGGCATATCTACACAATGGAGTTTTATTTGGTGACAAAGAAAAACGAAATTATGGCATTTGCAGGGAACTGGATGGAACTAGAGACCACCATATTAAGTGAAATAAGTCAAATTCAAAAGGTTAAGGATCATGGGGCTGGGGTTGTGGCTCAGTAGTAGAGTACTTGCCTAGCACATGCAAGGCACTGGGTTTGAACCTCAGCACCACATAAAAATAAATAAATAAAAATATACATGTGTCCATCTACAACTAAAAAATTATTAAAATACAAAAACGAAGGTAAGGATCATTTGTTTTCTATCATAATCAGAAGCTAGAAAGCAAAAAGGAAAAGAAGATGGAGGTGGATCTCCTAAAAATCAAAGGGAGATCAGTAGAGGAAAAGGATCAAGCAGTAAGAGGCAGGGAGGAAAGAGGGAAGTTCTGGTGAGTGATATTGATCAAATTATATTATATTTTTTACATGTGTGAATATGTTAAGAAAATCCCAAAAATATATCTAACTATAATGCACCAATAAAAATGTGGAAAAAAAAACAAGCAAAAAATCAATGGGAAAAGGGAAGAAGAGTGCAATGAATTTGTCTGAACTTTCATATGTAGACACATGAAAATAGCACAGTGAATCACAAGATCAAGTATATCCACAAGACAGTAATTTAAAAACTATAATAAATAGTAGGAAGATCAGTAGAGTAGAAGGAGGGCAACAGGGGAAGGGAGAGGGCAGTAGGGGGAAAGTTCTGGGGAATGAATAAAAGCAAATTATACTCTTTGCTGTTGTGATTATGTAAAAATGTGTCCTAATGGTTGATGTGACTAAAAAGAATTTTAAAAAATGAAATCAATTAAAAAATATAACTTGGTATGATGTAAGCATAATAAGTATTAGCAAGGATGTGGGGAATATTAAAGGCTTTGTGCATTGCTAGTGGGAATATAGAATAGTGCAGCCAGTATTAACAACAGGATGGAGGTTCCTCAAAATATAAAAATATAGCCGGGCGTGGTGGCGCACACATGTAATCTCAGCACTTGTGAGGCTGAGGCAGGAGGATCGCGAGTTCAAAGCCAGCCTCAGCAACTTAGTGAGGCCCTAAGCAACTCAGTGAGATCCTGTCTCTAAATAAAATACAAAATAGGGCTGGGGATGTGGCTCAGTGGTGGAGTGCCCCTGGGTTCAATCCCCAGCACCAAAAAACAAACAAACAAACAAACAAACAAAATACACACATATATATATACACATATATATGTATATATATATATATACATACTTACTTTATGATCTAGCAGTTCTATTGCTGAGTATATACATAAAAGAATTGAAAGCAAGGATTCAAACAGTCATTTTACATATTCATAGCAGCATTATTTCAAAAGCTTATAGTCAAGGGGTCCACCAATAGACAAGTTGACAAACAAAATATGGAATATAATACAATTAAATATTATTCAGCTTTAAAAAAATAATGAAATTCTGATACATGCTATAGCATTATGCTAAATGAAATGAGCCAGACACAAAAGACAAATATTGTATGATCCCATTTATATTAGGTACCTCGAATAGTCAAATTCACAGAGATATAATATAGAAGAATAACCAAGGGTTATAATAATGGGAAATTGAAGAGTAATTGTCAAATGCATATAGTTTACATTTAGAATGATTAAAAATATTCTGGAAATAAATGATATACAGCAACGTTAATGCACTTAATTCTACTGAACTGTATACTTTCAAAATGGAAAAAGAGGATAAATTGTGTGTAGGTTTTACCACAATAAAAAAATTATAGTCCATGGAAATAAAGCATCACTCATAATTGAGACTCTTAAATGTGTATTTTAGAACACATTACTAGCCCTAAGCACAATAGTCCAACAATCCATTTGAAGAAACTAGGGAAAAATACAATTTTCAACACAAAGAAACAGATGAAAATAATATACAACAAATATCAGGGAAATAGAAGCCAAAGAAGGCAAAGACTAAAGACACAAATATTTCTTTTAAAGATTAATAAATGTGATAGATTTTTACTAATAGTGATCAGGAATGAAAATACATAATTCCAATATCACAAACATAAAAGGAGTCATCACTATAGAACTTAAGAATATTAAAGTTCCATTTACTACATTTAACAAATTATATGAAATATTCAAATTTATACAATTAACTAAAACTGATGCAGTTCCAAACAAAATTTCTGTATAATTCAAGATGTGTTAAAAATTTTAAAAATGTGTGAAACCATAGTTTGAAATTTCCTAAATAGGCTCTTACATGTATCTAGCTTGTCAGATGCAGATTTGGGATTAGCCTCTATAATCAATTAACAATTCCTTAAAAGCTATCTCCTTCCCCACTCCAGCTCTGTGTATCCTTATTTGTTTTGTTTCTCTGGAGATCAAGTACATACAGATTGTAGTACTGAGATGTTGAGATGTGGGGTCCTGCTGTAACAAGTTCATAAATATGTGCAAATGACTTTGGAATTGGATAATGGATAGAGCTGCAAGTTTCTGAGGCACATGCTAGAAATACAGATACTAAGAGTGGTTCTACTGAGTTCTTAGGCAGAAATGTTATTGGACAGGAGAAAGGTTAATCCCTGGTATAAATTGGAAAAAAAAGAATCGTGTCCTAATGTTTTGTGGACACAAACCTATTGTGAACAATGAAATTGGAAACTTATCTGAACAGATTATCAAGCAAAGTACTGAGAGGAGAAGCTTGATTCTTACTGATTACTTTTAGCAAAATGTGAAAGGACATAGATGAAGAGAAAAACAAAAAGGAACAAGAGTTTGGAAGGCTTGCAATTTCAGCAATCAATATTTCAAAAAAATGAAAATACCTTTTTCTAATAATAACAGTAAAGATGTGGCTGAACACTCATTTGATAATAGTACTGGGGGTTTAAACACACATCTAAACAATGTCAGCAGAAGCTAGGAATAGAAATGTTAATATAATGACAGACTGAGAGCAGTTGAGAAAGAACAAACAGGAAGAAATGAAAGAAAGCTACAGAAATATTCTATCCTTTAAAATAAGGGAAGAAAATTCCAAGGCAATCCAGAGATCATCAGAGCTGCCATTTCTACCACTGGAAAAAGTGGAAAGAATAATGACATTAGAATGAATGAAGAATTTCTGGTATATTCATGTGATAAAATGCCACTGGGCAATGAACAAGAACAGTGCATGTTGCACATGAAAACAGAGAGGAATCTCCTGGAGTCAATATCCAGAGAAAGATCCAGACTCTGAGGACAATGTGATATCCACCCTCAACCCCATTGATAGGACGGGCAAAAGCAAGCAAACTAGTGTATCCTGATAGAGTTCAGCTTTGGGGCTAATTGGGGAGTCACGCGCTATCTGACAAAGGCACACAGAACCCTCCCCAGGTGCTGGAAATCCTCCCTACTCTGCCAGCCGGCACAGATGCACGCACAATTAACATGCATGTTCATCCTAAGGCATCTTGAATCCCATGAAAAGGAAACTATCAAGAAGGACTCCACGCTCTAGCAACCCCAAGCCAGGGACTCAATTCATATTACCAAGACATATTTTCCCACAGTGACCCACAAGGATGAGTTTGCGTATGCTCGGTACCCAGGATAACGCCTATTAGCGAAAGGGTCTCAACATTGCATGTTATTGCATGAGCCGAGCCTTACAGCTCCGCCTCCTGAGCCTTTGTGCTTTCCATCCCCCTCCCTCCCCCACACCCAAGGTTCCATCTGACCCCAGCTGACCCCAGCTATTGTGATGCAAACACCTGGGATGTGAGGAGAAGCCTGAGGGCCAAGGGGACAGCACCAAGGAGAACTCAGTCACAGGTCACCAGGCATATTCTCCAAAATGAAGGGCAGGAGCTGGGGGGGGGGCGGGTGGGGGCGGGCACGGGACTTGGAGGAGGAGGAAGGGGAACCTGTCAACAGGTTGATGTGATGATGGCCACAGCTGGCCCTCCCAGAAGAACTCCCTGCTTGGGGACAATGGAGGCTGCCCTGAGGAGGCTCCTAAGGCCAGCCTCCTTTGTGGTGGGATTCCTCTCCAGAGGCCCCCATTCCCTTTTCCTACATATCGGCTGGTTTTATTTTGTCTGAAATACGGAGAAGGAGGCAGGGATGCTGGAGGGAAAACCCCTGAAAAGGTCTCTGAAGAATATCTAGTAAAGCAGCACCAGGTAGGAAGGGGCCCATTACTTCAAGACACCCTCAGAGGAAGCTGTGCTACCTTGGGGAACAGACTTCAGTCTCTCCTGGGGGTCGAGAGGTTGGTGGGAATGCCCCCAAGAACCCTTTCCAGAGTAGAATCACCCCTCCCCAGAACCAGTGAAGGCCGATAAGTGGGGCTGTTTCCTCTGTTGTCTGGGAGAAGATGGAGTACCCCTTGAATCCTCTCCTCCTCTGTCCCCAGGTTCCTGCAGAGAGTCACGTTACTTTCTGGGTGTGGAAGTGGGGCAGGTATCTCCAGGACAGAAGGTATGAGGTAGGGGACACAGAAGCCTGTCATGGGTTGAAGGCAGTGTGCCAACCTGCACCAGATTAAAGGGAGCCAAATCCAGTGCCATGCACCACAGGCTGTAGTCACACGCAGGGGGAGGGCTGGAAGGTGGTTGGGAGGTCTAGGCAGGGCTCTTCTCTCCAGAGGCTGAGGAGGACCCTGGGCTCCTGACCCCTCCACCCCAGCAGGCTGAGTGCTCTGCTCCCCCGCTGCCTGGATCCTGGGCGCCTGTGTGGCTCATTCTGTGCCTCAGAGGCCAGGTAAGTGGTCTGGAACAGGAACTCCCACAAGCAAAAAGGAGGATGCTACTTGGAGGTCTTGTCTCTGTCCCCGACCAGTGAAGGCATCAGCCACCCACAATTAACAGACAGCTCACCCTCCAGGAAACCCAGGAGGCAAGGAGCTTCCTGCCATGGGGGAGGGAAAGAGGAAGTCTTACTTTCCCAGATGTGCTCAGGTCAGGTGAGGAGACCCTCCCTCTGGGGGAAGAGGGAGGGCAGTGACGGTGGCTCCGGCAGGCGTTCGGAGAAACTGAGGTCCACTCTCCTGCTGAAAGCAGCTCCTTGGCTCAGGTCTTTCCTGCCAACATGTGAGCAAGTTTGAACAGACGGCCAGGACGCACACTTGCTGAGAACGCACCAGTATGGCCATCGCAGATTTCCTTTGCCTGCCCCTGTTAGGGGAAGGAATGAAGGGAGGTGAGGCAGGTCAGACCTGGTGGGCATGGTAGGGGCTACTCTGACGGGGATTTTTTCCTTTGATTCTGTGTGTGATTCCTAACCTGAGACATGGGGAGAGGAGACAGAAGATGCAAGCGGGGGACCTTGGAGAGTCTGGGGGACGGCAGGCCTTGCTGCCTTTGCATTAGGGGGTACACTGTCCATCCCTGGGTTTAGAATGGAGCAGAGCGCACTGGTCTCACCTGGAGGAATGCTCTCCCTCCGCCACCGCAGGTTAGTGCTCTTGATGCACTTTTCCTGCAACTCCAGCAACTGCGCAGCTCTCCAGCCTCATGGAAATTTGGTTGTGATCTGGGGACAGGACATGGCTCTTCTCTGTCTCTTTGGACATCCAGCCTTGCCCCAGAGGGCCTTCCTGCCCATCCATCTGCGGCCAGCTTTGGTGAGCTCCGTACTTTTTCTAGTCCAGATGCTGGGGTCATGCAGCTGGTGTCTGGCAGCCCAGGGACCCTGAGCAAGGCCCACTGTCCCTAGGGTCTGTGCTCAGAAGCAACTCTCCCCCTCTCTGTGGGAGACCTGGCACACGCAGAGGAAGACGCACAGGCTGGACCTATCATGCCAGGGAGCCAACTTCTTGAGGCCTCAATCAGAAGGGTAGGAATATTTCAACTCTAGATTTCAAAAACTGCTGTGGGTGGGTCCCTCTGGTGATCAGCGGGGGTTGGAAAACACTCCCCAGCCCTGGTGGATGTCCTGGTTGCTCCAAGGAACTCTGAAGGTCACCAGGTGGCACAAAGTAGTTGTTGTCAGGACTAAAAGCCCTCAGAAGCTCAGTTTCACTACTGTGTGTCTGGGCTGGGTTCACTGGGATATGACTCCTGTCAGTCTCTTTGCTGATCCTGTGTTTAGGATGCTCAATTCCTTCCTTCCTCCAGGGAGAGTTTACGAAGAGTGGCACTGAGAACCAAGCAGCAGTGACAATGGCAAGAAGTGTTCCGTGATATTTTTGGGGTAGGCGTGGGACTGGGGATGGGACCCAGCGATGATTTACCACTGATCTACACCCCTCATCCTTTTTATCTTTTATTGAGACAGGGTCTTGCTAAGTTGCTGAGGCTGCTCTGGAACTTGCGATCTGCCTGCTTCAGCCTCCTGAGTAGCTGAGATCACAGGCGTGTGCCACCAAGCGCGCCAGGAAATTGGCTCGGGAAGTCCTAAAGGACTGTTGCTTCTCAGGGTGTTGGGAGGCAGGTGAGAGATGTGAAGCTGGATGCACAGTTTCCCTTTCTACAGACCCAGATGTTTCCGTCTTAATGAGGTTATCAGGACACACCTTATGTTCTGCCATTCAGAAATGCCCCCTTTGTGCACCATTGCTGATAGTGAGGAATTCTTACTACTTAGGTGGGAGACTACTCTCTGGACATTTCTGCTGTCCTTCATTTTGTGCCTTTAGGAAGAGTTTCCCTCAGAGTCAATGCTACTACTATACACACACACACGCACACACACACACGCACACACACACACACAATGCACACTTTGTTGTCATTGTTGCTTTGTGGTGGTGGGGATCAAACCCAGGCCAGGTAGACGCCAGACAGCACTCTTCCACAGCTACACTCTGTCCCAGGACACTTACTTCTAGGGTTTGATTATCCCCACAGGCATTACTTGCATCTTCCTTGTGACAGGTAAGGTCCTCCCGAGCAGGAGGCATGGAACAAAGGCGATTCTGTCTCCAGATTGCCAAGGTCCAGGTAAGTGCTTTCCTGTTTGTAATGAACACTGTGGACTTGTGTCTGTGTGCAGCTATGAAAGGGAGGGGGAGCATCCGTGTTCCTTAGGGTACCATTGATCCCTCACAGGAATGTGATCCAGGCCTGTCAGTTGCAGGATTCGTCACCATGACCCAGATGGAAAGATGATCAAAGAGGACCTGCACTCAAGGCACTTGGGGTCAGGTAGGGCAGAAAGAGCCTGGTAGAAAAGAGGGGAAATGAAAGGAGCATGTGGCAGAGACACAGGTTAAATGTCCCTCTCTTCCCACCCACAAGGGTACGTGTGAACTCCAGACCCTGGCTTCCCTGCAAGTTACAAGGAGGCCACGAGCTCCCTGGCAGGTCACCCAGTTCCACTTGGGCAATGTGGGCAGTCTTTCTGGTCTTCCTGCTAGCAGAACAGAGCAGAAATAGGGCTGACCTCATTGGTAGGATGTGGTAAAGATGGTGTTTCTCACAGGTCACAATGTTTGCCCTGAGAAATGGATGTCCCTGCTTAGCTCTGAGAGGGACCCTGGCCTTTCCTGACAGACACGTCAAGTGCATCACAGGAGGAATCACTGAACGGTCAAGAGACAGATGGGAACTCCACATGGAGAAGATGGACGGACGTTTGGGGGAGATCATGACTTCTCTGGAGGAAAGGAGCTGGTGAGTGATGGCTCTGGTCAGCCCACTTTCTCTGAGGCTCACTTCATGCCCTCTTGGTTCCTAGAACTTAAGTCATAACCTCCCATTTAGAATCAGAGGTGTTCCCTGGTGGGGACAGGGGTTCTTGATCCAACCCACGTCCAGCTGATTTTCTGAGACAGCTGCTGAGAGTGGGAGGAGATGGAAGCATTGGATACAGGCCACCCTCCATTCCCTGTGGCCCCATGAGGTGTCTGGGCAGCAGCAAGGGTGGCCCAGGTGTGCTGGGGTGGAGGACCAAGGCACGTGTCCTGTGTCCTGCTAAATCCTGAGACTGATACGGCAACAGCTTGTGTGGACTCCCCATTCCTGACTCTCTCCACTCTGAACCTTGCCCCTCTGATGCAGGCCCAGGTAGATGTGTGAGAACTGCCATGTAGGTGCTGCAGGGTTCAAATCTACCAGCTCAAGTTCCTATCATCAGACTTTCCACCTGCACATCTGGTCAGCAAAAGGAAGACTGCCGTTTAGGAATTCTGTGAGCTGCGGTTGTTTTGCTTCTCTTTCTCAGTAAAGGTCCCTGAAGGTAGGCCGAGATAGGCCTAGATGATCTTAGGACAAGCAGCCCCTCCCTTGACCCAAAGCGGGTGCATGTGGAGAAGCAATTCAGTGTTTCCAAGCACTCAACTGGGAAGCACATTGGGAATTTAGCAATATTTGGTCACCAGACTCCCATGGCTCTGTTCAACGCTGAGGAGAACTTGAGTCAGTCCCCAGCACTCAAAATAAATAAAGAGCACCTGTGCCTTCCAGAAACAATTGTGAAGGTGATCTGTCCACTTTAAAGATCATGAGAAAGGCATGTGACCTAGAGTCTCACCCCTGAAGGGCATTGGGTGGGCGGCAAGAACAGTGGTTCCGACTGCACCTGTCTCCCTGTGAGCGCTCCTTTGGAAATGGGCCTTCCTCTCCTCCAGTTGAGGCTGGAATTTGTTTCCCCATGAGTGACCCTGGGTGTCTGGCTGTGACTCCTTTCCAAACTGTGTGCTTGAGTCGTGTCCTTGCTGACCTTCCTAGGGCCAGCCAGGAAAGATGACTTAGTTTCTGCCCTTGCTCTTTCAGCATCTGGAGCTCACTCTGCCATGAATTCAGAAAAGTTAAGTTCACGTGGAGAGAGCCCAGCCGACCTAGCTGTTCCTGCCTTTCCGTCTGGGACCTGATCCTCATGAGAGGGTCTCTCTGCCCAGCCCACGTTCACTGACCTAGGTCTCATGAATGAGCCCAGGTGAACCCCATGGGAAAAGACGCTCCCGGCTCTGAGGTCCAGTGTGTTCTGCAGACACAGGACGAGGACAGGCTTTGGTATCGTGTAGCCCATGTGTGATCCTCAGGTGAGACTACAATGTGTCCTCCACTGTCCTCAATATTTATTAATGACTTCTCTCAGCTTCAGTATTCATCCACAAACTTGTGATAAAACAAAGACAACTTTCTTAGGGTTTGAGTTGGTTAAATCAAGGTAATACATGTTATCTTAACCAGTAACCTGTTAAGGAACAAAATCTAAAGGAAAAGGAATTGGCTATTTAAAATAGGATGTTTTAATAAATCTGATAAGAAATAGAAAAGACTTGAAACACCCTTTAAAATAGTTAAAATATATGATAGAGTTAATTGTGCTAACATAAAAGCAACTTACAAGTCAATCAGAAAATTATTCTTCTATGATAGAATCAACATTACATATGAAATCATGTTTCGAAATGTTTTACACATTACCTAATAAATTCATAAAATGCTCATGGCATGTTCTTTGGAATAATTTATATGAGAGTGGCATATAAATGATGTCTCCAAGTTACAAAATATAAGTATGGATAACATATGGAACAATTCACATCTAAGTTTTAACAAATGTTATATCAGAATTATGGTGTTATTGGCATTAAAGTATCACTGCTTTGTAGTTATTATTCTGATTCATGCTTTTGTGTATTTTCTTTATTTTCTAAACTGAGTATAGATATTCTCATAGTCAGGAAACAGACAAGTCAATAATAATGTGTTCTTTTTTTCTTTGTTCTGAACCAAAAATACCTGGAAGAATAGAAAATAAGTTTTGGCACTTTTTCTCCCTCTGTTCTCCCTCTCTTAACCTATATAATCTATATTATCCATTAGACTCATAGCCTTTCCATTTACTTGACTCCTACTCTGATAGCTGTTAACTTATTTAAAAATGTGAAAAGAAAATAATGTATTCCCCTTAACCATGTGACAGCATTACCATATAGCAAGGAATTTCCAGAAAGAATTCACTAGCACTAAGTTTTAGCTACAGATGTTAGGATTTTAAGGAATTCATTATGGTTTGATTAGAGTGTTTTTGGACTATATAATATTCTCTTACATTTTTCTTGCAATACCATATAGTTTCTCTTTATAAACATTTTGCATGTGAGTGTGGTCCTGGGAATGGGGCCCAGGTCCTCACACATGCTAGGCAAGCACTCTGCCACTGAGCTACTTCTTCAGCCAACTCTATTAACTATTGTATCTGTATCAGTTTAATCATTTAGACTACCCAAATTTAGTCTCTATATCACTATAATTCCCTACTTTATTGATTTAGGCTGTCCTCAGCTAAAGGTGAATCTGCTCCAAGAGCATCTCATCATGCTTTTCAGATCAAGAGGTGAGTTTGCATATGTCTGTCCTGGCATTTACAGAGGCAAAAGAGAGTTTACAGAAATATGCATGAGCTCTAGGTTCGGACCTGGCATGTCATCAATTCTATTTCATTCATTTAGTTTAGGAAAGTAACATGGCCAAGACCAGCATAGGAATGGAAAAGTGGTCCTCCTCAGAAGGAAAGACCACAGTAAAATGTCATACACTGCTAAGGAAATGCACAGAGTAAGGAATGTAATATTGGGGACAGGAATACTATATCAGCCTTGCCACGACTTAGAAAAATAGTCATTTTAAATTATTAAAATTCTTTTTAAATAAATATAACTTTTAATTTTAAGTTAAAATACCATTATTATTGTTGCATGTATATTTTAAATGACTGCTGGATGCTAATCAGTGTAATCATTACCTCAATTAAAGCAATAACCTTCTGAAAAAGTTATTACTATTCCTATTTAAGAAAAAAAATGAAAAGGATATATTATTAATAATTTGGTTTTTAATATTTTACAAAAATACTACAACTAACAGTGATATAGCATTCTAAACCATGTCTGGCTCCTTCTAAACCTGGTGTTTTTCACAAAAGGATAAACTGGCCAGGTGTAATGGTACATGCTTGTAATCCCAGCAGTTTAGAAGGCTGAGTCAGGAGGATGGCCAGTCTCAGTAATTTAGCAAGGCCCTAAACAACTTAGCAAGACCCTGTCTCAAGATAAAAAATAAAAAGAGCTGACGATGTGGCTCATCCCCAGGGTTCAATCCCCAGGACAAAGACAAGCAATTAACAAAAAAACAAAAGAATAAACTGTTAAGACAATTGTACCTACTTTATTCTTTTTTGAGTATACATTAGATTTCCTACATCATATTTCTTAAATTTCATGTTGGATCAAATATGCAAAATGATGACAGGCATCATTCAGTTTCACATTTCAACCTCATTGCGGACTTTCCATCCTCACTGCATATATTGCAGGCATTTTCATGCTGGAAATGACATTATTTGTAAAGGAAAGAATTACTAACAACTGCAAAGCTATTGAGTATTTCTCATGTGTCCCTCTGGTCTCATTCCTATTTAGATGTGTGCAAGACTGTAGAATCAGAGCTATCCCTACCCCCATTATTTCAGGTACGTATGGGAAAATAATGGGCTTTGTGCATGTGAATCCCACATGCAATTTTGAAAAATGACTCCCTTGTCCATATTTCTGCAAGACGAAAATGAGATGCCCAAGGTACATGTTCATACTGTTTAACATCTGGTCAGTTCCTTGAGCTGCCTCTTATTCCAATAAAATACTTGGAATCTTTCCAATTGCAGACAAATCAATTCCCCAAATCCTTGTAAAAGTTTACTTACAAGTGTAGGAGATAAAGATTAAAATGAAATGCAGTATGTAAGCAAAACATTATTACAGTGGTGACTAGTGGCAAGCATTTGTGGCAACTCAAACTATTCTGCTGTTCTAATCAAGTGTAGCCATTTATTTAATTTCCCTTTTCCTGTGAGGATATATTCTCCAATCCACTTATGGATGCTTATGCCATGTGAGTCATTATGCTAGGCATTGGAAGAAAAGATGAATAAGATGTGATCCTTGCCCTTGAGGAACTCATAAAAGGAAGGAGCCATCATGGAAGCTTTTACAATTGTAACTACCATCAGAGCTATAACAGAAGTATAAAAAATATTTCTAGGAAAGCCTAAAGAAGCAAGACATGAAGAGGTGTAATGAGTTAGGTTTTGAAGCCTGAGTAGTATTTTTATATAATAGAGGAAATGAGCATTCATGAGTAAGGGAACAACAAATATAGATGAAATTATATTATGTAAAAATGTGAAGGGAAAGAAAATTGTGTGGGCAGAAGAACATGGGCTAATTCAAGGGGCAAGAAGTGCTTGAGGGAATGAAATAGAGATTAGTAAATAGGTTTGCAGTGGTTCAGTAGAATGGGGATTGAGCACCTTACCAGTGAATGTGAACTCTTTATATTAGTTCCATAAATATTAATTGTTTTGATTTGTTCACATACACCTAACATATAATCCCAGTGCCAACATATGCATACATATTGATAGAATACAGTTATCCATCATTATTCATGGGGATTGACTCCAGGATCCCTGCATATGCCAAAACATGTAGATGATCAAGTCCTTTGTGTAAAATGACATAGGATTTTCAAATGACCTATGCATATCAGCCCTTATACCTTTAATTATCTCTACATTACTTATTACACATAATAAAACATAAAGTTTTAATAAACAGTCATCATACGGGACTATCTAGGGAATAATGACAGAATATCTGCACATGTTCAATAGGAGTGCATTTAAAGTACTTTGATTTACAGTTAATTGAATACATGGATGCAGAAACTTCCAATATGAAGGGCCTATTGTAGATATATGGAATACAAATAAATTGTCTTATTAAATTCATACAGAAATAGACTGTTAACTAAAGAGGAAATAAACCATTTGAAAGCTATTAATATGTTAAAATATTTTTCTAAAATTATTGAGATAATATAATTAATAGACTTCATTATTATAACTTTTTTGAATCTGTAGAATGATCTATAGTACACCAATTCAAAATACTAGTACAAAGTTTATTTCTGTATGTTTGTTTTAAGTGCTGATGTATCTGAAGAAATAACTCAGAGATATATGGAGTCCTATGAAAAAATCACATCATGGAATACTTTTTCAATACCAAATATCAATTGTATAAATTGTACAAATTGTTTTTGCTGACAATTACCAAATTGTTACCTGAAATATTGCTGAAAATAATATTAATTAGAAGCTACATTACAATAATTTAAAAGTTTATTTGGAAACCATTACAGCTATTTGCTTAGAATATAAAACTAATTTTAATGTATAGAGATAGTTCTATAAACAGAATATTTATGTTGTTTTGACAAAAAGAAAAATAAATCACGTTAATAAAAACATTTCAAATATCCATCTTTTGAATGTTCTTTCAATAGTATAAGTTTTCTTTAAAAAGCTTTTACAATTTACTCATTAAAATGTCACTATTTAGAAATTCAGGTAGGTCTAAGGTTTTCATAGGAAAGAACTATCAATTTTGACATTTCAATGTTTTAAATTTGTGCTTCAATATCACTATTATCTATGATCTGTAGCCTATTTCCATTAATATCTTTATGTCCTTTGTCCACTTTGTGACATGTTAATTCTCATTAGATAAAATATTCTCAAAGTATAATCAACTGGACATAAGCAAACACAATGGGTAGCACATGTTGACTGGAAAACATAGAATAAAGTTTGTGAAACACCCTCTTTTCCCTCAGGATATCTTGACATACACAAACATATGGAACAAATGTATTTGTATGTCACTATAGACTATTACCAATGAATATATTAAGTAAAAATAATCTTTTTTTCATTTTCCTTAAATACAATTTATATTTAGATATTCTAATATTTTCTCATAGATGCTCTTGTACTATATGAGCAAGTGGCATTTGATTCAATGAAGCTCAAGATCCCACAATTGAAAATGATTCATAAGGTAGGATCAAAAACATGTACACTGCAGGATTTACCAAAGCATTGACATTGTCACTTTCTGAAGAAACTGCTGCTGTTTTGTCAGAAGAAAAAGGACAACTTGCTAATACCTATCTAAATCGTGAGTCCAGGTTATCTTGCATCCATTATTAAGTGGGCCTAGTCTTTCTTGGATAAATTGGAAAATAATGTGTTAAAGGAGAAAGAAAGAAGTACCTTAAGCTAGGGATCATTGATTATCTAGCTGTGAGCAAAAGAGTTAATACAATGAAAGTAGGAGGAAGCACACCCTGTGAAGCTGGTAACAATAACTGTCAGTAACACTACAGAAAATGAGTTTAGTACCATGAATGCCATGACTCAACCATATTTTTAGATATCTGTTTTTCAGAGAAAGGCAAAGTACATCTGTTTGTGTGTGAATCAAAATGTTGAAATTATAACTAATTGTTGTAGGCTCCAATGGAAATAACATAATTTTTAAACATGGCTTTTGTGGAGTAAGGGGTGAATTTTAGGTGGTGTTTGTCCAGGTAATCCAGAAATATTTGGAGTCTTCCAGTGGATTAAGAAACAAACAAACAAAAAGAATGTTTTTTCCTGCCCTCAGGGAGATTATCATTTAATGGGGCTAACAGACTTGCACAGATTATTACAAATATTGAATATCGCACCTCTAACTGGTGGGAAAGGGATTTCAGATAAGTCTTGACAAAGGAAGTGGTGTGGATCTTTAAAAAATAATAGAAACTTATATAGTAGAAATGGAGGAGCCAGCATTCTGAATATGTTTCACCCATTTAAAAACATAATATGTTCAGCAAATGGTGAGATATCTTGCATGGTTGAAATATAAGCATATTTTTATAAATAAGTATGGAAAGATGCTAGTAGGAAGATTTTGTGTGTGTGTATGTGTGAACTAGACTATGGATATCCTTATAGAGTTAACTAAAGTAATCCACACTTTATAATTATCCTACCTTATTCTACAACCTTCTTGTAGGAAAAGACCCTGAGTTATAACAGGTAATATGTATAATGTTCAGCAATATTGCCAGGTGAAGTGGCAAATGCCTATAATCCCAGCCATTCAGGAGGCTGAGGTAGGAGGATTGCAGGCTCAAGGCTAGCCTTTGCAACTTAGCAAGGCCCTAAGCAACTCAGTGAGACCCCGTCTTTAAATAAATTACACAATAGGGCTGGGGATGTGGCTCAGTGGTGGAGTGCCCCTGGGTTCAATCCCCAGGAGGGAAAAACAAAACAAAAACAAAAAACCAAAAACCAGTAGTGTTCATCAAATTGCAGATACTGCCTTTAATTAGTATAATGATTTTGATTAATATTCTGCCCAGTCCTTGAATTTGGATTCTATTTTATGTAGTCATGACTATTAGATAAATGGTCCATGAGAATATACAGATAAAGAAACAGAAGAAAAATTCAGTTCTGTTGGCCTCCTCAACCATCACTCTTAGTCTTCTGCCTGTAGGACTTTCTAGAAAGACATAGTATAGTAGCTTATTACTGATTATCATCTGCCATTGATGCCTGTTAAACGGCACATTATAGAGAAAAGACATTGAAATCCTACAAATGTATTGGCATTCTTTTCCTTCTACTTACTATCAGCATTAAAGAATTTTACATATCAATTCTTATTTTCTTATAAAATTAATCATAATACTGATACTATACTATAGCCTGCTTGGTTACTTCCTCTGGGATGCTGAAATGATTTTATGACCTAACACACTACTCCACCTCTCTTAGTGGGCTAACCTTATTACATATTGTAATTCAGCATCTGTTAGATTTTGTTATGACTATTAAATAGTTTTCCCTTATATGAAACCTTGTCATCTTTTCAAGAGTGAGTCAAAGGTAAATCAACCCAACATGAACCAGGCCTCTGGCCACAACTGATCAACTATAAGTAGTTAGACTGAATATATTCTTATTAATTTGAAACATAGTCTAAAATTTAGTTTCTCTTGAGGAAGATGGAAAAGTCACCCCAATATTTGTGCATAGCTTGTCACCATATTTTATGTCCATTGTCTTTACTCTTTAAAAACAGAAATAACCTGCTCACTACTAGAGTTTATAGTACAAACACGCACACACAAACACACACACACACATGTACTCATTGGACATAGAGATAAGACTAGAAAGGCAATTTGGAAAATCTAGAGGGCATTTCAATTTGTTCCCAGTTCTTGAAACTTAGCTGTACTCCTGCACCTTGAGATCCATAATTCACTCCATTATCCTCATATTTCATATCCCTGTATAGCTCAAATCAATGCAAAAAGTTTCTGTTATTTACTACATAAAAACTTGATAGTACAGATTTGTTTATAATTCTTATCAGGGACCTAAATTAAATGTCTACTTTTTCAATATTATTTTTAACTGATATATATATATATATGTATATATATATAATAGCATAGAATTGTACAGATTAAGGGGGAATATATAATGTTTGGATACATGTATACATTTGGTAATATTTAAGTCAGGTTAAACATTTATTTATCTCTTCAAACATCACTTTTTTCTGGTGAAAATGTTCAAGGTCCCTTCTTCTGTTGTTTTGAAATATATACTGAATTACTATCATCCGTAGTCATCCTAGTGTGCCATAACACCTGAGAACTTGTTGCTCTCACCTATAACTTAGCATCCATTGTAATCTCTATTTTTATATAGTCTTGTAATCTACCTACAGACTATCATTTAAACTAATACTAGAAACCATTTGTGGAAGTAATATTTTTAGTATATGTGCTCATGTTTCCCTAAATTACAAACATTATTTGATATGTATGGAAGTGTATATTATATATATAATATGTATATTGTTTAATATGTATGGAAGTCAAATATTATGGTTGAATGCTCATATGATGTATTTTTAAAGCTAACTAAGAAGTGAAATCAGCCAGACTCAGAAAGTCAAGTGTTGATTTTTTTTTCTTATATGTATTTTCTAGATTATAAAAAGGGGAAAAAAAGGAAGCTTGTGAAAATATAAAGGAGATCAATAGAGTAGAGAAAGGGGATCTACAGGGAAGTAAGAGAGGAGGGCATGGGGAAGTACTGAGGAACAAAGCCTACCAACTTATGCTATGTCCACATATAAGTATGCCACAATGAATCCCACTTGTATAGAGATATAAAATTATGATTCACTAATTAAAATAATGCTAATCCTGACAATAGTAGTAGTAGTGATACTAATAATAGACATGAGATCAGTAGAGTAAAGCAAGTGGATGGGGGGAAGGAGCAGCAGAGGGGAAGGGGTGCTATGTGGAATGAGATTGATTAAGTTATGTGAACTTACAAGTATGGCACAACAAAACTCACTATGATGTATAATTATAATGCAACAATAAAATAACTAAAAATAAAATATAATAAACTTTTTAGCGATGGACACTTGAAATCTAATTTATACATCTTTCAATTAGTGACTACTTTCCTCAACTGAGATGGATAGTGTTGATTCTTTTAGCAGGAATTCTAGTAACTATATCCACTTTTCTGAGACTCTGTGTTCTTAATGCATTTTCTTTGCTTTGAATTCCAGTTTCAATGGCATTATAGCAAAGCTAAAGAAATAGTGCCATCCATAATTTCTTTGTTTGGATAAACCTTTAGGAAAGGTACTGGCAACATTTTATCTGAATACCTGGCTTCATAACAGAAGCACTTGGACTAAATTACAATGTCCATCTCTTCCCCACATTCTCACACACAAATAGAGTTAAAATAATGAAAAAAGGAAAACAAAAACAATATTTTAAAGTATAGATTAAATGTCAAACTATGTATTCACTAAATATTTTTGAAAAGAAACGGATAAAATTTCATTGCTACTTTGTCTAAGACCTATCAGATTGCTGTTGTAGATCGCACTTGATTTTTCTTTTGATCTTTACCATCTACCAGCTGGACTCTAACAATTCTGTATCCTACTGTGTAGACTTCGATTGCCCACAGATCTATAAAATTGCAGTGCTCATAGGTAGCAAGCAAAACTATTTTCTTGTGATGACCAACAGAGGAAAGGGAAAAATACAACCTTTAGCTATGGCCTCTGCTGAAATGAATGGATTTTGTATTGTACATGTACAGGGAGACCCTTTATCAACCTTAACGAATTCGGTTGCAGGATCACAAGTCTTCATCCTTTGTGGTATACCACCACACATTTCCAAGTGTATTAGGGGACAAATAGCTCCCATAATATTTATCTCAACTTAAGTTCTCAAGGTTTATTTTGTTTTAATAAAATATTAAAGCTATGTACTTATTTTGCAGGAGTACTGGGGATTGAACCCAGAGGCACTTTACCACTGAGCCACATCTCCAGTCCTTTTCATATTTAATTTGTGACAGAGCTTGCTAAGTTGCTAAAAGCCTCACTAAATTGCTGAGGCTGGTCTGGAACTTGTGTTCCTCCTGTTTTAGCCTCCATAGTCGCTGGGATTAGAGATGTGCCCCACTGCACCTGGCTTAAAGTTTTGTTAAACAAAGATTTTTCGTTAAGCATAATCATGAAAAGTTATTGCTTAATTTGAATAACTATTAATAAAAACAATACAGGATTGATGTACAAGTATTTGTGTTGTATTTCCTCAAGTAATTGACATTTAAATAGAGATGATAGGGAAGAACAGGGGGAAAGGATGAAGAAGAGTATGCTAGAGTCATAAGTATTATATAAGGATGTATATTATTATATTAAGAATTATCTATGGTATGCAAGATGATGATAAGGCATGTCACAGGACTTAAAGAAAGTCATGAAAAGGACAGGTTGTATGGAGGGCCTTCCAGATGGAGAAGAGTGAGTGAAAACCAGGAATCCGAATATCCTGGTATATATTGCACAACAGCAAGTAAATTTACCTAGTTTATGCTTAAGGCATAAAAGTGAATCGGGTCTGGTCTAAAGGAGGAGTTACCCACTAATACATGAGGGTGAATTAGAAGGAACACAAATTACATATAATGTGTCTAACACACTGCACATGAGGCCCAAAGTCACAGGTATTTTTGTGCACACATACACACACAAAAAAATTAACTTATGGATGTTACTGGAATATTATTGTAGACAGAATTCTCTGAGGTGTCCTCATTGCAGTTTTTCATTTAGACAAGTTCCTAGGATATACCATGAATCATCCCAGGGAGTCAGTCTCTGGTGTTAGCATGTAAAACAACAGTTGTGTTCCCAAAATGGAGCATCATTTAAAACAAGTACCTTTTAATTTTGTGTAACTTGATCAGCATTATGTTCTCCCTGGGATTCAAATATACCTCGGCACATCTGGAGGAAGGTGAGGCAAGCCCACAGGGTCTATTAGTAGGAAAGACTGAATCACTTTTTGGAAAAGAAAACTTGTTTTAAGTGAAAAGGATGTCAAATCTACATGGTTTTGATGTCTTTTTCAGTAATCCAACAGAGGATGCTTCTCAGCATAGTTTAGTCTATATTTCATTCTCATGACCCAGCTTTCCATGTTTTCTTATGATCTATTTCCTAGTGAGACAGGGGGACTGCAATTAAAACAGAAATTCTCTAATTTAAGCCTCTATAATGTTACAGTGCAAAGTTGAACTACTGTGGGATTTTATGACTCAAAACAGGGAGAAGGGCCTTATCTATAGATATTCCTTATAATATTATAATACAACAAATTACAAAGTCATGAGAAATCAAACAATGTTCTAATGTTTTGAAGGAACTTCAGAAACACATAACCTGTGTTTCTCAAATATACACATTAAAATATTACTGTATGTTAAGGTTTTGCAAATGGGAGTCTATGGAATCCTTTAAGTCCAGAGGTATATTCTTGGGGATCTTTTTTTTTTTTTTCCCCAGTGCTGGGGATTGAGCCCAGGGCCTTGTGCTAGCAAGGTAAGCACTCTACCAACTGAGCTATATCCCCAGCCTGGTCTACCAGTTCTCTACAACAAGTTTTTATTTGGTGTCTTTCCATTTTATTTATAAACTGTAGAAATAATGTCATCATATTCCAGATCACCTGAATAAAATGAACTAAGGCACTGTCATGTAATTTTATTAACTACATATTTTAATTATGGGATGATGAAAATATGAGATAGATTAAATATGCAAATGATGTATTTGAAATTGTAAAACTTGTCACCCCAAGACACAAGGTGAGACAGCCATGTTGAATACTCATAAAGAACTTGTATGGTAGCAGTAGCTATTAGTATGTTTAACTGGGGATGAGAGATTTATTCATTCAGACATATAATGTTTTACATGAATTTAATATTATAAATTTACATTTTGGCTGCATGAATGTTTTTATTTGCTTGGTAAATATGTTCCAATTTTATAGGTATATAAGAGCTATGAGGGTGTGTTTATCCTGAGCTTTCTGATAGTGCGCATTTAACTAGTCATTGCAAAAATTTTAAAAGTCAACAACTGGAAATGTTTTTCATTCATTAATATCCAAATATTTTTCTAGTTTTGGAAAAAAAAACAAAACATAAGCTGCTGTATACTTTTCTGAGAGATACACTGTTTTAAGTATTTCAGAACCACCTAATACATGGCCAATGTCTTGGCACCACTAAATCCAGAGTAACACTAGACAAACTTTTTGTCCTCTAATTCTACCACTGTAATTATGAAAAAAAAAAAAAAAACCATTTTAAGAGACATGAGTGAATAATGACAACTAATTTTAATTTGAGATTGAACTGAGGAATTTTCAGGAGAACTTTTAATGTTGTTTTAATTTCTCTTTGGATCATATTCAGATATAACTCATATCTATAAATAAGGCCTTGTGCTATATGCTGTCAAACCTAAGAGAAAGATGTATTCTTACTTTGACTATGACCAAAAAGAGGATTAGAGGAATTAAGTCATCCAAAGGTCATAGAGTAAGAGGTATGATTGACACTTATTTACAAATCTTCTGACCCCCAGTCTCTTGATCTTTCCATTCATCATACCAGATCCTTCTGAATTTAATTCCTTCTTCTATCTAAAAATTCACTTTTTAGAAACAATTCTTTTTAAAAATATTTTTTAGTTGTGTGTAGGCATATTATCTTTATTTACTTTAATTTTATGTGGTGCTGAGGATTGAACCCAGTGCCTCACACATTTGAGACAAGCGCTCTGTCACTGACCTATAGTCCCAGCCCCATGCCCATGCCCATGCCCATATTCTTAGCAAAGAATATGATCTTTAATTAGACATCACTGACTATTGCATGACTCAAGCTTTGAGACTTTCTAGTTTCTCAAATAGTTTCACATTTATTTTGACTTTTTTTACTTTCATGATTAATAGTACATAAATACTATAAGATATTTAAAATATGCACCTTCCAAGTTTAAGTAGGCAAAATTGCATGAGAGAATTTTAGTTGTCACAACACTTGTGGGCCTTTTATTTTTAATTATTTATTTAGTGATGGATTTATTTATTGGTACTGAGGATTGAACCCAGGAGTACTTAACCACTGAGCAACATCCCCAGCCCTTTGTATTTATTATTTTTTTAAAATTTTGAGACAGGGTCTCACTAAGTTGATTAGGGCCTTGCTATATTGCTGAGGCTGGCTTTGAACTTGTGATCCTTCTGCCTCAGCCTCCAGAGCCACTGGGATTACAGGCATGCACCACCATGCCGAGCTCTCTGGGGCCTTTTAAAAGGAGGGCTTAAGTTGCAAAATACTAGACTTTTTCAAATGGTAACAGAAGTTTATATTTTTTCCTTACTTTGTCACTGATTGAAATAATTCATGTAACAATGTCAACAGATATGACAAGTTTAACTGGAAATTGTTATCAAAATCGTGCCTAAAATTTTAAAATTGTCAACTTTTATATAATAAACTGTCACAATTCAGTAAGATGGAAGGAAAGGCAAATACTTTCTTGAGGAGACAATCAAGGCTAAAAAGAATAAAGAAAAAGAAATTGCTCTGAATTTTCAAACACTTATGGAACTCAGTTCTTACCCAGGCCTCCTTTCTGCCTATTTAATTTTAATTGACACCCTTCCTCTTAAACCTATTTTAGTCCAGTGTTTGAAATTATAAAGTAAAAGATCCTAAACTTGGGATTTCCAGCAAAGTTTTTTTTTATGTCATTTGTTTCTATTTGTTGAATTTTAAGGATCTGAATATCTTATAAAATGAATTTTGAAATGTCATCCTTCATAATATAAAATATATGTAGCATGTTATAGAGGATTTTCTGAGGGAAATAATATGGAGATGAATAGAAACTTATAATACATATTTCTCCTACATTTAAAGGGAAATATTTTAAAACATATTGAATGAATTTTTAATAGGCACATTTCTATTTAACTTGAGTGAGTATAAGACAATATTATTAATTAGAGTACTTTAAAATGCAGAGCAACAGAGGTATTCTTTTTCTTAAACCAGAGTTAAATATTTTCAAAAATATCTCCGACATCATTTGCTAAAGCTAAATATCATGCGAGGGGAGAAACAGGTTGTGATGAATTTCAAACATTTTAGTGAACTTGTACATTTTTAAGTGGGCCATGAACTTGAAATATGTTTTTTTTAAAAAATCACTTTGTGGGACCTCTCTGAAAAAGTAGAATAAAACGACATGGTATAAGATAATAAGCTGCACTTTTCTCTTTTTATATCTTTTGGGGAGTTAACATCCTCCCACCCCTGCCACAAATTCACTCTGTGCTCCATATGAATGGAGAAATAAGCATTCCCAGAGATCCCTACAGGAATGTAAATTGAACAATATTTTGGACAGTAATATGGAATGCCTCTTACGTGTGGTAAAAATTTACACATGGCCAGTCATCTGTGAAACTTACTCTAAACCATAAGACCAATCAATAGAAGAAATGGCAAGGGGGGCATATATTATATAAGCATACCCAATAAACCAAACATTGCCCAAGGCTTAAAAAAACTATTTCAGGTAAGCTAAGATTCTTTATGGCTAAATGGTCAAACTTTGATGTTTATTACACTTCCTTTTCTTTTTTCCATGGATGATGTCTGGACATAAAGAAAATTTATGTAGCATTATGGATGCAGAGGAGGGGAATCTGGATTAATAGTTACCTGGATCTACGAGGACCTACGAGTCTCTTTATAAGATATTACTTACTTCTGGTTTGGGGGTCATAGCACTCTGTTAACAGCTGTTGAAATGCCTACAATTAATATAGCCTACAGTATATTCTCTTGGTAGAGAAATGTACAGGGGTTTCTAGAAGAACAGTTAGCCAATTATTTTGCTGACTAGGCTTCTCTTCATCTGTCTTGGTGTGGCTTATCCTGTGAGATTCATCTATATCTTTCACCTAGATTTTGTTTTGGGATATGAACCATGGAGTCATTGAAATTTGACCCCAAGGAACAATGTTGACTTAATTGTAATATGCTGCCAGGGTGTGATGGTGTACTTCTTCAATCCCAGCCACTCAGGAGGCTGAGGCAGGAGGATCAAAGCCAGCCTCAGCAATTTAGCAAGGACCTGTCTCAAAACAAAAAAAGACTGGGTCGTAGCTCAATGGTAAAGCATCCTTCAGTTCGATCTCCAATACCAATAAACAAAGAAACAAGCAAACCTGCTTATGCTGTCTACTCTCTCCTCACTTTCTAATGGGAGCCTCTAGACCTGTTTCCTGTTCAATGAAAATTGTGAGAGAATGTGGGAGGAAACCTTTCCAGATCCTCTCTTTTATCAAATATATCATATCACCATTCCTACTCTACTGCAGCTGCCCGAGTTTGTTTGGGAAGCTACCTTTTCTAGACTGCTATAGGTGAAAATATAAAAAAAAAAACCCTGTGCTTTCAACTTCCCTTTCTTTTAAAAAGGTATTATTAATGCTATTTTGTCTCCCACTTTTCAACCCACCCCTCCGCTCATTATTTTGATGATGCAGGGAATGTTTTGATCCTTTTTGACTCCTTTCATATTTCTCCAAGCATGGAGAAGTTGTATTCCCATTCCTATATAACAGGAACTTTTCTTAACTCACAATCACTTTCCTTTCTACATTGCAGATTATGGTAAAGCTCTGTGTTCAGATAGAAGGTTTGTTCTTCATACTACAGGAAAGTTTTCGATTTTAGAAAACCTTTTTCTTAAAAAGATCACGGTAAGGGCTGGGGTTGTGGCTCAGTGGTAGAGCGCTCATCTAGCACATATGAGGCACTGGGTTTGATCCTCAGCACCACATAACAATAATAAAAGTATAAAAAAGATCATGGTAAAAAGAAAATTATCTCTATTTGCATCCCAGAAAATGAAGTTTTTAACAAAGTTTGACAATGGCTTCTTTTTTTCGAAGTAGTCTCTACTATCCCAACCAGAAGCAGTAAGTTTGAACAAGGAGATAATGAACCTCAATTCTAGTAGGTTTTCTGAAAATATAAAATGGGGGAAGTAATTTTTAAGTACTATCAAAGTTGCAATGCTGAAATTTAAAAATCTGCATAATATCCTTTGCTTTAGTGTTCCCACAGGAGGTTGTATATATGGAGATGCAGGTATCACTGTAGCAGCATAATTCAAAAGAGCCAAGTTTGGAACCAACCTAGGTGCCAGGATAAATTATTTAAAAATTATCTTACAGGTGTACAAAAAGTAAATATACAAGGATGTTCACTGCAGCATTGTTTTGCATAATACCAGAAACAACCCAAAGTGCCAACGACTGAGAACTAAAGAGCATGTTATGTCAATAGAATGAAATAACAATCATTAGAAATATTTAATTGCATTTGTAGTCACAGATCAGAATGTCCAAAATAGTGTTAATTTTTTTTCAATTAATTAAATATGCATTTATTGTACACTTTATTTAAATGGATACAAAATGAAAAAGTTGTACATTTAATGGGGTATCAGGTAATGTTTTATACGTTTACCTTATATAATATTTATATCAAGTCAAACATATTTATCTCTTCAAACATTTGCCAATTGTTGTGAAACTTTTCTAAATCTTTTTTTCGGGCTTTTTGAAATGCACAGTATATAATTATTATCTACAGTACAACAGAACCCAAGAGCTTTTTGCTTCTATCTAACTTCATACCCATCGATCAAACTTTTCCTAGCCTTCCCCTGCCAAATTGTATACTTTTTATATGTAGATGTTATATAAAAAATTTTTTATATGTAGATATATGTAGGGGAAAGAGGGATTGCCAAGTCTTGGTTTTTTCCCTCAGTAATTTTTTTGTGGGGGTACTGGGGATTAATCTCAGGGGCACTTTACCACTGAGTCCCATCCCTAGCCCTTTTTTTTTTTTTTAGTAACAAAAGGACTAGTTTTATTCATCTGGCTTAATTTAAAAAGTGCCTTAAGATGGGACATAGGCTGTGATGTACATGTATGATTACACAAATGGTATGAATCTACATTGCACACAACCATAGAAACGAAAAGTTGTACCCAATTTGTATACAATAAATCTTTGGGCCCGCGGCGCCATTCTCCAGATTCCCTATCCTTCAATAGTGTTAATTTAAAAAGAAGTTTTCATAAAATGTACCTAACATACATTAGGCTACATATCTCTTGGGATAGTACTGTCAGGGATTTTCAGTTTGCCTGTCATATTTTTTATAATCTTTGCATTTTTTGATAAAGAAAAAATACAGATACAGAGATGTAACCAAATATATCTTAAACCAACAAGTAGTATCTCACTAATAAAATACTAGTAACATTCTTATTAAAAAAGAAAAGGAGGAAGGTTATAAGGCTCACTGTTATTCTAATATTCAGAACGCATTAGATGATGCAAGGAGAAATGCAGCAAAACGTAGAAGACAGAATTATTAGAAAGGTAGAAAATAAATTTTCAGTGTTTTTAAATAATACATTTGTTTATAATTCTACATAACAGACAAACTGTTATGTTTCAAAAGAGTTTGAAAATGTGATTAGTTATAAAACAAGAATATAAAACTCAGGGTTGGAGTTGTGGTTCATGTGCTTGCCTAGCACATGTGAAGCACTGGGTTTGATCTTCAGCACCACATAAAAATAAATAAATAAAAAATAAAGGTCTATCAACATCAAAAAAACATTTTCCTTTTTCTTTTTCTTTTTTTTTTTTTTGCGGTGCTGGGAATTGAACCCATGGCACTTTACCAACTGAGCTATATCCCCAGCACCTTCTAAAAAATATTTTTTAAAAATATAAAAATCAGTAGCTATCAAGTAAAACAGTAAGCAATTACCAAATAAGTCACTTATATCAATAGAATATACAACCGACCAAATAATAAAATTAAGAGAAAATGTAAAAGCTTTAGGATGGAAATGATATTTTACAGAGAATTATGAATGATTGAAGATAAAAATATAAAACCTTTTATATGACCAGATGAGAATTTGTTAAATTGGAAAGATTTCAGTTTAAAATGTGAAGAACATTCGAATTGTTCCCAAATGTCTTCAAAGATTAAGTGTGCTTCTAAATAAAATCAGAGTGTTGTATATCAACATATGAAAAATAAATCAACCTTAGAATTATGTTGATAATTCTTTAGGGGATTGGGGTTATAGCTCAGTGTTAGAGTGGTTGCCTAGTATGTGTGAGGCACTAGGTTCGATCCTCAGCACTGCATAAAAATAAATGAATAAATATAAATAAAAATAAAGATATTGTGTTCATCTACAACTAAAAATAATAATAATTATTATTTAGTAGAGTAACCAAGGTCTTTACAAGTTTGGCCCTATCTAACCTAATTCAACTCCTGTCCTCTCACCTCTCCTTTACACAGGCACAGTGAGGTTCATTATCAAATGACAAAATTCCACAGCTAAGGAGGCCCTAGTATGCACTGGAAATGTAAATAATAAAATTAAATTCTGTGGGAGACTAACTTTATGATCAGCAGTTTACATTTATTATCTCATTTGATTTATACAAAAATCCTATTATAAGAAAAATATTAAGTACCTTAATTATTTACATCTGATTTATCTATCTTAATTATCTGTCTGATTCCAGTGCTTCAAGTATTAACCACTATTTTATATTTTGTTTTTAAAAGAAAAAATTAAATATGGTCTTTTATGTTGATATATTTCTAAAAGTCATGCTCCTGTCATATGATTAACTATTTAGAACCTATAAAATAAGATTTATGAAAATATGTATATTATACAGAAATTCTTACTATGTTGAGTTATTAAAATAAGAGGAAAACTCTATTTTATGAAAAGCTCTTTATACATATGATAAGAAGAAATTATACCAAATATCCACATATATTTCACAATTTTCCCTATGATCATGAAATTATTTTAAAATTTTAGGTATTCACTATTTCTATTTGAAATGCAGAAAAAACCCACATCCCCAAATTAGGAATTTAAGAAAAATCTGTAAAAACCCAACATAGAATATTCTATTAAACATAGGGTGTTACAGGAACTCCCCTCCTGCTATGGAAAACTAGATAATGAGACAAAATATATGAATCAATGGTTTTAAGAAATTGCTCATCAAGTAGAGAAGGAGTATGATCCCCAACAAGGGTAAAACAAACAAGGCCACCCATACCACTGGCATAGCCTGGTTCCTAAAGGCATGTTCAACATCATAACACATAGATAAAACTATGAAGCTGGAGTACCGTGGAATTCCTGAATTAAGGGGCCAATAATTAGAGTTTGAATAATGCAAGGTAGGTAGAATTTGTGAATGGAATATTGGAGATAAAGGAGCTGCACAGATGGAAACATTCAGAAATCTGCAAAAAAGACCCCTTGAGTTTAAAGTTAAGTCTTAATCTGCATATGTGTTACATGAAAATTCAAAAGGCAATATTATACACCAACAGTTAAGAGTAGATTATTCTTAAGATAAGAAAGAGGAAAGCTTACTGACAGAAATAAGATCAATGATGGTCAGTTGGTGAAGGTGGAGATAGGGATCAAGTGCAAAGCTATATAAGGAATACCTCGGGAAGATGAAAATAATTATTCTTGATTGATTGTGGTGATGGTAAAAGGAATCTATATTCATCAGAATGCAACCACTCTTAATTATAATAGATGAATTCATTATATGTAACTAGAACTCAATAAACCTGATTCAAAAATGAAAGATTGGGCCTGGGATATAACTCAGTTGGTAGAATACTTGCCCTGCATGCACAAGGCCCTGGGTTCTAATCTTTAGTCCCCCCCCCAAAAAAAGAAAAGATTATGTCAATTCTGTGTGTGTTTCAAAGTACCATTACAATGAAAATAACTTCTTGAAAACTTTCTTCTATTCCCTGCTAGGGAACATTTTATTTTTAAAAATGAGGTTAGGATATAACTTTAGAAATTTCTTTAATTTTGTCTCTAGTTGCATGTTAGTTTCACATTTTCTGTGTAATTAGAAAAGCTGTGAAAAATATTTGATTCACTTCAGTATAGGACTGAAGTTCACATTCTACCACTTCTATGAGTTGGAAAATGCAATTATACATCTGTGGATTTCACATTCGTTATCTGCAAAGCAATATCATGGTTTTGGTACTGGCAAGGGAATTTCCATCTTGGTCATTGACTCAAGCTTCTCTGTGAATTTACAATGACAGAGTGATTTTTAATGTAAACAAATTGGATTAGAGTTAACAATTGTACATTTGTAATTAGCACAGTGGAAAATCCATATACAGGTAATTGGGTCATGACAACATTTAAAATGTCAATGGCTAATGCTGTTTGACAGAAAGATACCCTGTCTCCTCCAGTATATGTTCCCTTACCTCTTTTTCAGGCCAATTTCCATTCTACAGATAGAAATGAGGACTAAAGGCAATTCAAAACCATTATTATAGAAGATACATTTTTCTGACAATGCACATCTTTGAAAAGTATGATAGTATTTAAAAGATAAAGCAATTACTCAGGCACTAAAAATTGATTAGGAGCTTGCTCTTGAATCTAAGAGGATATTACTAGATTATTTTGTCATATAATTAGCTACAAATATTATTTCAAAGGTGGGATAATGGTTTATTAGCATTCAGATACTAGTCTTTTTCTTAGAGTAGTACAAGAAGTGTCATGGAAAACTTGAATGTTTCCTTGGTCCTGCCTGTATAATTCTTTCTGCTTCTAAACCTACCTCAAACATTAGCTTCTCCATGAACCTGTTGCTGAGACTAAGCCAGGTACAATTTATTTTCCTCCCTAAAATCCTTAGAAGTCACTATCTCCTTATGTTGTACGGTGCTGACTATTTTATCTCAAGCAGAGTTGTTTGTGTGATTGTTTCATTGCAAGTTCCTTGATGGCAGATAATGATTCACCCATCCATGTTTCAGCCAAATGACCAAAGCATGATGGTGTAAGATGACAGGAACTGAGTTCTATGTACTTGGAATTTTGTCTTGGGTAAACATTTCACCTTTGTGTTCTTCAGATCTTTTTAATTCATAAAATGTGGATGAAAATAATTGTATTCTCTCTCAAAGTATTTGTGAAGCTTATTAAACATTATTTTTCATATTGGGTTTCCCTAATTGAATGTAAGTTCCATGAAGGCAGGAACTTATTTTTGTTCACCACTATATACACTGTGCCCAGAACTGTGGCTGGCATATAGCAGATATGGAGTTATTTATTGAATTATTTAATAAACCAGGATATTAAAACACTGAGTAATGGCCAGCTTTGTACTCAATAAGAATTCTGAGTAAAAAAGGCAAATTATGTCAAATATTTTTTTCAATTCAATTGAATGAAAAATGGCCTCTGCAACAGAACCCAGGAGTTCAATTTGGAACAATCTTAGTACCTTAAGGTGAGAACAATTATGCTGTAAAGATTTTAAAAACATGAACATATGTAAATACATAATTTATGTACACAAATTTTTGAAATTATAAATGCATGTGAAAGGTGCTATGCCTCGGCATTTTCTGCCTTTGTGTACCAGAATTATTTGCAAAAGTTTGGGATAACCACATCAGAGAGAAAAGACAGAAAAGAGTTTTAGTTTTCAAGGGCACATTTCTTTAAAGTGCTTCTTTATAAGCATTTCAAAAGTGAAGTATATGAAGTATTTATAATTTTGTTGTTTTTAGTAAATGTACAATGAAGTTCTTTTTCCTTTTTTTTCTGTCAGGATAATGTATTTATTTATCACCAAATCTGATCAGAGCTTACAGCTATCTTATATATTCTCTCCATCCCCACTGCAGTGGAAGGGTAGGAATACAGGAGAGGATTCTTCACAGAATGAAGTTACCACAAATAGCAAGCCTGAGTAGTATTGATTTCTTTGAAGTGTCACTCCTGATATCTATTAGTAATCAAGCACTGTCGATTGACTACTGCCAATTGACTTTTCCTTGTTGAAGCCTCATGTTTTTAATTTTCTAAATACAGAAATCAGAACAAAATAAATGAGATTTTGCTGTATTTAAAATCAATACCAGTTATATTAGCCATCAAATGAACACAACACACACATACACACAGAATGTGTCTTATCTCTATAATTAGAATTTCTGCTGTGCAAGCCAAGGATAAGGACAGGTCCCCAGTGTCTCCATCTACACATACTGCATCATCACTGCTCTCTCTCTCTCTGAGGTATGGCCCTACTCCTCCCTACTGCTAGAAACCCTCATTTTTCCTTCCATAGCAAACAGATAAGCAATGTTCACCACCCTAGAGCCCTGGTCCCAGAATTCAGAAGCAGACATGAGTCTCCCAAAATGAAAAACTACAAAACAAACTTGAATTATATTTACATATAATTATATAAAAATATAAACACCTAATTAATGTCTCACTGTTATTGTTTCCTAATGTTCATAAGGTAGCTGACAGTGACAATGTGGGCTACAGATTTTATAGTTCGAATTTAGAAGGAAAGTGCAAATTGTTTCCTTTATGGATATGTATTATAAGTCCTTCCTTCCCTTCAGTCTGATGGGCTAATTAATGTTCCATGCCTATTTCTGGGCAATTATTGGCAGGCAGCATACCATCTGCTACTTATCTTACACTAATTAGGATATTCTTATGAAACTGAGAATGGAGTAAATACCTGAGCAAATTTGCAGTGAATAAAAAAACAGGTTAAACCAAAAGAATTAGGAATATGAATGGTATTGTATTTCTCAGAAGCAAAACTGGAAGATCAAATAGATAGGAATAAGAGTTTCAAAGCACTTAAGGTAAACAACTTCTCACATAAAATTCTATCTTAATTCTATCCTGATTGATAAAATATGACATAAGAGTAAATAAAATTTCAACATTTGAAGTCTCAAAAATTTACTTCCTAGGTACAATTTTCATGAATTAATCTGAGAATGTGTTCCACCAAAGTAAATAATACACCATGAACAAAAGAGAAAGAATTTAAGAAATAGAGAATCCACGCTGGACAGGCACAAAAGAAAGTTCTGGGATGACAACAATGCAATAGGCTAGAGAATAATCAGTTCAAATTGGAACAAAAAACTCTCAGGTTGCCAGCAAAGAGGACAGTAGGAAAATAAAAAGGATACAACTTTGCTAGATGAAATTTATCTTGTGAAAGAGAAATCCAGAGATTTTTAAATTCATGAAGGACTTATAAAAAGCATACAGATGATTAAGAAATAAACGAAGACATAAATTATTGCCTTTAGGAAAAATAGAATTTTGTATAAGAGAGGAAATATGTTATATTGTAATACCTGATTATTCAGTGAATAAACTTAATGGAATGATGATAAATAATATACAGATACTATTGGGGCCTCTGAATGGGTACAATAAATAGCCTTTTCTTTGTTTCCTACCTGGAGGCTGAACAAATTTAGAAATACATAATTCCAGATTAGAAGTCAGAATATCATTATTATTACTTATAAAAATAGAAGACATAGTTTAGTGCAAGGGCACTGACTGAATTCCAGGAAGCCTTCCCCACCAGTGTCAGCCATGTGGGATAGGGAAAGCCTCCTCTACAGCAGAGTACAGTCAAGGGGAAAAGCTGAGTAAAACAACAGTCCTTTCTAAAATTTCTTGAATTTGTCTTAATATATGCTCTGATTTATTCATTACTGTTTTCTTACCTTTGTATCCTTCATAACCAATATGTTTTAGGTTCTTTATTATGCAAATTAATAAATACATAGAAAATTAGTGAAACTAGTTTGATTAAATCCACAAACTATTATTGCAAGTTCATGGCCAATCTTATTTCATGTATACCCTCTCATTGGCTTATTTTGAGAAAATATATTTTAAATGTATCCACCAATTAATACTGTAATTTTATGTTATCTATTGTATCTGAAAAGAGTAGGTTATTCCTTTTTTTTTATTTACTTATTGATTCATTGAACACAAATGGAGTACAGCTATTGTTTCACTGGTTGTACACAAAGTAGAGTCACACCATCTGTGCGTTCATGCATGTACACAGGGCAATGGTGTCTGTCACACATTCTGTTATTATTCTTACCCCCCCACCCTGACCCCACCCCTCCCTTCCCTCTATGCTATCTATCCTTCCTCCATTCTTTCCACCCTTCCCCCCACCCCCCGCATTATGCATCATCGTTCATTTATCAGTGAGACCATTTGGCCTTTGGATTTTTGGTATTGGATGATCTCACTTAGCATAACAGTCTCCAACATCATCCATTTACCAATGATTGGGATAGGTTATTCCTTAAATATGATTATGTCCTTCAAGGAAGTATTCCACCTCATGGAATAGTATAAAAATTTGTCTTTTTACACTGTGACAAACTATAGTCTTTCATTGTCTGAAACATGCCAATAACGGTGACTAAGACATTAATTAGGTGTTTATATTTTTCACATAATCATGTGTATATATACTTTGTGATTATTTTATTTTTTGGTACTGGGGATTGAACCCAGGGGCGCTTAAACACTGAGCCACATCCCCAGCTTTTTTTATGTTTTATTTTGTTTTGAGACAGAGTCTCACTAAGTTGCTTAAGGCCTCACTAAATTTTGAGGCTGGCTCAGCTTCGCCAGCCATTGGGATTACAGGTGTGCACTACTGCATCAGGCATAATTTAAGTTGTTTTTTTACTTTTCTATTTTTGGATACTCATGTCAAATTCTGAATGCTGGAGAGCTGCATCCATGGCACTAGGTGGTGAACATTGCTTAAGTATGGAAGGAGAAATGAGGGTTTTGAGGAGTAGGGCCATATGTCAGAGAGAGAGAGCAAGCAATGATGATGTAGTTCATGTAAATGTAGAGACTAGGGACCTGTCCTTATGCTTAGCTTGCACAGCAGAAATTCTAGTGGCAGAGATAAGACACCCAGCGTGTACGTGTGTTAATTTTGTTCATTTAATGGCTGATATAACTGATATCAATTTTAAATGCAGACTTTACCCTGATGCAGATTTTAACCAGACTTAAGGAGATATACAGAGAGAAGGAAAGGGCAGATGGAAGTGGGGTCGTTAACCATCTCAACTGAGTTTCTTAATACAATATTTCCAAAACCTAACCCTACTTCTAAACTCCCTTTTATTGAAAAAATTAATGTCATTATAATTGAAGCAGGTTGAGTGAAAATTTTGTTTTTGTTTCAGCCTGAAAATCCTGACTGTCAGAGTATGATTCTAAGATTTTTCTCTTTATATTTAGTACCCTAAACTTTCTTAATGTCTTATAGATTCAGCAATTTTTCTTTTTGCCAGACATTTGCAAGCCCTTTTCAATCTAGAAATTAATATCCTTCTCTTGTATGGAATAAATTATTGTTTCTTTGATAATTGCTTTCCTTATTTCCCTCCATTTTGTCATTCTGGACAACTAGCATAAACAGAAGAGCAAAGTCAGATGAGTATTCTACAGTAAGAATTCTTAAGTGACCCCTAGCAGATCCATAGATCAGCTGCAGATGAATTTTTGTCTCCTTGAAATTGTATGCAAAATACTGTATTTATGTAAGTGTTCTTCATTTTTCCTGAGAGGGAATCTAAAGCTACTTTTTATTCTTTTATCATCCCTGAAGATTTAATCTTTGAATGTGACAGAACCATAAGCTTCCAGGAGACCATAACTGTGAACTGCTGACTGGTTAAAAATGAGGAGGGAGCAAAAGATAAGGTAAGTTCCTAAGAGTAGCTCCTGACACTCTATAGGACATGAATGGCTATTGGATTTGCTCCATTTAAAAAAGAAAAAGGAAGTTAAAAGGTTAACCACCTATTTGACTGATTTGAAATGCTGAAGCAAAATATCTCATCTGTTAGTACAGTGAATGGACAGCTTTGTAGCTGTCAGTTGGATATTATTCACAAAATGAATACGATTTGAGATCTTACTTTAAAGAAAGAAGTGAAAGAATTCTTAATAATGGAATTAAATTCTCTTTGTGTGCCAAAGTATCATCTAAGGCTTTATTACACTGTGAGATGTGTCATATGATAAACAATATTCTATGTATGGCTATGGATTTACTTGAGATTTAATGAAAAAGAGAAAATGAAACTATTTTAATGGAAAATCTTTGCAATTACTTTCCAAAATAGCTTCTTAAATTGCTCAGTTTTCAGAATATTTTTGGCAAAGCAATATATTATAGTAACTACAATAATAGTTCTAAAAATCCTTAAAATCTTGTACTTTATTCTACCATTTAAAATTACTATTAAGTTAATGCTGGCATCACTTCAAACAAACCATCTTTAAATAGTTTTGCTTTATATATTCTTTCTTATATGCTTGTTTCATTAAAATGCTATGTTAATGGGCCTGGAGCTGGTTTTATATTGGAACTGCTGTAACAAGAGATCTCTAGTCATTCCCAGAACCATAGAATCAGAGTATTAATAGAAGAAGTAACTTACTTCCTGAGTTATTTTCTTTCCTGTATATTCAATCTTTCTCTCTTCATCCTGGCATCCTATCCACCTCAATTTATAAACATATTAAGATTCCACCATTTAAAGAAAACCCTTCTAAACTCCATTTCTTCCTCCAATTACTGGCACATCCCTTTCATTGACTCACAGTCCAATTGTTCCATGAGTATTATTCTGAATGTCCATCCTAAATAAAGGAGGATAGAATGTGTTATAAGGTCCAAGATTTCAAATTGGACTGAAGACTGAAGAGCTCAGAGCAGGAGCAGGTAGGAGAGTGGATGAGTCTACATTAGGGACTGATGAGGTGTGGGAATTAACTTATAAAGACCTGGGTACAAATATACAAGAATGTGTTTAACATTATTAGTCATTAGCAAAATACAATTAGTAACTGCAATGAAAGACTCCTACATATCTAGCAGAATGTCTATGATTATAAACAAATCCAACAATACCAAATACTGGAGAGAATGTAGTGTAATTGGAACCTTTATGTTTTGCTTGTGGTAATGGAAAATAATTCAGCAGATTTGGAAAGATAGGAAATTTAATACAAATTTTAAGCATAGTTACCATAGGTTGCAGCAATTCCCATTATACACAAGAAATGTGAAATCCAGTATATACAAGGTTTGTACATAAGTGTTTGTACCAGTTTTATTCACAAAACTTAATAATTTGAATGATTAAAATGGCCATTACCATGAGAATGGATTGTTCTTACAATACAATTCTATCTAGCAATAAAAAGGAATTCTTATTCACTGAGGCATACAAATTCCCTGATGCATACAAATCATGGACAAATATCAGAAATGATTTATTTAAAAATCCAAGAGAACCATAAGAAAAGTGAATGTGTAGTATTTCCTTTATATGAATTTTTAGAATGGTTGAAGGTAAGCTATGTTAGAAGTTACGTCAGACATTAGAGGAGCATAAAAATGGAATAGACTGGGCTGGGGATATAGCTCAGTAGAGCTTGGTAGAGTGTTTGCCTTGCAAGCACAAGACCCTGGGTTCAGCCCCCAGCACCAAAACAAACAAAAAATGGAATAGACTGAAGTGGCATGACAGAACTGGTCGTGATGGGAATATTCTGTATTTTGATTGGAGTAGGGTTTTGGAATGTTTACATATTTGTCAGAGTTCATAAAACTGTGCTAAAAATCCACACACATTATTGTATGTAAGTTATATATACCAAGTAATATAAAACTTAATAAAATGAAATAAACATAAAACTAAATACAACCACCTAGAGAAAGGATTTTGATTCTACACAGGAGACTCTGGTGTGAATAATGAAATAGAGATTAAACCAAAATGTGGGTTCTGGAAAGTACAATGAGGGAAATCCTTGAAGAAAGAGGTGTTTATAATTGTGTTGGCAAAACGAATTAGGGGAGGAGCCTCTTAACATTGGAAGTGTGCAATGGAATTTTTATGAAAGTTGTCCAATTGCGATTCATCCAAAGGCAATTTGACAAGAGAAATACAGACTAGTAAAATGGAGAGAAATGGAGACAAGCATCACCAACAATTTCAAAGAATTTTTATCTAAAAGAAGCAAATAGAAAAATTGGGAGGAGCGATATCTGGTCTTCACAGTTTTTTAAGATAAAAGTTTTTATATCACATTTGTTATTACAACTGCTATTTATGTTGCAGTGTTTCATTCAGTATAAACAGCATGCAGAATACTTAATAAATATTAAAATAATAAAGGAAAGAAACTAACATGTGTTAGCTGCCTGCAAGAATTGACAAGAGAACCAGCTTAAAATCTTGTTTCTGCCTGAGAAAATACAATGAAAGCAAGATAAAAGAGGGTAATTGTGTGGAAGTAGGAAAAAATAATGGATAACCTAAAGCAAAAGTGAATGACCTGAATTTTACTAGTATTTACTTTTGAACTATGGTATTGATCTCCAATACTCTGGACTTTATTGTGCATTTTAATTGTCCATTTATAAAACAAGGGTAGCACATATACCAAATGCTTACTCAAGGCAAACTATGCTAATCAATTATGGCACCACTTATGTTTCAAATTGAATAGGACCTTAACTCATCTCTTCAAGAAGCAATTACCAAACTATTAAGAATAGCATGAAAAATAAATTGTATTTGTCACATCTCTTCTAAAAGTTTCTAGTCCTCGGGCTAAACTAGCCTTCCATCTTATATTTTTCTCTGGAATATAGTTACATATAAGGAAAGACTTTAGGTTCTTCAAAAAAAAGGCGAATACATTCAATATAAATAATTATTTTTGTGTCTTTGATCTGTAACCTGCATCCTGAGCTAGTATGTCCTGATGATTTTTAAATGAGAAAATAATTGGAAATCACCTATTGATTTATTTCACAGAACAAACCACTGTTTTCATTGAGTTTTCCTATTATTTTCTATATCCTATTTCCTTTATTTCCACTATGATCTTTGTTATTTCCTCTTTTGCTAGTTTTGTATTTATATTGCTTTTTTTTCCTCTAGGTACATAAGGTGCCTTAGGTTATTAATATGCAATAAGTAACTCTCGATTTCCCTCTGAGCACTCTTTTAGCTGCATCTCATAAGTTTTGCTATGTATACTTTCATTTTCTTATTTGTAAGCATTTTCTAATTTTTATTGATCTTTTGGTCTACTGACTGTTTAAGAATATGTTCTTTAATTTCTACCTACTTGTAAATTTTCCATTATTCTGTCATTTATTTCAAGTATTGTTTTATTGTGAGATATCTTTGAATAGATCAACCATTAAGAAAACTTTAGCAGCTAAAAAGAGGGAAAACACAAATAACTAAAATCAGAACCCATAGACACATACAGTCTACCAAAAGTGAAACAAGAGCACTTACAAAACCTAAACTGACCAATATCAAGCAATGATATCGAAGCCTGCTAAAAAAAAAAAAAAAAAAAAAAAACTTCCAACAAAGAAAAGCCCAGAATCAGATGGATTCCCAGCTGAATTTTACCAGACCTTTAAAGAACTAATGTCAATATACCTCAAATTAGTCAATGAAATAGAAAGGGAAAGGATACTTCCAAATTCATTCTATGAAGCCAGTATCACACTCATACTAAAACAAGATAAGGACCCATCAAGGAAAGAAAACTATAGACCAATATCTCTGATGAATACAGATATAAAAATCCCTAATAAAGTATTGGCAATTCATATTCAAGACATAAAGAGGATTTTATATCATGATCATGTTGGTTCCATTCCAGGGATGCAAGGAAATTTTAACATATGCAAATCAATTGACATAATTACTTACATAAATAGAATTAAGGAAAAATCATATGATTATCTTATTAGATTCAGAAAAGGCCTTGGACAAAATCTAGCACCCATTCACATTAAAACCCTGGAGAAACTATGGATAGATGGAACCTACCTCAACATTGTAGAGGATATATATGACAAACCCAAAGTCAACATCATACCAAACGGAAAAACTAAAAGCAGTTCCTTTAAAATCAGGAACAAGAAAAGGATGTCCACTCTCACTTCTCCTATTCATTATAGTATTTGAAATTTTAGCCAGAGCAATTAGGCTAGAGAAGGAATTTAAAGGGATACAAACAGGAAAGGATGATGCCAAATTATCACTGTTTGCAGATGGTGTGATCCTGTACTTAGAAGAGCAAAAAAAAAAAAAAAAAAAAAAACCACCAGAAGATCCCTAGAGCTGATAAACAAATAGAGCAAAAATCAGGTTACAAAATTGACATGTAATAATTTATTTTTGAATGTTAAAGCAACATTACTTTTCAGGGGTTAAACCTTATTTACTGGTGAATTATTATTCTTTGAATATATTGTTGAAATTGATTTTTCTTATTCTTTTTTTCTTTTGGAGTTTGGGATCAGACCCAGGGATTTATGAATGCTAGGCAAGTGCTCTACCACTAAGCTAAATCACAAGCCCCTTCTTCTATCATTTTAAGTGTTACTTTATTAATTATGAATATTGGTCTGCAGTTTTTAAAAATTTCTTTATCAGATTTTGATGGAATTATTTCAGCCACATGCAATTAGATCAACAGAGATTTTACTTTCATTTTTGTAGAAATATTGGTGTCGATTTCCAGTCCCCTTTAAAATTTGTGACAAAATTCAGCAGGAAAAAATTTTTATAGATATAAAGCAGTAGTATATTAAATAATTATCCTTCCCCAATGATACATATATTCTAATACTCAGAACCTATGAATTTTGCCTTATATGCCAGTGGAGCTTTGCAGATGTAAGCATGCTAAGGAATTTGAAATGGGGAGCCTCCTTCAGATCATAGAGGTGGGCCTAACAAAATCACAATTGTTCTTAGGAAAGTAGGAAGCATCAGTCTTTCACATTGAAGTTGGACTTTATTTTTAGCTCAATGAAACTTATTTCAGACTTCTGTCATCCAAAACTAAAGGAAAATTATTTTGTCATACGAGCTCTAATATTAATCAAATGGTCATTTATAATATTCATATCTTCCTAAAGAATTGATTGCTTTATCATAATGGACTGGTTCTATTTATAATTCTCCTTGTCTTAAATGCTACTCTTTTGTAATACCAAGTATTTCAGCCTTCTTTTTTTCCCACTTTCCAACAATTTATTTCTCTTTCCCCATTTTACAAATGTAACTGCTACACTTCCAAAGTACTAAATAAAAAAGTCTGAGCCATGGTATCAGTAGTGAGGAAAGGCCATTCTTGCCCTACAATGTCCTTTTGCAATGCTGTGACCACCCTATCCTAATGGCCATCTTAGTTTAAGAATTAATTAGGTATGAATAATCTTTTAATAAACTTTCAACTTGTAGCATTAACTGAATTGTGAGTAATTTGATAGGGAGAATTTAAATGTAACAAATGAAAACCCTTTTATCAAATATACTTTAAACTTACTGTTTGCATGGTATATGATTTCCCACTTTTTAGTTTCAAATTGTCTGTGTCTTTATATTTATAGTGAGTTTATTTTTCCTCTTATATGGAATATTCAGTGGCCATTCTAACAATCGCAATGTACATCCTTAACCTTCCAAATTGTATTTGAAGATATCACTCTACCACTTCATACTAAATTACAAAAAATACAAGTTAACTCAAGATAATATCAGAATTGTTCCACGTGTATTCATATAAATTAGGAGCAAATTGTGTCTTTATTGACTCAAACAGTTTCTATTTCTGATGTTTTTTCCCCCCTTGGAACCATTTTCCTTTACTCTGAAGAACTGATAGTGCAAGTCTTTAGGAAAGTGATTCACTTAGTTTTTCTTTATCTGAAAACATTCTATTATATCTTCCTTATCAAGCTATGTTTACATTTGGTGCAGATTTATAGATTGAGGGTTTTTTCCTTTCCTCATCCCAGCACTCTAAAGACATTGTCTGCTCAATTCTATTATCCTTAGTTTTGATGAGAACTTTTACAGGATCATTGACTTATTTGAAGTCCTATTTTTCTGTGAAAGCTTTTAACTCATTAACTTTGTTTCAAAAGTTTGATATATCTAGTTATGGTTTTCTTTGTATGCAAGCTTCATTGATCTTTTTGTATCTGTAGTATTTGCCAAATGTGAGATGCTATACAAAATATACACATTATACTATTATACACTGTACATATTGCATATGTAATGCATATTTGAAACATACATAACATATATTTAAAGAATGTACTTGAAGCAGCACTTCAGGAGAAATATTCTTATTTCACATATCCATCAATGTTATTCTGAGGGCAGAATTCTCTCAAAAAGAATTGCCTGTATTTATACTCATAAAACACATTTTGATGTATTTTAAAAATATCTTTTAAAATTATCCTCCACAGTATCAGAACCAATTTTCTCTAGCAAATACAAGTGTAACTATTTAACAATATTTTAACCAACTATTTTGTGACATATGATTGTTCATTTTTGTATTTCCTGAGTTAAGTGAGGAAAGTGTTTTAATTTTCTGGAAAGTATTGCAGGTTTTTATGCCACTTGAATCTGAGTTTGCATTCTAGTTCTGCTGCTTATTATTTATATGTCCCCAGGGAAATAATCAGAATGTTTGAAGCTGAACACAATGGTTCTGTCTTATAATCCTAACTACTCAGGAGGATGAGACAGGAGTATCATAAGTTTGAGACCTGTGTGGGCAACCTAGCAAGAACCTGTCTCAAATTTTTGAAAAAAAGGGCTATGTCTTTAGCTCAGTGGTAGTGACCCCTGGTTCAATCCACATTAGTGCAAAAGGAAAAAAAAAAAAAACCAGAAACATTTTAAGCTTCAGTTTTCTTAGAAAAACAACTAATTTTAGCAATTAACTTCTAATGGTCTTTTGAGTATTGAATGAAATCACACAGTAAAGAGCTAAATACAGTGCCAATAGCACAATAAGTACCTATATGGGGAAATTTTAGTGAACTAAATTTCTTGATATTCAATTTAAGTGATAAATTTCCTATAAATGGAAGATAAGTAACCAATACCTGGTTTAGGATAATTCAGTCTTGCAGTGCCAGAGGAAAGGAGAAGGCCAATATCTACAGGAATATAGATGCTATTTTTCAGGAAATCTGGAGCAGAGGCATAAGTAAAGTCAGGGACAGGATAACATGTGGGAAAGGTAAAGAGGACAGGGAACTGAACTTAGCCTACTACTGGTCTATGCAACAGTGAAGTGGCAGCACAGGTAATCTTGCAACTTAAAAAAATAATAATTTGGCAAATGTGTCTTCTGGTAGGTTGAATTTCTTTTGCATTTTTTCTTCTTTTAGTTACACATGACAGTCGAGTATAATTTGACATATTTATACAAACATGTTATTCTAATTAATATCCCATTACTGAGGTTGTACATGATGTGGAGTTTCACTGTGATGTATTCATATATAAACATAGGAAAGTTATGCTCAATTCATTCTATTGTCTTTCCTACTCCCATATCCTCCTTCCCTTCATTCCCCTTTGTCAAATCCAATGAACTTCTAGTCTTCCCTCCCCCACCCTGATATGTGTTAGCATCCACATATCACAGAGGACATTCAGCCTTTGGTTTTGGGGGGATTGGCTTACTGTATGTAACAGGATAGTCTCCAGTTTTATCCATTAACCAGAAAATGCCATAATTCCATTCTTCTTTATAGCTCAGTAATATTCCATTGTGTATATATATCACATTTTCTTTATTCATTCATCTGTTGAAGGACACCTAGGTTGTTCTATAGCTTAGCTCTTGTGAACTGAGCTTCTATGAACATTGATGTGACTACATCACTGTAGTATGCTGATTTTAAGTCCTTTGGGTATATACTAAGGAATAGGATAACTGGGTCAAATGGTGGTTCCATTCCAAGTTTCTGAGGAATCTCCATGCTCCTTTCCAGAGTCATTGCACCAATTTGTAGTCCCACCCATCAATGTATGAATGTACCTTTCCTCCACATCCTCACCAACATTTATTGTTATTTGTATTCCTGATAGTTGCCTGAATGGAGTGAGATGGAATCTCAGTGTAGTTTTGATTTGCATTTCTCTAATTGCTAGAGATGTTGAACATTTTTTCATATGTTTTTTGAGCATTTGTGTTTCTCCTTCTGTGAAGTGTCTCTTCCATTTCTTTGCCCATTTATTGACTGGAAATGACATTACTTTTTCTGACTTCTTTATATACCTGGAGATTAGTGCTCTCTCTGAGGTACAGATGGCAAAGACTTTCTCCAATTCTGTAGGCTCTCTCTTCATGGTCTTGATTGTTTCCTTTGCTGAAAAGAAGCTTTTTAGTTTGAATCCTTCCCATTTATCGATTCTTGATTTTACTTCTTGAGCTTTAGGAGTCTTATTGAGGAAGTCAGTTCATAAGCCAACATGATGGACTGTTGGGCAATATTTTCTTCTAGTAGGCACAGGGTTTTTGATCTAATGCCTAGGCCTTTGATCCATTTTGAGTTTTATGCAGAGTGAGAGATGGGAGTTAAGTTTCATTCTGCTACATATGGATTTCCAATTTTCTCAGGATGGTTTGTTGAAGAGGCTCTCTTTTCTCGAATGCATGTTTATGGCACCTTTATCCAGTAAGAGATAACTATTTATGTGGGTTTACCTCTGTGTCTTCTATTCTGTTCTATTGGTCTTCATGTCTCTTTTGATTCTAATACCATGCTGTTTTTGTTACTATAGCTCTATAGGATAATTTAAGGTCTGGTATTGTGATGTCTCCTCCTTCACTTTTCTCACTAAAGATTAAGCTTTGGCTACTCTGGTCCTCTTATTTCTCCTAATGAATTTCATGACTGCTTTTTCTATTTCTATGAAAAACATCATTGAATTTTTAATTGGAATTGCATTGAATCTGTATAGTGTCCTTGGTAGTATGGTCATTTTGAAAATATTAATTCTGCCTATTCAAGAACATGGGAGATCTTTCCATCTTCTAAGGTTTTCATTAATTTCTTTCTTTAATGTTATGTAGTTTTCATTGTAGAGGTCTTTCACCTCTTTTGTCAGTTTGATTCCCAGTTTTTTTTTTTTTTTGAGGCTATTGGTAGTGGGATCATTTTCCTAATTTCTTTTACAATTGATTCATCATTATTGTATAAGAACACAATTGATTTTGGAAGTTAAATTTATGTCCTGCTAATTTGCTAAATTTGTTTGTGAGTTCTAGAAGTTTTCTGGTGGAGTTTTTTGGGTCTTCTAAATATTGAATCATGACATCAGCAAATAGCGATAGTTTGAGCTCTTCATATTTGTATTTATTTATTTATTTATTTATGTATTTTAGTTGCAGATTGACTTAATAACTCTTTATTATATTTACTTTTATGTGTGCTGAGGATCAAACCCAGTGCCTCACATGTTCTGGGGAAGCACTCTACCACAGAGCTACAACCCTAGTCCCTAAATCCATTTAATCTCTTTCTATTGTCTAATTGCTCTGGCTAGAGTTTCAATGACTATGTTGAATAGAAGTGATGAAAGAGGGCATCCATGCCTTTTCCAGTTTTTAGGGGGAATGCTTTCAGTTTTTATCCATTTAGAATGATGTTGGTCTTAGGTTTAGTGTATATATCTTTTACAATGTTGAGGTATGTTTCTACTATACCTACTTTTTCCAGTGTTTTGAACATAAATGTATGCTGTATTTTGTGCAATGCTTTTCCTGCATCTATTGTGATGATCATGTGAATCTTGTTTTTATGTCTACTGATGTTGTGAATTACTGATAGGTTTAATTTCAATGAATTGATTTTTAGCAAACAGTCTGCTTCCAGAGTTCAGTGACAGGTAAACTATAATTTTGCTTTATTTTGCATTCAGTGAAATGGCAGAAAAAGAGGTCCCCTGCTCATATCCCACCATGTCAACATTAAATTATAACCATTCTTAGACAAATGTGTCTTCATGGACTGGTGGGACCCAGGTAGGAGACTGTTAATCTCCAGTGGATCCAATACCAAGGAGGGTTGTTTGTGAGGGCAGGTTGTACACAGGTGGGAAGTTTGCTGACTGGGTCTCACCTACAGACCTGAAAATGATTTTGTCTCCTTGTGGACTCAGCTCCAGGCCCATTTGACCTTCATCATACCACCAGAACTCTCCACCAAGAGACTTGACGGGAGTCATGCCCACTTGTGCCTTTGAGTGACTGGCACCCTGACCTCAGTCCTAGCTGTGGATTATGAAGGACCACTGTAAATTAGCTAGGTCTCTTAGCTACAGTCTAGAAGCAGATCTGTACATTTAGGAACCTACCAGGACACATACCCATCTGTGTCACCAAAGCAGGCCTTCAGATCTTGGTCTTAGCTGTGTAACCTGAAGCAACACTGTAATTTTTCCAGTGCATTGAATTTATAGTCCAAGGCTAGTCCTGTTTCCTTAGGGTCACACAAAGTTACACTAAGATCTCTCCCTGGGACCCAGAAAAAGCCACACTTAATTATGTGCCTGGAAACAAGCCTTCTGTCTGCATTCCCAACTGGGAAACCTCATGTGACCTCATCCCAGTACCAACCTTACTGACAAAGTTCCAAAGAGGGAATACAGTTCACCCAAGACCAGACAAGATCCACGATGCTTTCTGAAGTCCCTAGTAAATGGACGACCAATTGTGAAACCTATTGTAGATGTAGTTGTAGCCATATGAACCACCTCCAACACCACTTGATTGTGATCCTAAAGATAATCCCATAGCCTGGGAACCTAAGAGGACATCTTCATCTGCAGAAACTAGTGTTTAAAGAATAAAAGAGGTGTTTATTTCTTCAAATGCTCAGACACCTGGATAAGGAATAATCAAACAAATGTAACAAACCAGAGGAAAATAATTAAGCTCTAATAACTGAACCCGAAGAAAAGAAGACCTAAGCTATGCCTAAAAAATAATTTAAAATAATCATCTTAACGAAGCTCAGTTCTGGTGAAACACAGATAACTAAGTGCAACTAGGAAAACAGTGTAGAGTAAAATAAGAAGTTCAATAACGAAATTTAAGAAACCTAAAATGAACTAAATTGGAATTCATGACCTGAAAATACCAGAAAGAACCAATAAAATAGAGGGCTTCAACAGCAGATTTGATCATGTGGTAGAATTATTGATTTTGAAGACAAGTCACTTAAAATTATCTAATCAGAGAAACTAAAAGAAAAAAATGGTGAAAAAGACTGAAGAAAATGTAAGGGAGCTATAGGACATCATCAGAGGTATGAATATATGAACTATGGAGTTCTGCAAGGAGGAGAGAAAGGCAGGAAGCTTATTTTAAAAATTAGTGGCAGAAAATTCCTCAAACTTTGGGAATGATATGGACATCCATATATGTATGAATCAATGGACCCTAAACAAATTTAACCTAAAGAATAATCCCATATTTGTTACAATAAATTTGTCAAAAGTCAAACACAAAGAGAACATTGAAAGTTAGCAAGAAAATAGATACTCTCATTCATGAAGAAAGGCACATATGACTATGAACACAAGTAACACACTTCATAACAAAAACCTTGCAAGCTAGGTTGGAGCAAGATTATATATTCAAAGTGCTAAAAGGAAAAAACTGCCAACAAAGAGTACTATGCCAAGAAAATAATACTTTCAGAAATGAAGGACAGAAAATGACCTTCACAGATAAACAAAATTGAGGAGAATTTATCATCACTAGACCTGACTTATCATAAATACTAAAGGGAATTCTTCAATTTGAATGAAAGAATGTAAAGTGCCAACAATGGAAACATATGAAAGTATAAAATACATTGGTAAATGTGAATATATAATCAAATTCAGATTAGTAGTGCAATTTTAAGTAGCATATATATCACTTTTAAATCTAAAATGAAAGTTGAGAGACAAAATATTATACATAATTACAGCTATAATAATTTCAAATGGATACATGATATACATGTGATACTAATACCACAAAATGTGATCTGTGTGAAAATTAGAATTTTGTATGTAATTGAAGCTAATCTGTTAATGGCTTAATAGTATGCTATATCTATTACATACATGACTTTTATTACATACATAAAAGATAAAGAGAAAGGAATCAAAGCATACCAATAAAAAGAAAGAAATCACAAAGGAATATAATACAGGTAGAAAGGATGAATGGAACTACAATATAGCCATGGTCATAAAATTGTAATAGTATTTTTGTATTAAAATTACCTTAAATGAAAATGTTCTAAATTCTGCAATCAAAGGAAATAGTAGCTGACTTACAAACTAATGATATCCAACAATATGCTTTCCACAAAAGACTTTAGACTTCAGGATAGACATAGGCTAAAAGTGAAGGAATGGGAAAATATGCAAATGTTAACCCAATGCTCAGGTGTGGATACATTTATATTAGGCAAAACTTTTGTCATTTATAAATTAAAAATATAGCTACTATATGACCCAGAAATCCCACCAGTGCTTGTATACCTGAAGCAACCTAAATCAGCATGCCAGGGTGATATCTACACTTGTGTTTTCACTGCAGCATTTTATGATAGCTGATACACGCAGTTCAACTGAATTTCTATCATTGAGTGAATGGATAAAGAAAACATGGTGTATGTATACACAATGAAATACTATTCAGCCACAAAACCATGAAATCCTGCCACTTGCAAATAACCCAGGTAGAACTAGAGATAATTGTGCTAAATGAAATAATCCAGGCACAGAAAGACAAATACCATGTGATCTTCTTTGTAGAATCTGAAAAAGTTCATCTCATGGAAGTATAGAGTAGAATGTTAGTTATTAGTGACTGCAGAGTGGAGAGGAGTGGGGATGGGGAGAAGTCAGTCAATGGATACTAAGTTTCAGGTAGAAAGGAGGAATAAATTCTTGTATTCCATTGCACAGTAAGGTGACTATAGTTAACAATATGAATTATATGTTTCTAAATAGCTAAAAGAGTGGATTTGAATATTTTTTCCACAAAAATGATAAATATTTTAGTTGATTGATATACTAATTACCCTGATCATTGCACAATGTGATATGTATCAAAATATCACTTGAAGCCCATAGAAATTCTGCCATTTGTGATAACATAGATATACATGGATGATATAATGTTAAGTAAAATAAGTCAGGCACAGAAAGACAGTGCATGACCTCACTTGTGTATGGAATCTAAAAAAAATGATCACAAGGAAGCATAAAGTAGAAAAGTTGTCATCAGGGTCACTTTCATTTATAAGATGAATATATTCTTAGGATTTAATGTATAGCATGGTGACTAAAGTTAAAAATACTTTAATACTTGAAGATTACTAAGAAAATATTCTCACCACAAATATACATATACACAATAGCAACTATGTATGGTCATTTTTATGTGTCAATGAACTTGATTGTCATAATCATTTCATAATGCATGTACTTCATCAAATCATCGCATCATAAACCTTGAATATATACAATTTTTATTAATTCTAAGTTGGAAAATAGTTTTTCATTTGTTTATTTTGAAATTTATCTTTGTTTTATTCAAATTTTTATTGAACAAATATTTTTCAAATTGCAAATGTAATATGTGATTGTTGTAACAAGTGAAACAGCACATCACATCTTGATAGGCCAACCTCACATGCCCTATTAACAACTGTATTTTTCTCCCTGTTCACATGAATATACACACACTTTTGTACACAATTAACAATCAGAGTTATATATACTTTTATAGCATTTCCAAAAATTTTTTTGCAAATAAATGTATTAAGGTGTCAGGTATAAGGCAGAACAGAATGGCCTAACCTCATGGCAGAATGAAGACCACATATGCAATTTAAAGATCTCAAAATTCAATGATTTAAAAGACTACAATGTTGACCAAGTAAATAGCAAATTCTGGGAAGGACTGAAGAAAAAGGAACCTTTGTACACTGTTGGTGCTAATGTAAATTAGTACAGCCACTATGGAAAACAGTATGGTGGTTCTTCAAAAAGCTAAAAATATGCCTACCTTATGATTGAGCTATCCCACTCCTGGATATATATATGTATATATCTTTTGTATGCATTACACACACACGCACACACACACACAAAAGAGATAACTGCATACTTGTGTTTACTGAGGCACTGTTACAATATCCATGGTATGAATCAACCTAGGTACACATCAACACATGAACATAATGAAAATATGAAGTATATACACAATGGAGTTTGAATCTACCATAAAGAATGAAATTATGTTATTTCAGGAAAATAGATGGAACTGTAGAACATCATGTTAAATGAAATAAGTCAGATACAGACAAGTATTATATGCCCTTTCTACCAAAAAAGAAAATAACCTGAAAGCAGAAGAGGGACTATTCAATTCAGGAAAGGGAAAGAGGAGGGCAGGGGAGAAGGGGGAGGGAGTATACTGGAAGAGGCAAGAGAAAGAGGGTGAACATGATCAATGCACAATGTATCATATATGAAAATGTCACAATGAATCCCATCAATTTGTACAATTAATGTATGTTATTTTTAAAAAGTACAGGCTTTGGTTCCCATTCCCACTTTGTCATTGACTGCCTTTATGGCCTTGGATAAATCATGTAACTGCTTCCTGCCTTCATTTTCTTATTTGTAAAGTCATTTTATGCAAATCTTTGTGAGAAATGTGTGAGAATTAAATGAGTTATTAAATGAAAAGCTCTTAGAATACTGCCTGACACATAGTAAGTAGTCGATAAAAGTTAATTTTTATTTTTATAACTTACAGACTTGATGTATGAATGTCAGCTGAGAATGAAGACAAAAAATAAATGTAGGGGCTGGGGTTGTGGTTCAGTGGTAGAGTGCTTGCCTAGCATGTGTGAGGCACTGGGTTCAATCCTCAGCACCACATAAAAATAAATGAAATAAAGATGTGCTGTCCATCTACAACTAGAAAAAATTGGAAAAAAAAATAAATGTAAAGCAAGGCAAATATACCTGCCATTGTCTTTCTTTTACTTTGTCCTATAGAAATAGCAAACTAAAATTTGTAGATCACACCATGCTGTGTCATGCCTGACCCTGGAATGCCCACCTAGTCCCACATTTCTTATATTTAGTCTTGTAGATCATCTTTCCTATTTAAGGTCAGATGTTACTAGCTCCAAAAAGTCATGTCTGTCTCTCCTTCCTTCCAGATAGCATATCACACCTCCTTCTATATATGTTCTACACATTACAGAATTTCATATTCTAACTCTGTATTCTGATTTATTTCCATGGTTCTCTTCCATAAGAAGGTGTTGAGTACCTCAAGGACAGGGAGTTGGATTCACACACATCTCTTCATCTCCACAAGATCTGTAGTGGCTAATGCACAGTAGGTTTTCAAAAATTATTTGTTGAGTGATTGGACAAATAAAATTTTCATTGGCATCTTTCATAATTTTGGTGAACTCTCAGCAGTTGCTCAAATGAGCAGATGAATTTGTGATGCAGTGAAGAAAAAGTATGAAAAAAATTAGGTATGAGAAACAGTACCAACACGGATTGCTAGCTTTTTACAAGTACTGTATTTAATCTCCTTAACAATCCTGTTAGATAATTCCAATTATTGTCCACATTTTCAGAAGTAGAAAATGAGGCTTGAAGAGGTGTAAGCTGATTTCTCCAGATTATACAGTATTTATTTATTTATTTATTTACTTTAATTTTTGCAATGGTGGGGATCAAACTGAGGGTTTCATACATGCTAGACAAATGATCTACAACTGAGCCACATACCTAACTACATCTAGTTATCATAATAGATATAATTACTTTTCTTAATACAGCATAGCTTAATTGACAGAACATTTGTTTCCAAGGAAACACCGATTGCATTTCCAAAAAGCTGTGATACTGAGGAATATACTTTGAGGATGTCCTCACTAATCTTTGAAATAAACAAACAGTTTCACATGATCATGTATAAAATATGCTGAGACTGTTTAGTTCGTAAATGCTCCTTGAGAATGTTCCTGCCATCTGGAGTTGTTTGGACAAACCTATGGCTTTATGCAAGGAGAAATTACATGAATTTTTTATATCCATTTTTGCATGTACTGCTTTTTGTTACACTTCAAGTGAACATGCAAAGAGACAAATAACTTTGACCACATTATCTATTTGCTTGGTGACAATGGCAGTGAAGTACTTCATCGAGAATATGCTTCTATCAGAAAAGATCTCACCTAGGCTGTTAGCATTAATCATTCTTCAAATCAAACAGCTGGTATTTATCTGTGCAGTGAACTAATTTGTATTTTAGAATGCACAGACTTGGGAAAAATTACAGAAGGAATCAACAATCTCTTTGAAAATTCCATTCACGAAGTGAGGAAATTTGTAAACATGTGATAACTTGGAGATTGTTGAATTTCTTGGCTACACAACTTTTAAAATGAATATTGTCACGTGGTGTCATTGCCTGTGTTTAGTGTTATAACTATGTTGGCAGGAAGTACTACTCCTTTGGTACTACTACTTGGCATTGAACAAGTGAGAAAATAGTGGGTTATATACCTAAATGATGCATTTGCACCAAGAGAAGGTCAAATTATGTCATAGCAGGTTGTAAAATTTAATAGTTGAAAATGTGGTAAAATGGTGGTAAAAAGCTGAGTCATCACACCATCCTGGGTAGTATGGGCTCTGTAAAGTGAAACTATGGGGCTATGTCAGTCTGTATTGTTATCATCTTCTTGCAGTGTTCATGTTTCCTAGATATTATGGTTTTATCATCATGTAATTATAAATCTTTTGCTTTAAAGAACTGTATTATCAGAATAACTTAATAACTAGTCTTATTTTTGTACATATTTAAGTAACTTTATAGTGAAAAATTTGTCAGCACTAAGAATCTGATTTACTCTAAAGTAACTACTGTTTCTAAATAGAAGACGATGAAAAATGTCAATCTGGTATCTCACTGGTTACCGAGTGGGGGCATTAAGACATGAGTAAAGGCATTGTGCTTGTAACAAAACCCAGGTGCTGCTATAATCAACCTCCATGACTTAGAGAATAGTGACCCAGGATGCATTTGTCTTACAAGAACTTAAAATAGACTCATCTAATTAAGTCTATTATTATTGTCATTATGCCTTCCAATGTCAACAGCACTCTGCTTGATTTTCCCATAGATAATTTTGATAACTATCATGGTAGAGGAAAATTTCAGCCTGACATTATACTTTGTCTTTGTGCCTATATTTGTTATTTCAACAAATTGAGATATTTTTCAATCCTTCACAATAAATAGCCCAGTATTCCTTTTTGTTTGCTTTTTACATTATGTAGAACAAACTGCTTAATCTTTCGTTGTTGATTTTATCATCTGTAAAATGAGGAAAAGGGTACCTATCGCATCAGTTTATTGTGAGAATTAAATGAGAAATAAATGAGTGCATAGTGTATGTCAGTGGTTAATAATATTTAGCTCTATAAAGCTATTTGCCTCTTTATTTATTTATGAATTGGTTCTTTTTAGTTATACATGACAGTAGAATCCATGGAATATATATTATTCTAGTTAGGCCCCCGTTCTTGTGGTTGTACATGATGGTGGAATTTACTGTAGTGTATTCATTTATGTACACAGGAAAATTATCAGATTCATTCCACTGTCTTTTCTACTCCTATCTCCCCAACCCTTCACTCTTTTCCCTGGTGTCTAATCTACTGAACTTATGTTCTTCCCTTCCCTTCCCCTTACTGTGGGTTAGCATCCACATATTAGAGAAAACATTCAACCTTTGCCTTTTTGGGATTGCCTTATTTCACTTAGCATGATAGTCTGCAGATCCATCCATTGACTGGTAAATATCATAAAGTCATTCTTCTTTATCACTGAATTATATTCCATTGTATATATATACTACATTTTCTTTATCCATTCATCTGTTGAAGGGCACCTAGGTTGGTTCCACAGCTTAGCTATTGTGAATTGAGCTGCTATAAATATTGATGTGGCTGTGTTGCTGAAGTATAGTGAGTTTAAGTCCTTTGGGTGTATACCAAGAAATGGTGCTTCCATTCCAATTTTTCTGAGGAATCTCCATACTGCTTTCCATACTTGTTGCACCAATTTGCAGTCCCACCAGTAACATTTGAGAGTACCTTTCACCCAACATCCTCATGAATATTTACTGTTGCTTGTACTCTTGATAATTGCTGTTCTGGTTGGAGTGAGCTGGAATCTCAGTGTAGATTTAATTTGCATTTCTCTAATTGCTAGAGATGTTGGACATTTTTTTCATATATTTGTTGACCATATGTATTTCTTCTTTTGTGAAGCGCCTGTTCAGTTTCTTTGCTCATTCATTGACTATTTGTGGGTTTTCTTGTATTAATTTTTTTGAGTTATGTACATATCCTGGACATTGATGTTATATCTGAGGTAGGCTATCTCTGATTTTGTAGGCTGTCTCTTCACACATTTGATTGTTTCCTTTTCTGCGAAGCAGCTTTTTAGTTAGATATGTTGGAGTATTGGGCGTATATTTTCCTCTAAAAGGTGAAGGATTTCTGGTCTAATACCTAAATCCTTAATCTACTTTGAGTTATTTGCAGCATGAGAGACAGGGATTAAGTTTAGTTTTGGTACATATGGATTTCCAGTTTTCTTAGCACCATTTGTTGAAAGGGCTATCTTTTCTCCAATACATGTTTATGGAACCTTTGTCTAACATGAAATATTTGTGTTTTTGTGGGTTTGTCTCTGCATCTTCTATCTGCTCTGTTGGTCTTCATGTGTATTTTGGTGCCAATGCCATGCTGTTTTTGTTACTATAGCTCTATGGCATAATTTAAGGTCTGGTATTGTAAGGCCTCCTGCTTTGCTTTTCTAAGGATTGTTTTGGCTATTAGGTTTCTTATTTTTCCAAGTGAATTTTTTTTCTTTTTATTTAATTTTTTGATCCATTGAACACAAATGGAGTACAGCAATTGTTTTTCTGGTTGTACACAAAGTAGAGTCACACCATCTGTGCATTCATACATGTACACAGGGCAATGATGTCTGCACACATACTGTTATTATTCTTACCCTCCAACCTCAACCCCATCCCTCCCATCCCTCTATGCTCTCTATCCTTTCTTCATTCTTGCCATCATTCCACCCCACATACTGTTATTATGTGGGGTGGAATGTTATTATTCTTACCCTTATTTATTGTTATTATTAATTCTTACCCTTATTTATTGTTATTATTAATTTAATGTTATTATTCTTATTATTCTTACCCTGTTATTATTCTTACCCTCCAACCTCAACCCCATCCCTCCCATCCCTCTATGCTCTCTATCCTTTCTTCATTCTTGCCATCATTCCACCCCACATTATGCATCATCATTCACTTATCAGAGAGACCATTCGGCCTTTGGATTTTTGGGATTGGCTAATCTCATTTAGCATAATAGTCTCCAACATCATCCATTTACCTACAAATGCCATAATTTTATTCTTCTTTATGGCTGAGTAATATTCCATTGTGTATATATACCACAGTTTCTTTATCCATTCATCTATTGAAGGCCATCTAGGTTGGTTCCACAATCTAGCTATTGTGAATTGAGCAGCTATGAACATAGATGTGGCTGCATTACTGTAGTAATCTGATTTTAAGTCCTTTGGGTATAGGCCAAGGAGTGGGATAGCTGGGTCAAATGGTGGATCCATTCCAAGTTTTCTAAGGAATCTACACACTGCTTTCTTTCCAAGTGAATTTCATGACTTTTTTTTCTATTTCCATGAAGAATGTCATTGGGATATTGATGGGAATTTCACTGAATCTCTATAGTGATTTTGTTAGTATGCCCATTTTGACAATATTAATTCTGCCTATCCAAGAACATTGGAGGTCTTTCCGTCTTCTAAGTTATTCAATTTCTTTCTTTAGTGTTCTCTAGTTTATATTGTAGAGGTCTTTCACTTCCTTTGTTAAATTTACTCCCAAGTATTTTTTGAGGCTATCGTGAATGGGATAGTTTTCCTAATTTCTCTGTTAGCTGATTCATCATTGAAGTACAAGAACACAATTGATTTATGAGTGTTAGATTTGTCAAATTGATTCTGCATTTCTTCCCATTTCCTGTTCCTCTTCCCTCCCTGTCCCCCTCAATCTCCTTGTCTGCTGATCTTCCTTCTGTCTTTATGATATCTGAGCCCCTGGGTTTCCCCTTACATTGCTCTAGCTTCCACATATGAGAGAGAACATTCAATTCTTGATTTTCTGAGTCTTGCTTTTTTCATTTAGCAAGGCGTTCTCTAGTTCCATCCATTTACTGGCAAATGCCAAACTTTCATTCTTCTTTATGGCTAAGTAAACTGTGTGTGTGTGTGTGTGTGTGTGTGTGTGTGTGTGACATTTTCTTTATCCATTCATCTGTGTTGCTTCCATAGTTTGACTATTGTGAGCTGTAATGCTGTAAATATTGATGTGGCTGTATCACTATAGTGGACTGATTTTAGTACTGTTGGATAAATACCATGGAGTGGGATACCTAGATCATATGGTAGTTCTATTCCTGTTTTTTCAAGGAATCTGCACTCTATTTTCCCGAGTGGCTTTACTAGCTTCCCATCCCATCAACAGTGTTTAAGTGTACCTTTTTCCACACATTCTCAGCAGCATTTCTTATTATTCATATTCTTGATAATTGTCATTCTGACTGGAATGAGATGAAACCTTAATGTTATTTTGATTTGTATTCACCTGATTGTTAGAAATGTTGAACATTTTTTTCACATATTTATTGGCCATTTTTGTTTCTTCTTTTGAGAAATGTTTAGTTCTTTTGCTCATTTATTAATTGGGTTATTTGTTTTTATGCTGTTAAGTTTTTGAATATATATATACATATGTATACATATATTCCCCTTAAATATTATATACATTGGTGTATATATATATACATACATATATACATGTACATATACATATATATACATACATATATACGTGTACATATACATATATATATATATATCCTCAGAGGAATGGTTGGTAGCTGGCAAAGATTTTTTCCCCATACTGTAGGCTTTGTATTTACATTCTTAACTGTTTCCTTTGCTTTGATGAAGCTTATTAATTAGCTGTTGTCCCACTTATTAATTCTTAGTCTTATTTCTCATGCTTTGGGGTCTTGGTATGTAGGTCAGCTTGTGCCAATATAATGGAGTGTTGACCCTATGTTTTCTTCTAGCAGTTGCAAGATTTCCAGTCTAATTCCTAAGTATTTGATCCATTTTTAATGGACTTTTTCAGAGTCAAAGATAGGGATCTAATTTCATTCTTCTACATATGAATATTTAATTTTCCAAGCACTTTGTTAAAAAGGCGATCTTTTCTCCAATATATACTTTTGGCATTCTTGTCAAGTATCAGATGGCTGTTAGAATGTGGGTTTGTGTCTGTGTCTCCTACTCTATCACACTGGTCTTCCTGTCTGTTTTTATGCCAACACCATGCTGGTTTTGGTAGTGTAGCTCTGTAGTATAATTTGAGATCAGGTATTCTGATGCCTTCAGCATCGCTTTTCTTATTCAGAATTGCTTTGGCTATTCTGGGTCTCTTATTCTTCCAAATGAATTTAAGGGGTGTTCTTTTTTTTCCAGTTCTGTAAACAATGTCATTGGTATTTTTATGGGGATAGCATAAAATGCATTATTATTAACTCTCATCACAATGTAGTACAAAGGTATAAAGCCTCATTTAGACAGAATATGTTTAATTTAGAATATATTTTGATCACCTATCTTGCTGGAAATTTGACTGAAATTAAAATTCAGTTTTATTTAACTCATCTAAAGGTATCTTTCACTCCATCTCCCAAAATGTTTTGAATTTACTTATCATTAATCTCTTTCTTGAAGTTGTAACACTATTCAATAGAAAATTCAGTTCCTGAAATACATATTAAAACATGAAGCATGATATACAAATTAACTTGTGATTTTATAAGCCTGTTGTCTTGATGGTTTAATTTTTTATTGGTTCTTTTTAATGATATATGACAGTGGAATCCCTTTTAATATAATTATACAAGCATAGAGTACATCTTATATTAATTAGGATTCCAGTCTTATGGGTTTACACAATGGTGAGATTCACTGTGTTGTATTCACATATGTAAATAGGAAAGTTATGTCAGATTCATTACACTGTCTTATTTCTATCCCTTCTCCCTTCCCTTTATTCCCCTTTGTCTAATCCACTGAACTTTTATTTTTCCCTTCCCCCTCTTATTGTGGTTAGTTTCCGTATATCAGAGAAAACATTTGACCTTTGGTTTTTTGGGATTGTCTTATTTCACTTAATATGATCTTCTCCAATTCCATCCATTTACAAGAAAATGTCATAAATCTTTGAAGAAGGCAATATATTATGTTACTGATTTGGATTTAATATACTGGTTAGTTAATTTAAAACATAACTTCCCTTTAAATTTTAAAAAGGCTAGTAATACTTTGTCATTAAAGCAGAGTCCTTAATGATTTGTGAATTACCTAGGAAAAATTGTTTCTTTACAAAAATGGATTTATTAAGGTATAATTAAGATACAAAAGCTGCAAATAAAGAACTCAATTGATATGTTTTAGACATGCATATTTCCATGAAACCATCACCATGATCTAGGTAATAAACTTTAAAAAAAAAAGAAAAAACTGTTCTACCCCTTTAAATTGTACTTTTTGATATGTCAACCACAATGGCCCAATAGCCAGGGTATTTCCAGTTCTATGCCAGTGAGTTTATTTTGCTTTGGAAAAGCTTGACCTACACCTGAGCTCACCTACATGCCTCCCGGCTTATTATCTTTGTTTCAATACTGTCATTAACAAGTCTCATTTTTTTGATTAACCTAAACCCCTGGAAAGATTTACTGTCACTTCTTGTATAGTGATTTTTCTCATTGATAGGAAAGAAGATAAGATAAAGGCAAGAAAAAGACAAGTGAGATCCTCATACAAAATAATACCTTACCTTTTTTCTCATTTCCATTTTTCTCTGAGATGTATTTACAGTTTGTATTTCTGGAAAGCCTTTTTCATTACATGATGCATAAACATGAAGAATGTGTAGTGATATCCATGCTGTTTGTGGTTGGTTTGCTTTTTATGCTTATATTTTCTTGCCCTTGGCAAGAAATAAAAGTGATTTTTGCAGTTTTCTTCACTGCCTTTTTATGAGGATAAAGAAGTACTTGTCCTTATTATTTTTCATAGATCTTTTAGTAAAGCAGTTGTCAAATAAAACCTTTCCTCTCTGGGTTGTTGATTTTATGGTCGCAACCAGAAGGTGGGTGATTTCAATCATTTGACAACATATTAGGATGAAAGCAAAAAGAAATGGATATGTGCATGTCTTCAAATGTGCACCGTATACCAAAAAGGCAGGATGAATGCACACCTTGATAAGTGCCTGGCGTATCTTTGTGCATCAGACTTCTGTGGGATCTCCTTAAGGAGTTAAAAAATCTAGGCACAGAGGCTGCCATCTGCTATGGCCCACAGCACAGGCAGCCCAGAGCAAATGCCAAGAGTTTTATTGGGATCTTTTCTCTCGATTTGTTACTGCATCTGGTCCCATTCATTGCACTAGATGTCAGCTGATGCAGACAGATAGAGGGAAGTGATTGAAACATATAGATTTCAAATGGCAAAGTGGGAGGCTATCTGAAAGTATTTTATGTCTTCGTATTTGTTTCCTGAAGTTTAATGAACACAGAAGGCAGCAAGGATTGACAAGCAGGAATACTCCAGTGTGGGCTGCCAGAGAGTGCTGACTGCTCTGACTGTTTTATTAGTACCAGTGGCAGGACCCCAGGGAGACAATGCCCATCTTCCTAACAAGTAGGAATAGAATTATCAGAGTACCTTCTGCTACTGTATATTTTCTTACTACTCTTTTGTATTCTGTTTGAGTACTCATCTTTGTGTGATCAGAATGCACTCAAGTTATGTTATTCATCATCCCCTGTTTTGATGGATGGGCACTCACTGTTCTTCAAACTCTGCAATTTGGTTATTACCACTCACATCGGATTTGAAGATAACCAATAAAGAAGGATGATGTGTAGCTTCTAGGGCATAAAGAGACAAGAATATGTAAGAGTCATGCTACAGATGATATAATTGTATATATTAGAGGGATTAAAAATGATGTCATAAAATTGAAGCATTGGGGAGGATAAAAAAGATGACCAGTTAACGGCACAGTAGAGGTGGGCATCCAGTGGTTACATTCTTTTTTTAAAACATTATTTTTAGTTGTAGGTGGCCAGAATGCCTTTATTTTATTTATTTATTTATTTATTTATTTATTTATTTATTTATTTATATGTGGTGCTGACGGTGGAACCCAGGGCCTCACACATGCTAGGCAAGCGCTCTACCACTGAGCCACAACCCCAGCCCCAGTGATTATATTCTTAATGATTCAAAGTATTGTGTTCTGAATTTCATGTGCAAATTCTCTGAGAAAATTTGGCATGTGCTTCCAATATTTAATTCAAATTTTACTCAGATACACTTGTTTTAAGAGGTGAATATATTGGACACTTTCCATATAATCCGGGGAAACTCAGGGAGCTTGAGTGAGAAATATACCAACCATAATTCTTTTCTTTTTTTTTTTTAAATCACAAACACTTTTTGTTCTTTTTAGATCTACACTTTCTTGTAGTAGGCACAGGGTCTCTGGTCTAATGCCTAGGTCCTTGATCCACATTGAGTTGAGTTTTGTGCAGGGTGAAAGATAGGGTTATATTTCATTTTGCTGCATATGGATTTCCAGTTTTCCCAGGACCATGTGTTGAAGACGCTATCTTTTATCCAATGTATGTTATGTTTATGGCATCTTTGTCTAGTATGAGATAACTGTGTTGATGTTGGTATGTCTTTGTGTCTTCTATTCATTTGGTCTTCATGTCTGTTTTTGTGCCAATACCATGCAGTTTTTGTTAATATAGCTCTGAAGTATAATTTATGGTTTGGTATTATGGTGCCTCCTGTTTCACTTTTCTCAGTAAGTCATAATCATTTTCTTGAGGATTTACATATAATTCATTATTGCATGAGTGACACAAACAAACCCATAGTATAAACAGTGATTTTGGAACAATATTCATCATGTTTTCTTCTTAGCTCTATTATGTTGTGTATTAATATGAAGTATTCACACAATGTAAGAAAAAAATCACCCCTAATAAAGATTAAATCTCTAATGTATCTAAATATGTTCCTTAGAAGGTTAGCTTGTACTAAATAATCACCTAGTACAAATTGATCTCCATTTCTGAAAAGCACTTGTGCTGCATCTGAGAGCAGTTCTCCCTAACAAATAGGAAACTGGTACATTGTATATCATTGGTATCATAGGAATCACCATAGGAAGAGCGATATGGTTAGAAAGTTTGAAGTTCCAGGGATGATCCAGTCAATGCATAAAATCCATCAACAAAAGGGTTAAACTTAGATGAAAATACAGCAATGTTGGTGTCTAGGTTACAAAGGAATTATATGAACCCAATTATCATTCTCTTATACCTTATTTTACTTATAAGCTTACTATTTACCCACTTTTGGCTAGAAGATAGACAGAAGTAGGCAACATATTCTTTTTCATGATTTTTTTTTCATAGTGGTCTTCCATTCTTGCATAGGTAAGCAGAAGAAGCCATTACTATCTCCACTTTATAAAACTGAAACACAAATAACAAAAAATCTCCATGTCTTTTCAAGATAATTTATTAATTTTCACCCAATTTTGTACAGATATATTTCACAAAATACAATTACATAAAAATAAGCTATCACAGAGTGGGATCTAAAATAGAGAAAAGCAAACATAATGTTAAGAAACTGACATAAAATATGAGGTTAAAATTTCTAAACATGCAATTGCTATGGGTAGGACCCATCTTTTTTATTTTTTTTCGTTTTATGCATTTTATTTATTTATTTTTCTTTTTCTTTTTTCCCATTCATGTATCTCTTATAATTTTTTTCTATATTTTACATCAATTTTTTTTATTTGCTTGTTGATTCATTGAGCACAAATGGAGTACAGCTATTGTTTCTCTGGTTGTACACAAAGTAGAGTCACACCATCTGTGCATTCATACATGTACACAGGGCAATGATGTCTGTCACACATACTGTTATTATTCTTACCACGCAACCTCAACCCCATCCCTCCCTTCCCTCTATGCTCTCTATCCTTCCTCCATTCTTGCCACCCTTCCCACCCCTGCATTATTCATCACCATTCATTTATCAGAGAGACCATTCGGCCTTTGGATTTTTGGAATTGTCTGATCTCACTTAGCATAACAGTCTCCAACATCATCCATTTACCTACAAATGCCATAATTTTATTCTTCTTTATGGCTGAGTAATATTCCATTGTGTATATATACCACAGTTTCTTTAGCCATTCATCTAGTGAAGGGCATCTAGGTTGGTTCCACAATCTAGCTATTGTGAATTGAGCAGCTATGAACATTGATGTGGCTGCATCACGGTAGTAATCTGATTTTAAGTCCTTTGGGTATAGGCCAAGGAGTGGGATAGCTGGGTCAAATGGTGGATCCATTCCAAGTTTTCTAAGGAATCTCCACACTGCTCTCCAGAAGGGCTGCACCATCTTGCACTCCCACCAGCAATGTATGAGTGTACCCTTTTCCCCACAAACTCGCCAACACCTGTTGTTGCCTGTATTCTTAATAAAAGACATTCTAATGGGGGTAAGATGAAATCTTAAGGTGGTTTTGATTTGCATTTCTCTTATAACGAGTGATGTTGAACATTTTTTCATAAATCTGCTGATTGCTTGTAGATCTTCCTCTGTAAAGTGTCTGTTCATTTCCTTGGCCCATTTGTTGATTGGGTTATTAGTGTTCTTGGTGTAAAGATTTTTGGGCTCTTTGTAGATTCTGGAGATTAGTGCTCTATCTGAAGTGTGTGTGGCAAAGATTTTCTCCCACTCTGAAGGTTCTCTCTTCACATGGCTGATTGTTTCCTTTGCTGAGAAAAAGCTTTTTAGTTTGACTCTATCCCAATCATTGATTCCTGCTTTTATTTCTTGCACTTTGGTAGTCATGTTAAGGAAATCTGGTCCTAGGCCAATGTGATGAAGATTTGGATGTATTTTCTCTTCTATTAGGTGCAGAGTCTCTGGAGGTAGGACCCATCTTTGACTCTAAGCTTTGTAGAATCCATTGCACAAAGGAGAACTCAGAAATTTAAAAAAAAAATAAAAACAGACTGTTCATGGTAAACAGCAGAGGTAGCACTAGACAACTACCATAATTCACCTGCTTTGCAATTTATTGCATGGGCAGCCCCTTGTGTAACATTATATTGAGAGGTAGATAATAATTACATATAAATTCTATTCTGTTTTTCTCGCACATGACAGGTATGTGTAGATCATGATCCTGTCAGGGACATCACAGAAAAACTAAGACTACTTAGGAACAATAAAAGATCAGGTTTAGCCCCCAGGCTTTCTTTTTGGAACAGAGTGTCCAAGAAAGCTAGATAACCACAGGTATTCACCTCTGGGCAACACTCAATACCATATGTCCTCCAAACAGTGGGAAGTTACATTTTGAAATTTTAAGAAACTTTTATCATGGAGTTTGTGCATGTTATCTTCTAAATAATTGGCTAAATTTTACATGAATTTGTGGATCTCTGCAAATTAATAAATCTAACTTTGAATGACTGAGGCAATTAAATAAAATCAACATTAGTTTAATCCTTTATTTTTATTTTATTTCAAAAGAATGCACTGTTATAATACCACGTATGTTATTAATTATGAAACAAACTATTTAAAGGTTGGTCTTCAGGAGTATATTGTTCAGCGAATATATGAGCAAAAGTGTTTTGGGGGGCAGGTACCAGGGATTGAATTCAGTGGCACTCCACCACTGAGCCATATCCCCAGCCCTATTTTGTATTTTATTTAGACAATGGGTCTCACTGAGTTGCTGAGGCTGACTTTGAACTCACAATCCTCCTGCTTCAGCCTCCTAAACTGCTGGGATTACATGCATGTGCCACTGCGCCTAGCATATGAGCAATGTTTTTAATCATGTAGTTTTAGCTCAGATTACTGATGCTTTAGAAATGCTAGTTAGGAAAGAATATAGAAATATTTTCTGATTATATTTCGTTTTATTCAAATTTATACAAATTTATCATGAAACAAACATACTCAAAATACATTCAGCTCCTACTTAATGATTTTAAACTTATGAGACAAATGTTTATGAATTAAGCTATTAGAGGTGGATCAAGGTGGCAGCTGAATAAGAAATGCCAGCCCACAAACACACCAATTTAGATATCTATTCTCTGACCTAATTTTACAAGAACTAAGGAAACCAAATGAGAAACCACATTGCCTTTTATTAGTATAATAAGAAAATATGCATTATAGAAGGTGGTAAGGAAACAGTTTCTGGTTTCACTAATTCCTCAACTCCAAATAGCCTGGAGTCCAGGTCTTATAATTGTAATTCAGTACCAGGCCCACCATGATGAGACCTAGTGCTGGTCAAACCCCCACCACAACTACTATCAAGCCAATGTAGGCATATTGGCTCACTGGAACCACACTAACCAGGCCGCAAGAAGACAAAGCAGAACACAAAACCTAGGATAGGACATTTCATTGGAGGACAGACCCAAGTCTGCTATGAGACTCTACACCAGGCAAAATGATTTGTACCCAATGGGATAGACTCGTGTTTCAGTCTGCATCATCAGCTGTAGCATGGGCCTGGGTGCACCCTCAGAATTGCTCAAGTCCTAGCCTCTCTGAGACTAAGGCAAAACCCAATGTAGTGCCAACCTTTGTGAGTAAGGGACTGTTTTCACCAACACTACCCTAACCTTGGCCACCATAACATGTGGAAGGATTCCATTTCCTGAGAGTAGATAGTAGGAAAATAGCTTTGCCTTGGAAATCAGTACCAGGCTGGTGAAGACTAACACTAGGTAATGGGCTCCAGCCCTGGCCCACAGTGCATATGGAACTTCTGATATCACCAGCACCAGGACAGAAAAATGTAGCCCTAGTCTACTCACCTTTGGCTAGTTAAAGTGATCTTAGGCCATTAAGTCCACTTCAACAGTAGGCAAACCATAGCATTGTGGGCCTTGGTCCTATCACAGTTTGTGATAATCTTGATGGACTTTCGGCTCAGGGTTTGACGAAGCTTTGTGGTATTGATAGCCACAAGCAGGTTTAACAACCTGGTACTAATCTCTCCATGGTGATTCCAACCAGAGCAGGGGAGAATCCCACAGTGATAGATTCTGTGAAAGTTTGATCAATGGGCACATTTAAAGAGGAACAAGAGTTTTGTGCAGGGTGAGAGATAGGGGTTTAATTTCATTTTGCTGTATATGGATTTCCAGTTTTCCCAGCATCATTTGTTGAAGACACTATCTTTTTTCCATTGTATGATTTTGGCACCTTTGTCTAGTACGAGAGAACTGTATTGATGTGGGTTTGTCTCTATGTCTTCTATTCTGTACCTTTGGTCTACCTGTCTAGTGTGGTGACAATACCATGCTGTTTTTGCTACTATTACTCTCTAATATAGTTTAAGGTCTGATATTGTGATACCTCCTGTATCACTTTTCCTGGTAAGGATTCCTTTGGCTATTCTGAGTCTGTTATTCTTCCAGATGAATTTCATGATTGAGTTCTCTATTTCTATGAGGTAGGTCATTGGGATTTTGATGGGAATTACATTGAATCTCTGTAGTGATTTTGGTAGTATGGCCATTTAGACAACATTCATTCTGCCTGTCCAAGAACATGGGAGATATTTCCATCTTCTAAGGTTTTTCATTTCTTTCTTTAGTGTTCTTTAGTCTTCATTGTAGAGGTCTTTCACCTCTTTTGTTAGATTGATTCCCAAGACCTAGGAATTATACCAGAGACCCTGTACCAAATAGAAGAAAAAATAGGCCCAAATCTTCATCATGTGGGCTTAGGACCAGACTTCTTTAACATGACTCCCAAAGTGCAAGAAATAAAAACAAGAATCAATAAATGGGATGGATTCAAACTAAAAAGCTTTTCCTCAGCAAAGGAAACAATAATGTGAAAAACAGCCTATGGAGTGGGAGAAAATCTTTTCAATTTCAGGTACAGCACTAATTTCTAAGATTCATGAACTTTAAAAACTTTACACCAGGGGCTGGGGATATAGCTCAGTTGGTAGAGTGCTTGTCTTGCAAGCACAAAGCCCTGGGTTCAATCCCCAGCACTGAAAAAAAAAAAAAAAAAAACAAACAACTTTACACCCAAAATACAAAGAACCCAATCAATAAATGGGTTAAGGAACTGGGCAGACACTCCACAGAAGAAGCAATCAGCAAATATATGAAAAATGTTCAACATCTCTAGTAATTACAGAAATGCAAATCAAAACCACCCTAAGATTTTATCTCACTCCAATTAAAATGGCTATTACCAAGAATACAAGTAATAATAGGTGTTGGGGAGGATGTGGGGAAAATGGTACACTCATACATTGCTGGTGGGATTGCAAATTGGTGCAGCCACTCTGGAAAGCAGTACGGAGATTCCTCAGAAAATTGGAAAGGATCCACCATTTGACCCAGCTATCCCACTCCTTGGCCTATACCCAAAGGACTTAAAATCATATTACTACAGTAATACAGCCACATCAATGTTTATAACAGCTCAATTCACAATAGCTAGATTGTGGAACCAACCTAGATGCCCTTCAACGGATGAATGGATCAAGAAACTGTGGTATATATATACACAATGGTGGAATGAGACAAATATCATTACCGTATGTTCATGTACAATTACATGAATGCTGTGATTCTACACTGTACAACAATGAAAAGTTGTACCCCATTTGTGTACTACAATGCATCAAAATGCATTCTGCTTTCATATATAACTAAATAGAACAAGCAATAAAAAATAAAAAATCACTGGGGCAAAACTCGTAATTATTATTAAAATAAATTGTGTTTGAATAACTGAAAACAAAGATAAAATTAGGTTCAAATCCCCAAGCATAAGCAAGAATAGACTCCAACTAGATTACATATACAAAGTAAAAAAATAATAATGAAAACAAGAAAAAGTCAGAATACTAGAAAAATATAAAAGTGGATTCCTATTTAACCTTAGTGTTAGGAAAATATTCTAAATGTGAATCAAAACAAAATTTTGAACATTTTGAGGGTGTGTATGTATATATACATATATAAGCCTACATATGTATATATGTGTAATTACATATTTACATATAAATTATAAAAACACCATTTTAAAGTAAAAATAAAGTTTATAAGCTAAGAAAAAAATTATAACATAAATCATAGACCTACCACAAAGGGCTAATATCCCAAATGTATAGTAGACTCAAAATTTTTTTAAAAAGGCACAGAATCAATAGAAATATGTGAAAATACATGAATATGATGGAATATTACTTAGCTTTAAAGAAGAATGAAATTCTGGCATTCACATGAAAATGGATGAAGTTAGAGAATATCATGCTAAGTGAAATAAGCCAAACCCAAAAAATCAAAAACCGAATGTTTTCTCTGATATGTAGATGCTAATTCACAATAAGGGTGGGGGGAGGCTAGGGAAGAATAGAGTTACTTTATATTAGGTAGAAGGGAGTGAAGGGAGTGGAAGGGGTGTGGGGGTAGGAAGGACAGTAGAGTGAAACAGACATTATTACCTCATGTATATATATGACTGCATGACCAATGTGATCCTACAATATATATAATCAGAAAAATGAGAAATTACACTCCATTTATATATGAGGTAGCAAAATATGTAAATGCATTCTAGTGTCATGTACAGCTAATTAGAACAAATAATATTAAAAAGTGAATTGAATTTTAAATATGAGTAAAACATATGCAAATACATGCAAATATAAAATTCTAAGAGGAGAGAGAAATCAGGCTATAATCTGGAATGAACAAAGACTAGAAACTGATAATTCAGTTTAACAGCTTATGCAAGGAGGGATTCCAGTGAATAATATTGTATCATTTTCTTTTCAAAGGCTCAAACAATTTAAGCTACCAAAATATCTGTTTTGTTGATAATGAATTCTAAGTACATATAAAGGATTCACTTTTTTAAGTAAATGTAGTTTCAGTAAATACAAAAATAAATGCCTCTTAAGCAGATTCTCAATAAAAAAATAAATAAACCTGAGGGTCACATTAAATCAGTAGAGGCACTTCTGTGGGAAACAAAGATAATTAGTCCAGGAAAACCAACTCTTCAAACAACATAGGGGAAGAGCTTAGAATGCCTAGAGTCCACAAGATCCTCTACTTAATTTTCTCACAAACTTAAGCCCTTTATAGTATGAGTTTATTTTGGTTCTTTAGGAAGGGTTGCAGAGGGAATAAAAATCCACTGAGTAGTATAAAATAAGAGAAAAAGAAGCTTTGCATTTCTGTCCCTATTATCAATATATCCCCCCATAATATTCCAGATTCTTTACTTGGAAGGGTCCCAGAGATTTATATAAGATCACTAAATTAACACTTGATTGGCCCAGGAACAATCTGGTTTATACCAGAGTGTGTAGGCATCCCTTGGAGATACTGCTAGGAAGCTAGTAATTCTCTCTCTCTCATTTCCTGTGGCACTGTGGATTCATCCCAGGGGTGTTCTACCCCTGAGCTACATCTCCAGTCCTTTTTTCTTATTTTGAGATAGGGTCTCACAAAGTTGCCCAGGCTGGCCTCAAACTTGTGAGCCTCCTGCCCCCAGGATAAGAGGAATGTACCAATATACCAAGCCAGGTTGCAAATCGTACATGGAGCTCACCGGCATTTTGTATATATGGCCCGCCAACTTTCAAAAAGAATCAGGTTTGCTCCTACCTGGCATTAGAGAAAGTTAAAAGTATTCACTAGTTTAAATGTATGTATATGGTTCTTAGACTGTGAGTTCCATGAGGAAAGAGACTGCCTGTCTTGTTTATCACTAAATATCCATTAAGAAGCACATGATTTGGCAATTAAAATATATTATGCAAAGTGATGATTGAAGGAAAGAATTATTATGTGTTTTGTTTAATAAAGGTACTTTCTAATTAGGGAGAGGTGCATTATCCCATGTTTTCAACGAGTATACACAACTCTAAAGATTTAAATAACTTATACAGTCCCTTCCTCCATTAAGAAGTAGTAATGATAGCATTTGAATACAATTCTACTTTATGTCATAGCCCAACATGCAACATTATCTCCTATCATGCAAACAGTGAGTATACATGGTGCACAAACATGGTATCACAGATGCTGCAAAAATAAGACCTGATTCTTACCTCTGAAGCAAGAAAAGCAGGGGCTCATATAAAATTAAAAGAAAAACCTTTTTGACATGTAAGATATGAAAATAGTCACAAAATATGACAGCAGAAACATTGAACTCTAATGAGAGAGGATCAGAAACTTTTGATGAGATGTTTTGAAAGACTAACAATGATATAGTCTGGTGGCCCATATGGAAATGACAGGATTTTGACTCCCATGACCTTCTCAGTCTCTTGCCCTGTCCAAGAAAATGCCATATTACAGGACACAATGGAATTTGCAGATTTAATTAAGGCTCATTGACCTTAAAATAGGGAGATTATCCTGGATTATCTGACTAGAACCAATATAATCAAATGAACTCTCTCTGTTCTCCATTTTGTTTACTGAATCTTTTTCTTTCTGGTTTAATTGCACTATGCTCAAAGAATACATTTTTGTATGATGGAAAATTTTTTGGTTTATATGTGCCTCACAGACTTTTCTATACCATGATTTTCAATGATTTCATATCCTACGTTTAACCATATCTTTAAGAAACAGGATATTGTTGGGATTTTTTCTAATATTAAAGATTTTGTCGTTTGACTTGCATTCATAGAGGAGGCTCTGATGCATGTGTTCAGGCTTAGGCACCCTTATAGATGTGCTTCTATACATTTTTTTTATTTACTTGCTTTTTCTACATGTATTCTGTTTTATTTTACTCTTTAATTTTTATTTTGTCACTTCTGTTTTATGAAACCCGATTTTTCTGTGACTAGTACCTGGATACAGTTAGAAGTCTAGATTTTTAAAATGCAATTGAGGAAGTGCCTACAAGTTCCAAGCATGATTATTTCACCTTGATTGATATCTCTTCCTTGGGGTACTTCAGGGCACCATGGAGGAAATTCACTGGTATAATTAGAATCATTTTCCCCAGATTATACCCCTGCCTTGTTTCCTTCGCCTTATCAGCTTCATTAATCATTTACCTTTCATGCTGGATCCAAGCACATTCTTTATGTCTCAGTCCTCACACAAATATTTCATGTATCTAGTATGACTTTGAGTCTGGCCAGTAATATTGTGACTTCTTCATTGTTGCCTCTTCAGTCAGACTTGAAGAGAAAGTCCATACTAGTTTAATATTTTGTTTCAAAAACTTTAGTTTTACAAAAGTAAATTCAATTGATATTTTAAAAGCAGATATAAATACAATGATCTATTATTTCTGTTCTATGGAACTTAGGAAATCTAGTTATTGCAAACGATGGCAAATCTCTCTTATCTGTGCACAGTAGTATATGGATTTTATAGCACTATTTTAATGATCATTTTAACAATCAGAAAGACACTCTGATGTTGTAAGTTAGAGTTGAGTGAATTGAGAAGATTTTTTTTCCTATAAATGCAGCTAGTAAGCATAGATGGAGCTCAAATACAGGTCCTTTGACTCCCCTAATTTGGTTCTGTACTCTGTCCATGCTAATGTTAATAACATTTGTTGGAGTCTCAAAAATAATGTCACAATTAAAGTACATGTTGAGTGAAGATTTGAAAATTTGAAAATATTTAATGCAAGTATAGTTGTTGTGAGTGATAGAAATGAACAGTTTAAAAATGAAAAAAATGACTAAATAGGCTTAAAAATGTAAAGAGAAAACAAATATCCATCTAGTATGAATGCTTATATTTTAATTTAGATTTCTGGTAAATTTCTATTTTTGATACAATCTTAAACTTCATGGACATCTGGAAGAACATATTAGGAACTTACTTTATTCTTCACTCAGGTTCACAATTTTTAAAATCAAACTTCTCTTATTTACTCACAAAGAGAGACTAAATGGAAAATGTTCATAATAAATTCTGAATAATATTCTGTAAGAAAAAAATACATAGATTCAAATACAATACGAAAGATGCACATGAGACTTCTATCATTTGAAAATGTTTGGAGTATATGACAAGACCATATGCATGCCAGAAAGAAATAGATGATAACATACAAAATTGTGTAACTGACTTGCAGTCATTTTCTGTGGCCAGATATACTACTTATCATGTGAGGCTGTGAGAAGCAAGTGCATTGGTCTGAGCCAAAACACAGTCTCCATGTGCTTAGTTTTGGGAAATCACTTGGACCAGACCTTCAAAATTACATTTTCAAGTAGTGGTAGCTGACACACCAAATGTATGGAATTTTGAATTTGACTCAAAATAAAGTCAAAGTTAAGGTTACTTCATCGTCCTCAAAGTCAGACTTTGTTCAAGAATCAACTGGAAGAATGATTAAGGAACAAAGAAACAGAACATTTTCTTCCAAGTGTTATTGACTTTGCATTGATTGATGTTTTTGTTCTGTCCACTCTCTGGTATTAGAAAAGTGGATAAGCAGAAGGAATAATTTTGAGTACACTCATTTTCAATTTCAGTTCAATATTGGCTTGGAATAAAGTAAATAGTGAAATAATGGTTAACACAAGAAGGTTAGCAGATATATTTTTAAATAGTGTCAGAGGGATTTTCTGAAACAGCACGAAGGGAATAGTAGGAAAAATATCTCAGAACACATTTTATGTGGTTGGAGTCAGTCTTCATGTTTACTCCCTCAGGTATTTAGATGGATAAAACATTGAAAATATTCTTGCAATTTCTGATTTTTAGGACAATACTATGCATAGTTTTAAGATCAACTTTTTTTGGTAATACATGGGAAAATAAACTTTTTCAATAGCAATAGTGGCAGAAAAAGTTGCACTCAGCCATACTATCCTAAAAAGACACAGAATATTCATTCTTCATTTTTTATGGTATACAAACACAAGCCTCTTAAAAAATAAGGATTAACTAAAAATTATACTTGGGTTTGGCTTTAGCTAGTTTTATCTAGCTTCCCCCAAATTTTCTGTTCATGGTAGGCTCTGATATGTATTTGGAATGAATATGTAACTCAATATATATATAAATTAATACAACTTAATATATAAATCATACTAATTAATATAAATTAATATATAATAAATCATACCTGTGTTTGGCATACATATATGAAGATAAATGCTAATGTTTGCTGAGTTGTCTTAAGTTGTGTTGAATATTAAACAGAATCCCACATGAACTGGTTTGTGCATGCTTGCACACACACACAAACACACACACACATTTGAATGTAGGTACTGTTTTACCTGCATAGATGAAGTGTTTTGGATATTGTTTGTCACAAAGATTTTCATTTAGTTAATTTGGAAAGTAGTTGATTTTTAAATAATATATGATTGGTTTATAAATACCATTAGTTACGTAATTCTCCTAGAAGGGAGATTTGATAGGAAGTTCACTTCAAATGGCAACATATCCAAATTATTTTAAGACTGGAAATATCATTTAACTTGTAATCATAACAGTTTGTTTTGGAAATTAAGTTATATATTGATTCATATATTCATTCCAAATGCATTTGGGAGCCTACTAGAAAAATTTGGAGAGACTGGGTAAAGCCACCTGAAGCCCAAGTGTATGAATTGAAGGTTGTATTTGGTTAGCTTTTTGTCTCTGTGAGATACCTGAGAAATACAATTTAGAGGAGAATAGATTGATTTTGACTCATAGTTAAAGAGCTTTCAGTCTACGGTTGACATGCTCCAAGGCAGAATATCAATGCAGTAGTACCTGGTGGAGGAAAGATGCTTAACTCATGGCAGCCAAGAAGCAGAGAGAGAGAGAGAGAGAGGGGGGAAGGTGCTGGGGACAAACCTTTCAGGGCACACTCCCAGTGATCCACTTCCTCTTACTTATGCCTTAGTTTCCACCAACTCCCAACAGTGCATTCAAATCATTAATTGATCAAATGGAGTAAACTATTGATGACATAAAAACCTCACAATCCAATCATTTCATAAAAGTTCCACTTCTGAGCATTGCTGCATTGTGACCCAAGCCTTCAACACATTGAACTTGGGGGACATTTTAGATCCAACCATAATAAAGGATTTAGGAGTTATGTAGTCTGAAATAAGGAATAAAAAGAAATGAAGATTTAAACCAATCTAACTCAATATTTCACTATTTTATTACAGTTAAGGTTTCCAAAACATAGTTACTTACCATAATACTTGCAAAAGTAGTTATTTTGTGGCAAAAATATTTGTTTCCTAAGTATACATACCAATAAGTAGTAGTATATGTCATAATATAAAAAGCTGCATGTATAATAAAAATAAATACTGCTAAAAATACTATTAATTTTCAAAGGGATAAATCTCACATTATTTCAATAATTTCATATTAATATGATTTATGATTTTAATTGAATCATGCAAAAAAGCAATGAGTTTATGAAAAGTCTAGAAGAATATATATTGCTATTTATCTTGATATATACCATGCCAACATGATTAGACACCAAGTCAGTAGTCAGAATTTTCAGAATTTTCAGAATTCCAGAAACCAAAGCAAATGGGGACGTTCAAAGTCATGCAGTTTGAAACTTGGTTTCTTTTGTATTGTTCTGAGTCAATAACAATGTGAGCAGCTAGTTGAATTTCAAGTAGGGGTAAGGAAGATTATAGAGAGATGGGAGGTAGTAAGCAAAGGTTAGGTGCCTAGGAGGTTGTTTCTGTCCTTGGAAATGTGACAATATTTGGAATACAAACTTGAACTACTCAGTTTTGGCAAGTTTTTATGTACTGACTTATATTTATATCACTCCTATGTTCTCCCCTATTTCTGAATAAATATTACTTTAGAAAATCATGGTTCAAGAAATAATAAATAAATAAAATCAGAAAAAAATTCTGGTTCGGTTGAACAAAAGAAATTAAAGGAATATGATTGGTCCAAAGACTTAGAAAAGTGTTATCACAATATTGGGGGATGGATATGATGATAACTATAAGGAACTTTAAGCATTTAGATGAAATTCAAGGGGTCTTAGAAAATTCTATTTCTTTTTAATTAGGATATTATTTCATAGTCATTTGCATAGTATAATTTTTCCCAGCACCCAAGAGAATGCTTGCCACTTGTTAATTAATGAATATATTTTTGCTAAATGATTGAGGCTTTTTTCTTATCTAGGCAGGCCAAGAAACTCTTCCATCTTATCCCATAATAGTCCTGTAGTGAATATAACCTTATGGCAGAAATGAGGCAAAGGGAATTCTTCATTTATATTGCTTTTAAGGATGGTTGCCCTACTCAGTTTCTTAAATATACCTGCTGTCAGTATCTACTAGTCTTTTACCTTTCCCGATAGTTCCCAGGCACATATATGCAAATACAATTATCAGTGGTTGACTGGAACTTTACTTACCATACACTTTCCACTAGAGGATACTCTAGCCATAGCAAGCAGTGACAAGTGTCATCCTCTTGGGATATTATAGGCAACAATAATGACAGCACTAACAGCTCACAGTTACCAGTGCACCCACCAGTGTCTAAAGTAGCAATTTCTAACCAAGTGTGACACTATTAAGGACTGTGCAGTTATAGTGATACTGCCACTAATAGCCCACAATTACAAGTGCATTCAAGCTTTTAACCTTGTCTTCTACTGAGATTACTGGACATGATTTGCTGCCAAATATTAAAATGTACATTTGTGGTTGATAAAATGTGAGGGAAGCATCTTGGTTTATTTTCTTCATTGTTTTAATTCTTGCATTATTTTTATTCTTTTATTCTTTAGATATGCATGACAGTAGAGTGTACTTTGACATATTACACACACACAGAGTATAACTGATTCTAATTAGGATCCCATTCTTGTGGTTGTACATAATATGGAGTTTCACTGGTGATGCATTCACATAGGAAAGTTGTGCTGACTGATCCTACTGTTTTCTATTCTCATCCTCCCTCCCTTCCCTTCATTCCCCTTTGTGTAATCTAATGAACTCTTCTTCCCTCCCCCACACTTAATGTGAGTTAGCATCCACATATCAGAGAGAATATTAGGCCTTTGGTTTTTTTGGGATTGGCTTATTTCTTTCAGTGTGACAGTCTCCAGTTCCATCCATTTACCTGAACATGCCATAAATTAATTCACCTTTATGGCTGAGTAATATTCCATTGAATACACACACACACACACACACACACACACACACACACACCACATTTTCTTTATCCATTCATCTGTTGAAGGGCACCTAGGTTGGTTCCATAGTATAGCTATTGTAAATTGAGCTGCTATAAACATTGATGTGGCTGTATCACTGAAGTATGCTGATTTTAAGTGATTGGGTGTATACCAAGGAGTGGGATAGCTGAATCAAATGGTGATTCTATTCCAAATTTTCTAAGGAATCTCCATATTGCTTTCCCTACTGGTTGCACCAATTTGTAGTCCCACCAGCAAGGTGTAAGTGTACCTTTTCCCTCATATCCTCACCAACATTTATTGTTGTTTGTATTCTTGATAGTTGCCATAGCTGCCATTCTGAATGGAGTGATATGAAATCTCATTGTAGTTTTAATTTGCATTTCTCTAATTACTAAAAATGTTGAACATTTTTAATATATTTTCTCACCATTTGTATTTCTTCATCTGTGAAGTGTCTGTTTAGCTTCGTTGCCCATTTATTGATTGGGCTATCTGGGTTTTTGGCATTACGTTTTTAAAGTTTTTTAAAAGGGCCTAGATATTAATGCTCTATCCGAGGTGCAGGTGGCAGAGATTTTCTCCCATTCTGTAGGCTCTCTCTCTGCATTCTTGATTGTTTCCTTTGCTGTGAAGAAGCTTTTCAGTTTGATACCAACCTATTTACTGATTCTTGATTTCACTTCTCATGCTCTAGGAGTTTTTTGAGGAAGTTGGTTCCTACACTGACATGATGGAGAGTTGGGCCTACATTTTCTTCTAGTATACTCCAAGTCTCTGGTCTAATGTCTAGATCATTGATCCACTTTGAGTTGAGTTTTGTGCAGGGTGTGAGAAATAGGAGTTAAATTTGGTTGTGGTACATATGAATTTCCAGTTTTCTTAGCACCATTTGTTGAAGAGGCCATTTTTCCTCCGGTAGGATATTTATGGTGCCTTTGTCCAGTATGAGATAACTATTGATATGGGTATGTCTTTGTGTCTTCTGTTCTGTACATTGGTTTTCATGTCTCTTTTTGTACTAATACCATGCCATTTTTGTTACTATAATTGTATAACATAATTTAAGGTCTGGTTATGATGCCTCCTGCATCACTTTTCTCCTAAGAATTGCTTTGCCTATTCTGGACCTCTTATTTTTCCAAATCAATCTCATAACTACTTTTTCTATTTCTATGAAGGACATCACTGGAAATTTTAATAGGAATTATAATAAATCTGTATAGTGCTTTTGACAGTATGTCCATTTTGCCAATATTAATTCTCCATATCCAAGAACATGGTACATCTTTCAATCTTATAAGGTCTTCTTTAATTTCTACAGTGAAAACTACAGAACACTAAAGAAAGAAATTTAAAAAGATGTTGGTTTATTTTAAAAGCCAGGACTTAACAACCAAGTAGACCTGGTTGGAAATTTGGAGAAAATAGGTTTCAAATCCTCTTTGTGTCACTTACTAGATATTTGGCCTTTGCAAGCTTATTTTTTCTCTCTGAATGCCTCATCTAAACACATTCCTGAAAAACAAAAATAGTATATGTCCTGGGAAACAGCAGGATGTAGTGGTTAAAAGCATTGGCTCTATGTTCTACTTCTTTTCAAGAGGTGGAAAACTGAATGAGCACATTTAGTCCATAATAAAGAGGAAAATCCAAATTACAAAATTTTAGCTTTTTTGGAACCCATGAGAGACCTGAGGTTGCAGGGCCTTCAGGCGTGATGCCCATCCTCCTCCAAGGAGAAATGGGATACACAGACTCTCTCACCCAAGGGAGAGCACCAGAGACATATGAAACTGCCATACAAGTGGGTAAGAAGGAATCAGTAACACTCTCAACCAATTGTTAATGTCTGAGTGTATGTTGGTATGATAGTAACAAAGCCCCTGGAGAAACAGACACAAGATGAATTAACATCAGCTTGCAGGCTCCTTTCAATGTTCCTCCAATATTGCTCGAGACAAAGACTAGAAGCAGGGTAGGAAACCAGAGAAGCTTCCTTTGCTGGTGCATAAAAGATATGAAACCTATCATTACTGCTTGGACATTCTCTCAAAAGCCTTCAGTTCCTGAAAAAGTAGCAAATGTTGTCACTTGTAGGGCACAGGTAAAGACCAGTTGTTACTAGAAATAAGATAGATGGGGGTAAAATCCCTTTATTTCTAGATGGAAGGAAGGAAAATAAAGGACCCAGGACTATATACCAATCCTTTAGAGGTCTCCTCCTGCTAGGAAATGATGTGGAATCTATCTCTCACCCAAAACTTATAATAAATACATCATAATATTTGACTCAGTGTTAGAGTACACAATCAATATGTTTAAAGGGCTACCAACACTGTTTCAAGGAGATAACTGTGACTACTTGAGAGCAGACTATGTACCAATAAGGCGTAATACCTTATTGAAAATATTTTATACAACTCCACTAATCCAAAAGTGGCAAAAGGGAGCAATACTCCAGAATAAATAGATTCCATATTAAAAATTAAAATTAACATTACAAATATATAGGGTATGAAAAGAATACAAGAAGAAGCAAAGTAATGGAGGGAATAGAAGAAATGCAGGAGAAGAAAAAGTAAAAAAAGAAAACTATAAGGATAAAGTAGAAAAATGAGAAAAATAGATCTCCAATGAGGACATTTTAAAAAGAACATAAGACTGTATTAAAGTATGCAGTAACAAATAATGGGGGTTAGACCAAACCAATCACAGATGATAATACCAGTGAAATAAAAACTTAACTTTAAAAAGATTAAAATACTTCAGGCTGTAGTGCCTCCACAAAGTCATTGCCCCTTCCACCTCTGGCATGATCATGGGCTGCTCTGATAGTTCCCTGGCACTCTGGGTAGCAATATGCTCTCTTGTGCCTGAGAGGAAAGGCTGTGGGTGTCTCTGACCCATGCCTAAATCCCTCCTGGGAACCCTGCCCACTCTGCTCTTCACATTGCTGGCAGTGATGGAGCTTTGATACCGTCTTAAAATTAAGAAACTTTGGCCATAACCCAAAAAACATAAAAGGATTTTTAACTATAGAAAGAAGATGGAACACATAGAAACACCAATAGGCACAGACAAAAATATCTCCAAGTAAATCCTATTTGTCCCAAAATACCAAAGAAAGAAGGACCCAACACAACACAAATATTTTGGAAACATTCATCCTATTCCCACCAAATATCAATTGAAGAGCTTCCTCCAAAAAATCCAGAAATATGCATACTTTGTGGGGCCAAGAAGAAAACCCATCTAGCACTTACCCCTGGGCCTCAGGGAAACAGGAGATGCTCCTAGATTCTGTCTTGCTAGCATCACCAAAATTCTTGACAAGCTGATCTTTGGTCTCCTGGTTGGCGGAAGTAGGTGCTGCTGCACTTCTCCGGATGAGTGGAGAGCTGATCTTGCATCAAAGATTTGGCAGAAGCAGGTGGCGCTCCAATTGCCTTGCCAACAGGAAGTATCCAGTGTCATCAGTAGTGTTTAAAGGCAAGCTGCACTTCTAAATCCATATGGCAGCAAGGAAGCTTAATGAGGGTAGAATTATTCACCATTGTACTTCACCCTCACCCTTTGATGCTAGTGAGTCTTAGCAGAGGACATCTATGAGATTTATGAAGAAAGTTCAAATTGGGACTTCTTAGTGTTTCACTTTCTAAGTACCCCTAGAACGATTAGGATCCATTGGAGAGGCAAAGTGCTACACCTGTGCAGTATTAACCAAGCAGAATGAGGAGTTAAGAGATAGGGTTACTTTTTTCTACGCTTCTCCCATCCCCTGGTATCAGCTGATCCAAGACAGGATCTGAGCTTACACTCCCATCAAGCAGCATCAAAACAGTATGAGTCATCTCTCCCCTTACTTCTTCCAGGGAACAATAGGACCCAGTGGGGATCTATACTCCTACTTGGAGGCAAGGTGGTAGTCTTAATTGGTGCTGAGTAGAGAGCTGAGCCTCCACTCCACCTGTCTGCAGTAAGTCAGACACTAATTTGGTCAGGGTGGTAGGGTAAGGCCCATGCAATAACTGAACATACAGAAAATCAACAGATGGCAACATTAAATGAATCATCAGTTAACTGATAAGAATTTTAAATCACCAATCACAAAATTAAACAGCAATTATTAAATTTCTTTTTAAAAAATCAACAACAGATAGATAATTAAAATACAAATTATAGAACTAGAAAAATCTGGAATAAAAGAAAACTTGATGAATGGGCTTATATAGAGTGAAGAAGACAAGGAAAGAACCAGTGAACTCAAGAAAAGATCAATAGGGTTTCCCTAGTCTGAACAGAAAAGTAAATAAATTAAAATAAATCTTAGCAATATATGTAATAATAACAAGAGTTAATTTTCATATTGTCACTTGCTCAGAAGATTAAAGAAAAAGTCAGACTGAAAAATATTCAAGGAAATAATGACTTTAATCACACATATGGAAAGACCCAAACCTATGGATTCAGAAGCCATAGAGAAGTCTACATTAATAAACAAATAACATCTAATACATATCATAATTTATCTTTGCAAATATATAGAGAAAAAACCTTGAAATATGTTGGCACACACTTCCAGGAACTTGTGTAATAAGGATATAATAACTAAGAGAGGGATGAGATTTTAGAGGATGATTCTCTGCTCACCTAAAGAGCCTGAGTAGTGAGAGATGACAGGAATGTTTGTGGTTATTTCAGTTTAAAGTGATTGGCCAAGAATTCCTTTATCATCAAGTATGATAGCTATCCTCTTTCTGATTTGCCAAGGAATGGAGAAACCACAGATTTCTGATGAACTGCTGAACACGGAGAAGAATCCCTAGGCATTTCAGTACATTATACCTATAGAATTTCCTCTACTCTTGATTTTTTTAAGTCTGAAAATATCAAGTGAATCCTGACCAAGGAATTTGGAGGTTTAAATTACCCAACTACAGCAACAGAGGCTAATCTTACTGTTAACATTCTTATGTTGTATAGTATGGTACAAAGACTGATGTATGTTGTAGAACCCTTTGGGATAAGTATGAAAGAAAAATTCAAGGAAAAATTATTTACCAGAACCCGTGTTATACATGGTTATGGGCAAGGTGCTTTTATATAGTTTGGAGGTGATTCTGCTGTGGTCGAGTATCCCTGAAATGATTGAATGAATATATTATATGACCAAAGATGAATGCAGTGATAGAATGGAGTATTGTTAGGTTTTCTGTCATAAAGCAAACCACAGCCTTTGTAACATGAGTGAAAATCTGTGTATATAAGCGCTTAATGGTACATCCTAAATGCTGAAGATTGGAATTCCTGATCCAGCATTTTTTATATAGGACATACATTGAGCACCCATGTTTATTTTATGAAGAAGTAAAAACCCAAAGGGATTGTAATTATACACTAGAGGAAGAAAATGTTATTTGAAAAAACAAACATTGAGATTCTTCGTTAATATCAGTAAAGTATTATTTAACAATAGAAGATTCATGAGAATCTGAGAAAATTTCAGTGGTATGTGCCTATAGCAAAAATACAAAAAAAAATTATAAGAAGTCTGAAAAAATTCAGATGATCTGCTCTTTTAAAAGAGACTTTAAGACCCAATTAAGGAAATTCTGACTTAAACAAGATAAAATTCATTTTGTTATGCCTTTCCAATAGGATTAAGGGATGCAAGAGAAAGCAATTATAAAATGGTTTTGAATTTATATACACCTGGAAACCTGTGATTTTGTCTTCAGATTTATTGAAGCCTTACTGTGAAAGCATCTAAAATGAGAAAGAAAGAGAATGGGCTAGAAATACTAGTGGACATTTTAACAAACAGGATTTGTAGATAGAAAAGAAGCATATAAAAACATGTTCAACCACATCAATCATAGGTGAAATTCAAATCAAAATGCTAATGGTATATCATTACACATGCACCAGAATAACTTAAATACATACATACATACATACATACATATATACATAAATAAATTGATAGCACCAAATGCTGGTGAGAATGCAGAGAAATTATATCACAAATTTCTGGTTTGAATGTAAAATGATACAGCCAACTGGAAAGTCATCTGAACATTTCTCACAAACTAAACAACACCATTTTCAACAGACCTAAAAATTGTACTCTTGGTCATTATCTTAGAGAAGTGAAAGGTCATGTTCACACTCAAAATTTATACAGGCATGCCATATCATCTTTATTTGTAATCATCTAAAATTAGAAACAACAAAGATGTCTTTGATTTTGTGTCACTCCAGTTGAGTTAATAAATACTTAGAAAACCGAGAATTAATTCTGTGTCTGAACATATTTCTGCAGGAGATTGGTATGTTAGTTGACTGAGTGGAGATCAGCCATTAACTTAGGTGGGTACCATCTCACTGACTGAGTCCTTGACTAGAATTTTAAAAATGGAAAGAAAAGGATTCCCATATCTCTTCTGGAGCTGCAACACTCCTCCTCTTGACCTTCAAAATCATTACTCCAGACTTTCTGGACTTGGGACTGTATGGCTCATACCAGTAACCCCCAGGATTCATAAACCTTCAGCTTCGGACTGAGAATTAATGATACCATTGGCTTCTCTGGTCCTAAGGCTTTCAGACTTGGACTGAGCAATGCCATCAGCACCCCAGGGTCTCCAGTTTGCAAATAGCCTACTGTAGAGCATCTTAGCCTTTATAACCACTAGAATCAATTCCTCTAATAAATCTCTCTTATTTTTTCTGCCTACCTTCCTGCCTGTTTATCTTCCTATTATCTATCTATCTATCATCCACCTATCTTATCTATCTTCTGCTATTTATCTATCATATCTATTATCTATTTATGTATCCTGTCTATCAGCCTAAATTTACTCCATTGGTTTCTTCTTTCTGGAGAACCATGGCTACTACAGTGTCCTTTAATTAATGAATAATTAACCAAACCAAATGAATTATTGACTGGCTGAAAACCAAATGATTAATCAATGAATGATTAAAGCAAATAAATACAGCTATCATTACAGACAAATTGATTAGATCACAAGAGATTTATTCTGAATGAAAAAAAAATAAAGATATAAAATGACTCCAACTTAAGTCATTCCATTTATGTAACATTTTTTTCTAATGAAAAAATTACAGAAATAAAGAAGAAATTACTGGATATCAGGGATGGGGAAATGAGTAGAGGTCACCATGGTTATACATAGGTAGCATAAGTGTTCCTTGAATGAAAGTTTTCTGCATGTTGACTATAGTGGTAGTTACAGAAAATGCTACACATTAGATAATTCCATAAAACCAAACACACATACATACAAAAATTTGGGAATGTAACCTTGGTGAAATATTAGTAAGTTAAATGGATTTTGTCAATATCAATTTTCTAATGAAAAAGTAGTATATGCAAGACATAACCGTTGGAGCAAATTGAGTGAAAATAATAAGGTAACACTCTATTATACATAACTGCCTGTGACTCTACAATAATAAAAAAATAATTAGTGGGGAATAAAGGTAATGGTACTTAAAATCATAATATATACAAACCAATGTAATATATGCTGCATAATATTGATGACTCTCAAAATAATTATGCTAAGTGAAAGAAGGTATGCAAAAGTACAAATTGTGATTCTATTTATACAAAACACTAGAAACTGTAAACTAATCTACAGATCCAGAAAACAGATCAGTAGTTGTATGGGAATGGACAGGGTCTGGGGAAATATTTGGAAAAACAAATAGAAAGGGGAACAAGGAACCATTGGGGTAATAATAATGTTCTTATTTTTTAATAATGGTGATGGTTTCACAGGTGAAATGTCAAATCTAGTTAAATTTTTCACTTTACATATTTATTTGTATGCGATTTATTACATGTAAATTGTATCTGAATAAAGATGTTTAAAATAAAAAGAAAAAATTCATATCCTTGGAGCGAAGTATGAAGGAAAAAATATTTTCAACCATTAACGTAAATAACATATTCAACTCCAGGTGGCCAAAGTTTTTTAATGCTCACTCCTCAATAGAAGGATAATAATCATGAATTTAAACAGGAAATAATGATAGATAGAAAAGCAACCTGTTATAAATCCCTTTTATTGACCATTGTATATTGATTGCGACAATAAAAATGCAAAAAGGATTTTAATAAAACAAAAATGTCTGCAATTTAGGTACAATTCAGGCAACTAATAGATCATCCAACTGATGTAACATTTAATATTCTTGAATTGTACTGTGGTTTAAAAATAAACATTGAACAGTTAAACAAGAATAGATTTAAAGACATGAATCAACTTCAGCAAAGTACATACATAAACCAGGTAAAAAGTTAAACTTCCATTGGCACTTTGTTTTACTTATTTAAGCATACATACAAATAAGCTCTTACATGAAATGACAGCACATAAGAAATTAATGTCTTTTATTCCATTGCTTTTTTTTTTTTTACAATGACTGTACTATCAATGCTATTTAGAAACAGTTGGTTAAGTGCTAGAATATGTGTGTCATATAAGACCACACAACTGTGGCCTGAAATGCGCTGCAAGCAATACTAGATTGTAAGGAACTTACTTTAGAAAGGAAAGCAGTAACTTAATTATGTGATATCTGAGGTTAATAGTATAACAAGAACTTCTGCACATTAATTCCTTCACATAATATAATAATTAAGGGACAAGGGCTAAAAATGTGTTTTTTGGACCTTATATATACACATTTAAAACAGGCATCTCTTAGAAATTAGACCAACAATATTCTTTGGTGTGGGGTAAGGAGAATTGTTGTAAGAGGGTAGATGAAAAAAAAAAGAGTAGATACTTTATGACTCCATTTTTATAAACTTCTAAAAAATGGAAACTGATAGCAACAACAAGCAAGTCAGTAGTTACCTGGAGAGGGGAGTGCAGAGAGAGGCAGGAGAGAGGGATTGCCAAGAAGCATGCTATAGTTCGAATATGGCTTTTCCCTGCCAAAACTCTTGTTAAGGTTTGGTTCCCAGTATAGTGGTATTGAAAGGTTGGGAGACTTTTAAGAGGTGGGGCCTAGTGGGAGATGATTGGGTAATAATCACCCCTCTGAAGAGACTAATGCAGTTTCATAGGAGTGAATTAGTTTCCATGAGAGCACATGTTATAAAGGAGCAATCTTGACCCCTTCCTTCACTGCTGGTTTCTCTCTTGCCATGTGATCTATCTCTCTCTCTCCCTCCTTCTCTCTCTCTCTCTCTCTCTCTCTCTCTCTCTCTCTCTCTCATACACACACACACACACTTCCTTCACCATGTGAAGCTATTAGCCCATGTTATAACACAGCAGGAGGGCCCTTCCCAGAGGCCAACTGGGTGGGGCTGCCCAATCTCTGACTTTCAGCTTCCCAAATTGTGAAATAAATCTCTCTTTTTAAAAAATAAAGTACACATCCTCAGGTGTTTTAAAAAACAGACTAACAGCATGTGGAAATTTTAGGGAATGATGGGTATATTCACTCTTTCAATTGTGATTAACAAGTGTATATATACTGTGTTAAATCATACAAACTTTTTAATCATGTACTGTGTTTCAATTATACTTTGATAAATTTATTTAAACATGATACTCTCTTCATGGATGAAAACTTTGAAAAAGATAAAGCTTAAAGATATTTGGAGGAAGAGTCATGTTGCTTAAGAATTCTCTATAGACAATGCTCCATTTTTCTTGCCAGAACATGAGGCAGACCACTCCCAATGGCTTGTTCTACCCTAAATTTCTTAAGTGGGCTAATCTGTGTTGGATTTATGGCTTTCAATCACCATTACTTTCCTAAGGATACTATTGGTAATTTCTAGTACAGTGATTTCTTTGGCCCCTCTGAGAGCAGTTAGTAGCTTACATCATAGGGTGTGGTTTAACAAACACCACTATGAGGTCATTGTTCCTCAGGTGACTCCTGGTCTATTTTTTGAGATGATACTGCCACCCACATGCCTCCCCTTATACAGTTTCTGGCAGTCTATATACTGAAGCCATGGCCCCCATTCTGTGCCCAAATACATATAGGTAGAAACACCAAGTCCCTTTCCTCCTTGCCTGTGGGATCAACTATAAAGGGGAAGTTTGTCTTCCGTACTCAGTCCTCACTTTGTCCTTATTGTCCAATGTCTGGCTAACAATTTATCTGTTTTAACTCCAACTCCTCAAACCCCACATCTCTCCCTTCTCAAACACCTACTTCTACCTTTTATTTGTTCCCTCTCCACCATCAGAGACTCACAGAGATATGCATCTTTTCAAATCAGATTGATTTTATTTTCACCACCATCAATGTAACCTGTTGTAAAATTTAGCCATTTCTTAGCTGCCGGACCTCTGGATACTGCAGATTATTCTGAGGTCTCTGGCCCCCACTATTAATTACTGGCTTTACAGGTCATCGCTCGAAGTGCTGGAGCTTTCTACGGTCTTTCGGTCCTCTGGTTCTTTATTCAGTTTCTCATTCAGCCGATGGTAATGACCGAAGAGTATTGTGCCTTTTGTTTTCTTTGTTTTTTTCAGAGAAGTGGTAGGTTTTTCGGTTTCTCTTTTAGTTGAGTTCCTTTGAAGGGTTTTTTTACCCTTAGTGGTAGCCTTTAGCACCTGTAAGGACAACAGAGAGGCCATAAGGGCATTGGTTTGGGAGAAGATGGGATTTACATGTGAAGCAGGGGATTGTGGCAGATAAAGAATGAGTAGGAGTCTTAGGGAGTGGGAAATCAATACAGAACAGAGGAGCTTGGGTTGGGTTGTCTTACCTTGTTGCCTCTTCTGTATTTGGACTGATAGGAAGCCTTCGGCTTCTTCCTTTCTTTCATCGTTGAGGTTGAATGGTCCATTTCTGCATTAGGCTTCTGTGATTTCTTGGTTGCCTTAGCCATATTGAAGCATCCCAGTGGTCTACTACAGAGCTCTAGTGATCATATGCATATATACCAACCCAAGACAATGAAGGGCCACACCCTTTAGCCTTGATTGGCCAACAAGTTACTCACCAGCCAATGAGGACTAAGGAGGAGGTTAGACATCACAAAGCACAACTTGGACACTTCAGTGTATGAACAGGGTGGGGAGGTTCCTAGGGAAACCATGATATAGCTTAGATATTACAAATCACCACTCTTGTCACTTCTGAGGTGTGGGGGAGAGGAGATGCTGGGAAGGCAAAGATGATCTGGTTGTGCAAAGGAGGCTTTTATTTAACATACCTGAAAGAGCCACCCATCCTAATTCATATACAATATTCAATGGTGGAGGTACAGGTGGCAGAGATCTTCCTCTTCCAAAACATTCCCCAAGACTACCCCTACAAACTTGTTTGTTCTTCTCTCTCTCCCTTGGTCATTAGTATTTTGGATAATGTACCTGAAATCCATCCAAAAGTAATCTGGTTATATTTATATTTAAATATCAGTAGATATGTGAATAATGCTACAAACAAGACAGATTCCGTCAATAAATATCACCATACTTAATGTATTTGGCATTAAAGGCTGCCAATTTTTATTGAATTATTTTCTGCCAGCCCTTCATCTTACAGAAAAGGATTAAAATCAACTACCCACTGATGAAGATTGAATTTTATCTTTACTTGTATCTTATTCTTGGAGTCTGGCAACATTATCATCGTTGATTTTTGCAAGATTCCTTCTCTTTTATTTGATTTTTTCTTTCTTCTTAGATTCTAGCACTAATTTTCTTCCCCAAAATAGAGTTATTCTTTTGTGTTTGAATTCTGTCCTTTTATATGTTTGAATTCTTGTGAAATATATGGCCTTGTTAAATGTGTGTTTGAATGTATCATTCTGCATTTTTGTTGCCACCTACATCTCTAGTTCGTTGCTGCCAATGTTGCAACATAGCCCATTGCCATAGTGCACCAAGTTTCCTTGTCCATTCCCTTCCCCATTTGAGAGACATCTATGTTTGCTCTACACTCCACTGGTACAAATGCTGATGTAATGAACATCTTTATTCATGTTTCCTTGTGAACTTCTGAATATATTTCTCTAAAATATACATTCAGGAATAAAAATTCAAGGTTTTGGTTACATGTCTTTTTCTTAGTTCAGGATGCTATAGCAGAATACCATAGACTATGTGACTTTTTTAACAACAAAAAATTGTGAAGACTGTCACTATGAGTTCAGGGTGCCTGCATAGTCAGGTTCTGATAAAGGTCTACTTCCTGGTTATGTCTTCATATCCTTTCTTTGGTGGGTACATGGAGAAAGATAGATTTACTATGTCTTCCTCTTTTTTTTGGCCAGGAATTAAACCCAGGGGCACTTAACACTGAGCCATATCCCCAGCCCTTTTTTATATTTTAATAGAGACACGGTCTCACTGAGTTGCTAGGGCCATGCTAAGTTGCTGAGGCTGGGTTCAAACGGACATCCTCCTCCTCAACCTCCTGAGCCGCTGGGACTACAGGCGTGTGCCACTGTGCCCAGTGTGTCTTCCTCTTTTAATAAGGGCATTAATCTGAGGCACAACCCTCATGACCAAATTCAACACTAATTATCTCCCATCTCCAATTACTATCACATTGGGGATAAGAATATCAACATGTGAATTTTGGGGGGCATGTTCAGTCCAAAGCAATGATTTTACTAAATATTGCCACATTGTTTTCCAGATTATACCAGTCAACCCTCCCAGCAGAACTGTATTTCCTGTTTCCCTACACGATCACCAACCTTTGATTTAAAAAGCGACTTCTTATGAGATTCCAGTAATCCCAGACAATTGAAGTTTATACCCTTGTGTAATGCAGTCTGCTTGGATGGCTTGAATATGGGCTGTATCCAGAGATTTGCCTCTGATAACTAAAATCTAACAAAAGTAATGGAATGCCATTAACATCATTAATTTTATTTTTGGTAGAACTCTTTATTGCTAGCAATCTCTCTTATGCTTATGCTTTGTCATTTTTATTAAAACATCTCAAGGAACAGCTCAGGAGTAGTGCAGTGAATTTTAAAGAACTGAATCCAACTAAGGGCCACTTAATTAGGAAGTGGATCCTTCCCAGTTGATCCTTGGGAAGATATAACCACACAAAAAAGACCCAGAACTAGAGGACAGTCAATCTGAACCCAGATTCTTGACTCACATAAACTCTAAGATAATTTTTTATTAATAATATTTCTCAGTTCTACAAAAACCTCAGGGTTTCCCTCAGATGTGGAAGTTAAAAAAGAAAAGCCTAAAGATAGCTGCAGGTTGTGACTTTAGATATGTAGCCAAATGGACTTGCTAATAGTTTATCCCTGAATTGTCCAAATCCTTCATCATATGACAGAGCTGAGTTCACCTTTCATCGTTAAATTCATTCTGTGAAAGGAGAGTGAATCAGAAGGGACTGAATGAATGAAGCATGCCCTACCACTTCTTACAAATTTAACAAATAAATTCCTGTCACTTCCTGGGGAGAAGTGATTGAGGGAACAAAAAGAGACTGAATGTGTTCAAAATAAAGCCAGAACAAAGAAGAGTCTCCCAAACAATTGGCCTTTTCAGATTTATTCTCTTACAAAATTTAGCCATTTATATTGTTTTCCCATCCCACATGTTCATTTCATTTTGGGTTTTTAGAATGTATTTATTCATACAATTTCATTACTCTTTAAAATGCTATAGAAATTTGCCTTTTCTCATTCTTAGTTTAAGTTTTAGCTCTCATGCCACTGACATCTTGCCAGTGGGTTTTTATTTTATTAAACTTTTTAAGTAATCATTTCTTAATTTTGTAAATTTCTTTATTTTTGTTCCATTTTGTTCATCCTTTGTCTTTACTTTTCCCTCCAGTTTCCTCTGTTTACTATGTAGACTTTCTTCTATCTGATTAAATTGTACACATAGTTTAATTTTTTTCTAAAATACATATTTGAAATAGTATATTTCTCTTAAATTTGTTATCAACAGTTACAAATCCTTCCATTTCTAAAGAGTGTTATGAGTATCTTACTATTTTAAACATTACTTCTACTTTAGTCCAAGGATCATTTTGTGGTTAAGATGTTAGTTTCCAAGCATATTAGATTTTTAAGCTATCCTTAAAATACATATTTCTAATTATTTTATATTCAAAGAACATAATCTGTACAATAGTGACTCAAGTTTTTTGAGGCTTCCTTTGTGAAATTGTTCATGGTCATTTTTTGAGGCTATTTGAGTACTGGACAATAATAGGTGTTCTCTATTTGCCAAGGGTAAGTTTTCTATATATCAATTTTATTTATTACTTATATGATTCAAATGTTCTATCTTTGTTTCATTTTTTGCCTTTCACTTTAGATTTCTAGTTGCCTGGTATAACTATTTCCATTTCTTCCTATTCATGTGCATATTTCTAATGAATTAGTCAGTTTTGTTAGCATTTAAACCCTTTGCCCATTGACTATCCAGTAGGGTAGATGTCTCAGCCTCACAAACTTGCCCAGGTTTCCATCTGATGGTCCTAAAACCAATCTTCTCTGCAAAGCCCTAGAACATCTGCAAGCATTATGAAAAAAATGTGAATCCCTGGCGACCTAAAGAGGGGAGGGCAAGTCCCCCTAATTCTGTACTTTTTGAAAGTAGACCTAAAACATTTGAGACTTCCCCTAGATGGGAAATTATTAATCATAGTTTATTTGCCTTTATTATTATTAGGTGGGCTCTTATTGAAAAGAATGTGACTGGCTATGCTCTCTATCAAGCAGTAGACCTATAACAGGAACTCCATAAATACAAATTCAAAGAAATACAACTAAAGCATGGAAAGGTTCTGGACAGGAATTAACATCACTCTTTCAAAGATAAAATGCAAGTATCTTGGCCTGGCTTCGTGATGCACACCTGTAATCCCAGTGGCTCAGGAGGCTGAGGCAGGAGGATTGTGAGTTCAAAGCTAGTCTCAGCAAGTGCTAAGCAACTCAGTGAGACCCTGTCTCTAAATAAAATACAAAACAGGTCTGGGGATGTGGCTGTGTGGTCAAATGCCCCTGAGTTCAATCCCGGTTCAAAAAAAAGCAAGTATCTTGTTATATTTCTGTGTGTTTTGCTTCAAAAAAATCTAATGATTCCTGCTAGTAATTAGTGTAAAATACAATAGTGTCACTCTTATTCTTACTTTTGCTTTCTAATGTTTCAGCTACCTGTATCAAACTGTGGTCAAAAATATTTAATGGAAAATTCCAGAAATAAATGATTGGACAGTTTTAAACTGCTCACTATTCTGAGTAGTGTGATGAAATCTTATCCAGTCCCACTCTGTCCTAAATGGGACATGAATCATCCCTTTGTCCAGCATATTCGGTTATATATACTAACTGCTCTATATCATCATGGTTTGATGCTTGAGGTTCAAGGATTGCCCATCATAGATGATTTGCCTTCAAGAACAGCCCAACACTACATCAAATGCCCTTGTCATTCCTCACTACTTCTCATCACAAAAGCATTATATCATCTTGCATCACCATAAGAAGGGCAAGTACAGTACAATAAGCTTCCTTGAGAAAGAGATCTCATTCACATAACTTTTATTACAATATATTTTGTTATAATTGTTCTATTTTAGTATAATTGATAGTTGTTAATCTGTTAATGCATCTAATTAATTAAACCTTTTCATGGATATATGTAAAGGGGAAAACTTATGGGGGATTAGGTACTATTTGTAGTTTAATGATATCATTGGGGGTCTTGGAACATATCTTCCAAGGATAAGGAGGGGACTATTATAATGGCATATTATTTTATACCTTTTTAAATAATCATTCAAAAGCACATAGAAATACTCTATATATGTTTGCTAAATACAGGAAGGAATTCCTTTGGGACATGCTATTTCAAAGAGATTTTATAAAGTAGGCTAATGTGTTCTGAAAACCCAGTGTGTTGCTATAGGATGGCTATCAAGAAAGAACATTTAGAACTGCTGATTTTTATCCACCCCAGATTTACAATTAGGTGATTTTGGTATCTGAACTAATTTTTCAAAGCCCCAAAGAAATTTTATAATGAACTATTAAATAAGTGAAATATTCATTCTGCATATAATGCAAAGAATAGAGTCAATATACAATTGTTAGTAACAACATGATAGAACAACGAATGTTTCTTATTATTGGTGAAAATATGCAGTGTGTCACTGATAAAACAATTTTACAACATGGGAATTTTGTCTTTTTAAATATAAACCTTTGACCAATTTTTAATACTATATACATTTTTTCAAAATCAATGAAAATGTTCTCTTTTACAACCAGTAATATTGTGTTTTCATGTATTAGTCTGTAATTATTTACATATATCACAATTAAATGATTTTAGGATTTTGTTGATGGACCAGATTGTCAAACTCTTTACTATCTTTTATAAACAACCCTAGATTAAACTTTATTATATTTTGTTGTAAGGATCAAGTAATGTTTAAGTAAACTTAATTTTTTTTATCTCTTTGGTTGAATGATTTTTTTTTGCATCTTTTTTGCAATTTAATATGTGGAAATCATTAGTTCACATTTTTTAAAAAAATCATCCATTAGCGTATAGTTTCCAATCTTATCTGAAAGTGGTTTATAGTAATCCTTTATATTAAACTCTAATTTACATATGTTGGGGTACTTTACATTTTTGTTTGAATTCTTCCTTTTTGATGGGAAAATTAAAGATTATGTGTATGAAACATACACTTTATTCCCCTGAATTTCCCTGTATTTACAAACTATTATGTTTAATACAATTATAATGACAACACTATAATTTAGGGTTCAGTAAAAAACTGTCCATGTGGAGTCAATTATGGACCATAGTCTTCTGGATTTATAAATAAAATTTTATTGGAACATAGTCCTGACCATCTATTTATATATTTTCTATGGCTGAATTTGTGCTAAAGTAACAGAGTGGTACACCTAAAAGTCTAAAGTGTTTATTACCTGACCCTTTACAGAAAATGTTTGCTGAGCCAATATTTTTTTTTTTTTTTGGAACCGGGGATTGAACCCAGGGGCACTCCACCATTGAGCCACATTCCCAGCCCTATTTTGTATTTATTTAGAGACAGGGTCTCACTGAGTTGCTTAGGGTCTCGCTAAGTTGCTGAGGCTGGCTTTGAACTCACGATCCTCCTGCCTCAGCCTCCCAAGTGCTGGGATTACAGGCGTGTGCCACCATGCCTGGCTTGAGCCAATATTTTACAAATCAGATCAGAACACTAAATATCACACAAGTTGAGTAACCTATTCACGCTCATGTTGCTATACAAGTGATAGAGGTGATATTTACATCCTGTATCATAGATCCTAAGGGCCTTGCTTATGACACATTTAATACTGCTTTGTTATTTGATAGCGCTGAAATTACCCTCCTACCCCACCAATGGTCCTTATGGTTTAATGTATCATTTCTAAAATACTGATTATATCACTTTATTTTCACCTTTCATAAAAAGCATGGATTTACCTCTGTGTACTTATTTAAATGCATCTCAAAGACTTCATATTAATTGCATTGATTCCCTTTGTTTTATACAGTCTGTAATTTTTCATTTATTTTTCCTTTGATTTAATTATTTTTTGGAAAAAAATTTCAAATTTTTAAGTTGTTAAATTTATTTCTTACTAAAATATAAATTAATGTTTTAAATTATTTGATATCATATCTTCCAGTGTGATTACGTAGTTTTTCAAGTATAAAGATTAAATATTACTGTCTGTATCATATCTAATTTTTTAGTTGACTTTCTTAATATAATAGTGTTAGAGAAAAGTACACAAATCCTAAAGTACAAGTGAAAGCATGTGTATTTGCTTCACCCAGGTAAAATACAGCAGACAACGATCTCTGTAAATTCACCACTGAGGCTCAATCACTAATCTATTAGTGCATTATGCTTTTAATTTGCTTTTCCCTAATGCGTATCTATGTTGAACATCATTTTAGTTACTTATTTTCCACCTGTATATCCTCTTTGAAAGATATATTTTCTCTAATTGATTTGTTGATTTTTCACTAGACCTTAAGAGTTGTTTATATAGCCTAGATCCTACTCCTTTTTCAGATATTTGATTTGTGAAGTTTCACTTGGTTAAATTTGAGGATGTCCAATAATCAATTTTTCATGGATTTTATTTTATTATTATTATCCTCTAGTCCTGGATCTCAAAGTGTTTGTTATATTTTTTCCCCTGAAAATTTTATAGATTTACATTTTACATTAAGGTTTGTGGGCTATTTTGAGTAACCTTATATATGGCATGAGACATAGATCAAAAACATGACTTGGGAGGCTGAGGCAGGAGGATTGTGAGTTCAAAGCCAGCCTCAGCAACTTAGCGAGGCCCTAAGCAACTCAGTGAGACCCTGTCTCTAAATAAAATATAAAATAGGGCTGGGGATGTGGCTCAGTGGTGGAGTGCCCCTGGGTTCAATCCCCAGTACCAAAACAAAAAGAAAACAAAAAGCATTTTTTTTTTTAATTTGGATGTCCAATTGCTCCAGCACAATTTGTTGAAAACACTATTGTTCCCCCTTTAAACTGTTTTTGAACTATGTCAAAATCATTTGAACATTTTTGTATGTATCCATTTATGCATTCTCTCTTTTGTTCCACTGATTCAAAGGTCTATGTGCCCCTGGAATCACAAATTAAAAAATTTCAAATTTTTAAGTTGTTAAATTTATTTCTGTGGTACATAATAATTATAGAAATCAGGTGAACTGATTCTTCCTATTTTATTATTCCTGTTCAAATTTGTTTTAACTATCCCACTTCATTTGTATTTCTGTATATGTTTTTGAAACTTTTTGCCTAGATCTAATAAAATCTTGCTGAAGTTTTCCTAGAAATTACATTTAATCTGTGCATCAATTTGGGGTAATTGAAATCTTTACTATGTTACTATTTCAGGTCTTTCAATCCCAAAACACTAAGTATGTCTAAATTTATGTATCATTTTAAATTTTCTTTAATCAGAATTTTGAAATCTCTAACATACAAATTCTATTCTGCAGTTGTTGGGTGGAGTTTTATGTGTGGATGTGGTAAGTCTAGTTGGTTTATAATATTTGTAATGTCCCCAATTTCCTTATTAATTTCTTGTCTAGTTATATGCATTAATAGAATTAGAGTAATTAAATCTACAACAATTTATTGGTTCTTTTTAGTTATAAATGACAGTAGATCTATCACTCTTATTGCAGAACTATTTCTTCCTTGATGCTTTCAATTTTGGTGGAGGGTACTGGAGATGGAACTCAGGGACACTCAACCACTGAGCTACATACTCAATTCTTTTTGTATTTTATTTAGAGACAGGGTCCTGCTGAGTTGCTTAGGGCCTCACTGTTTCTGAGTCTAGTTTTAAAATAGCCTTAGCCTCCTGAGCCAATGGGATTACCGGCATGTGCTGCTGTGCTGGGTTCAATTTTCTTCATGTATTTTGGGGTTGTTAAGTTTGCATATGTTTATAATTATTATATTGTCATGATGCATTTTACCTTTTATCAAGACATGTAATGACATCTAAAGAAATAAAATGCTTTTTGCTGTCTGTTTTCACAATTATTTACTAAGTCAATTTTGTCCAATAATGAATATAGCCACCCCAGGGCTCTTGCAGTTACTTTCTGCATGCAATACTTTTCTGTCATTTCACTTTCAGCCTGTGTGTGACTTTATGTCTGAATTGAGACTAACAAACAACATACAGTTGAATTATGTTTTTAAATTCAGTTTGTCCATCTCTGCTTTATAATTAGAGATTAATTCAGACTAGTCATAATAATCAATTGAGGAAATATATAGAAATATACTTGAAAACTAAAAAGTCACTTTAATGCAATGTAATGTGTTTCTTTGCCATACTATCAAAACAGTAAATTCCATTTCTACCAAATATCATCTAAATATCAAGCCTAATTATTTGTGACTTAAATGTCAAGAGGTCATTCTCTAAGGAATTCTTAATATGAACTAAATTTTTTCTTCTTCTCTTATGTAATGTTGTTTAGATGCTAGCCTTTTAGAAAAAAACCCATGCCTAAGATCGACAAGGACACAAAATTCTGGCACAAGTTATGATTTTGGAGCTAAGCAATTTAAATAAAAGGAAGTTTTGCCAGATAAGACTTGAGGATGCTGCAAGTCATAATACAAAATATGCTGTATTACCTTTTTACTATTATGATTTATAAACTTTTAACTGTGAAGATATATAGCAAGATGTTATCATAATTTATTTCATAAAACATAGAGATATAGTAATCCAAATAAAATAACCTGAAAAATAATAAGAAATCGAAATCTAGAGAGCTAAGATAGCATATCAAATGGAAAGTCAGGAAAATAAAAGCACAATCAATACATTCATTATACAAAAGTGAAAATCAGCATGTGATGAATATAAAATCATAACCAAAATAGGAAAAGTACATATTTACAGGTGATTGTTACATATAGACTTCTTGTATTTTTCAGTGTTCCTCACAGAAAAAAATCTATAGGAGATAAAAATATAGATAGAAAGAGATTTACTATGAGGTATTGCTTCACATGTTTATAAAGTCTGACAATTCCCATGATCTGCCAGTTGCAAGCTGGAGGCCCAGGAAAGGGAATAGTGTAGTTTTATTTCAAAAAGCACGGCCTTAAAATGGTGGGGACAAGTTTCCAAACCAGGGATCTAATGTTGCAAGTTGCATTCCAAGTTCAAATGCTGAAGAACCAGATTTCTGATGCCCCTGGCTAGTAGATGGATGTCTCAGCTCTAACAAAGAATGAATTTATCCTTCCTCCATGTTTTTGTTCTATTTAGGCTTTTAACGGATTGAATGATTCCCACCCATATCGGTCAAGGTGATCTTCATTACTTGGACTACTAATTCAAATGCTGCCAATCTCAGAAAATTCCTCACAGACATACCTCAAAATAATGTTTTTATGGGCATCCCTTAGCTCAGTCAAATTAGTACATAAATTTAAACATCATATACTTTCCTGACATCTTATGGAGATGCAACATGGTTTTTGCAAAGAACAGAAACGTTGTTCTGTGTCACTTACTAGGCACTTGTACTAAAGGATGAGCATGGTCTTATTAGGTAGAGTGCTTGATACAAGTTTGTGTATGATTTCATTAAATTCGTATAGGCCCTTATAATGTAAAATTATTAAGTATTTTGTAACACTTGATTGTTTCTGTCTGAATACAGTGATATGTTCATAATATTTCATGACCTAAAACATAAAACATATATATGTGTTTATATTATTACTATGTTTATTTGTACTTCCATCAACTCAAATTTACTAGTGACTCTGTAATGTCTTCTTCAGAAATTACTTATAAATACAGAATGTGATAATAATCTTTGAACACTTTGTATTTTGAGTGATTAACACCCACTCATCTATTGACCTTGTTTATTGCCTTCATATCCCTGACTTGCTGGGGTCCTGGTTGCTAACAAGACTCATTACATAAATCAGAAGCAAAGCTGTTTGGTTGCCAATGCTTCACTGCCTAGACCACATTGAGCTAAGACTGGCATACAATGTGAACTCTAAACAACACATCCAGATTAACCTCAGAAAACCAGAAAAAAGTGACAATATTTTACCTTTAAATATCCCTAGATCCCTGGTCTAACAAAAATGATTATTAGTTATGCACCAATGTTTACTCATTGTAGTAGCAATACTCTGTTTTGTACTACTATTACCAGTAATGCTATTGTGAAGAGAAGTACTTATATTCCATAACTCATGACTTTCTAGGCATTCAATTTTTATGAGGCTTTTAGGTATATTATATCATATGCCACTCAGGACAAAAGCATGTTGCTAAAGCTTGTGCTTGCACTAACTCACCAACACAAAATTGTCATGAGGATTGGTCAGGTAATAAGTGTTAACACTTTTGTAATCTGAAAATCAAAAAGAAAACAATGATTCTGGAAGCCCAATGCAATATACTATACTGAAAAATAATTATGGCATCTTAATTTCCTATTCACAACCTACTTAATTAATATTCTCATTCATAACTTATGTAAATAACTAGCAAAAATTGTTCTAGCAAAAATTCATTGTCACTATTAAATAGCTTTTCTTTAAATCAAACATTCTCTAGTTTCTGGTGTTTATTTGGAGAACTAGAAAATCTTAGCAAAAATTCATTGTCACTATTAAATAGCTTTTCTTTAAATCAAACATTCTCTAGTTTCTGGTGTTTATTTGGAGAACTAGAAAATCTTGAAAAATAATTATGGCATCTTAATTTCCTATTCACAACCTACTTAATTAATATTCTCATTCATAACTTATGTAAATAACTAGCAAAAATTTTGTTCTAGCAAAAATTCATTGTCACTATTAAATAGCTTTTCTTTAAATCAAACATTCTCTAGTTTCTGGTGTTTATTTGGAGAACTAGAAAATCTTAGTTCCAGAAGGAAAGCCAACCATTATATGAGGGTAGAGTTTTTGGAGTGAAATGGCACCTTGAAATTCAATGAGTATGATGACATAGAATATAGGTATGTTGAATTATCATTATAGGCATATCATTCTCCACCTAGAAATAAGTGAAGTATAACAATAACCAGTAGATAGTTAATGATGGAAGGAGAAAGGAAAGATTAAAAAAATCAGTTAGTTCTCAGATTAGTAGTCAAAATAATTTGGGAAAATATGTAGAAACAGTAATTCAGGAAAATAGAGAAAACATTAAAAAATTCTATAAATATACCTATGCTTTATCCCCATCAATATACCAAATAGCAATATACTTCCTGAAAAGCACATAAATACAAGTCAAAAGATATGTATATTTGGTATATTAATCAGGTTAGAAGTAAATACTCTATTACAACATAGTACTTGATTTTTTTCTCAAATTTATTCATCGCCTGTTCATAATTAATGATTTCAATATTATTTATATAGCCTTTTGATAATATTCTTAAGACTTTTACCCTCTAATGTAAACAGATGATGTTAACAAATATCAAAACTTTTAAAAAAGAAAAGGAAGGGAAATTTGCCACACCGGATCCTCAACAGTATTACCAATGATTATGGTAAACAACACAAGTTAACTGTAACTTCCAAAGTCAAAGAGTTTCGTATAGTAAAATTGTAGCTTTTAACATCACATGAACATATTTTATTTATTGAGGAAAAATTAATTTATATACTCGTCTAGAGACCCAAAGTCAAATGTTTATAACATATAATTGAAAGATAATTTTTGGGCTGGGGTTGCAGCTCTGTGGTGGAGTGCTTGCCTAGCATGTGTGAGACAGTGGGTTCAATTCTCAGCACCATATATAAATAAAAGAAAGATCCATCAACAACTAAAAAGTATTTTTGAAAAAAAGATAATTTTTGACATAGTAAACCAAGGCACCATTTACCTGGAATGCATATCTATGGGATAGTGTTTAGGGAATGCACCTGATATAAGAATGCCTACAGATTGCTATGATTTATAAAGTAGCATGCACACACCTGTGCGCACGCACGCGCACACACACACACACACACACACACATCCACACACTACTTCAGCTAAATTCATTATGGGTTAATGAATGTAAGATCAAACTCAAGCATATTTTAGCTATTAAGGAATCATGAAGCTAATATTAGCTAAAGGAGGAATATATCATTTTTTCTAACAATTGCCTAGATTAACTACTTTTGTTGGAGAGTGATAGAATTGTCTCTAAAAACTTGATAAGGTAAATCCATTCCTTTCTAAAACTATATATCATTCACACCATTCATTGTGGGACAGTGAAAAAAATCACTCTCTAAAAAAAACCCAATATTCCCCTTTCCCTGAAATACTACCACCTTGACAACTACTATGTATCCACCACATTTGATGTTAACCAGTGGATACCCAGCTAGATAAAACTCAACTAGAGCATAATGATCAGATCTGGCTAGACAGTAAGCACCAAATCTTATGATCAATCTATAACACAACACGAAAACAGTGGGTTAAAGACTAGAACACTGATGCAATACTCAAATAGAAAAGAAACACATGAGATGCACAATATAAATTTTAATCTGAAATGGAAATATTATGAATAACCTAGGTTCTAATCAAAAAGACTCATTTAATGAATTTATATCATGCACTGCATTACTTTAAACATGATATATATTTATCTCAGCATAGATAGTCACCAAAAATTTTGAAAAGTAAAGGAGACTGCACAGTATGCTTTAACATGAAACACATGCAACCCACCCAATGGGATATTAATGTGAATATGAGTCCATGCATTTGTATGCACATGGGATAAAAACATTGAATGATGATCATCATAAATTTCATATTAACTAATGGAGTAAATTCTTTAGGGGAGCCTCAAATATTTCCTTATTGGTCAAGTTTTACTGACAATTTACAGTATTTGATTAAAAAATTGAATATGACACTATATACTTAAATGACTTGCTATATAGACAAATCATTCAGAACAGGAAATTTTCCAACATTTTAACAGGATCAAAGAATTTACTACTAGAGTGAGTAATACAGATATTAAGAGCAACGTTAGTAGGTATCAGTAACATTAGGGATGAGGACAATAAAAGTATACAAAGTATAAAATTTTCTAAATGGATCCTTAGCTTGCATGACATGTTCTTGGGAACTTTATGCAAAATAGCTCATTTTGCCATCACATGGCCTGTAAACTACTAAAAACCAATGGCACAGATTTGTTGTGTGAATGAAATTGGATGACATTAAATTTCCTATCTACATATATGAATACACCACAGTGAATCCCACCATCAGGTACATCCACAAGACTATGATCCTAATTAGAATAAGATATATTCCATGCTTGTATAAATATATCAAAATAGATTCCACTGTCATGTATAACCAAAAAGAACAAATAAAAAATTTCTTTTAAATCTGACCTCACAGGAAAATAAAACAGATATAGGTATGACATGTTGATTTACTATTTATAATCTACCTACCTAGGTCAAAATAGTCTTCCAGTAATTTTTGCTAGTAAAAATTAACCACCAATTTTAACTATTTTCTTAGCCATAGAAAGACATGCACAAATGCACCCATATACTAATTTATTTACACAAATATTTAACTTTTTTATATTTAGGGTTGACATATGTTTGTTTGACCACGTGGAAGGTTTTTCATATTAGAATACAGTGCAGTTAATTTTGTCTCTGAATGGCTGTAGAAGAGAGGATTGTTTCATATATTTTTATGGGACAAGAAATTATGGAAACAGAACTCTAGGATTTTTTTTTATAAATCTATAGTTTTATTAAGACAAAAACTGACAGTGTGTATGAAGTTTACATTTAAACAAAAATTTCACAGAAACCTAACACATGCCTAAAAAGATTTTACAATGTAGCTCTAGATGCAGGTCTAGATGATATCAAGAACTTTTGGATTTCATGATTCAAGACAGCATTTTGGGTATCAATTATTTCATAAGATTTTTTTCCTTAAAAACAAAAAATTGTAATATCTTTAAAGTGAACCACTGCCCCAATATGAAAGCTAATCTCCTGAGACCAGGGCTTTTGAAACCACTCAACCTTTTGAATTGACTTAATGAAACTTTTGTGCTGTCAGTGACTGAACCCTGCCACTAAAGGTTTCAGAGTTCAAAGTTTAAAAAGCAGAGGCTCCAACAGTTTCCATCTGGAGAGTATGGGCCCTCCTCTTTCCATACTCTTCCATCTCCTATATCCCCTTTGGCCCCTCCCCTAGTACTTTAGCCAGTGGCTTAGCTGGACAAGCTGATTTTATTTATAAATTCATAAATGGAAAAGAAAGGGTCTTTTTGTCCAATTGCAAGAATTAGCACCTCTAAGATAGAATGATCTGCCTGTGTATACGCTTCACTAAAAGACCTTCCTATCTCCGTCAGTTTCTATCTCCAGAATGGCAGCTTTGGTTACCTTAAGAACTGGCTTAGTCCTTTGTGGGGAACAACATTAACTCAGGCAGGGAACACCTTGGCTTGTAGGTTTCAGGCATTCACAGCTTTTAAACAGTCTCTCACAGTCCTCATATATGGTGCCAATGACATTTTTTTGAAAAAGGTAAAATATTCTGGACATAGAACCAAATCATTAGTTACTTGTTCTTTCCATTGTTTCACCATTTTCCCAATCAGGCCCCAAATTTTAACGAAAATGATCCTACTCATCTCCCTTCTTCCCCACCCCATCCCTCCCACCCCAAATAATACACCAGTAATAGCCAAAAACTACACACATGCTACGCTGTAAAAATGCAGAATTAACACTATTGGGAAGAAGGCTGTGGGTTGTGGAGATGCTCTTTGAAGATCAACAGTATTTTTTGCCTTCCCACACCCGATTCTGCAAATGTTGTCCTTCATAGAAGGCCCCTTGCTTTTCTCAATCAAGTGCAGAATGGGTCGCCTTGAAACACTTACCCCTTTCCCCTCCACTGGGATGGGTGTGCCAACTAGACAGCTTGGAACGGCTTTAAAGCACTTGGGCTGTTGCAGGGCACAGAAACTAGACTGGCTCTTCAAAGGACATCTTCTCAAGCCACCTTTATGGTGTCAAGACAAGTAGAACTCCTTCCCTCCCCACTTAAACCCACAGTCAGAGGTGACAGGGGCTGGTACTCAGGAGAGTTAATTCTTGTCATCTTTTTTGTCATCATCCTCCGAGGGGTAGGAATGCCACGTCAGCCTTTCCTCATAGAAGGATATGACAACCTGTGGGCACTTGACATTGGCTTCCTTGGCAGGTACCAGGTCAGCCTCATCAGAGTTTTTCCATTTCATCAGGAACATGAGCTCTCCACTGGAGTCTGTAGCTCCAATAATCCGCTCCGGCTCCAAACCCCGGGCAAAGCCCCGTGGTTTTTCAGACTCTTCTTTTTTCTTCTTTGGTTTGCTCTCTTCTCCCTTATCTTCAGAATCAGAATCAGCTTTACGCTTGCCTCCCTCTGATTTATCTGTCTCGTGTGCTGTTTTCTGTGACTGTAGAAACTCAGCAATGAGGTCGGGACAATCCAGGTTCTCTTCTGGCTCCCATGTGTTGTCCTCATCTGAGAAACCCTTCCATTTTAGAAGGTACTCCACTTTGCCCTTTACGACCCGACGATCAAGAACTTTTTCTACCACATATTCCTCCTCCTCTTCTTCTAGTACCTCCTCTACTTTCTTCTTGTTTTGTTTTTTCCCCATAGTGCCCGCCAGCTTTCTGGTGTAAAGGGTGACGCTGCTCAGAGCAGCGCCCAAGAGTTCAGCAGGAATCGGTGTCGCGCTACTAGCGCGTTGCGTCCGGCCAGCCGGGGGAATGGCGCCCAGGAAAGCAACAAGCGGGGTGGCCACAGTCGAACCCTTAGCTGAAGCGGCGTACCGCAGGCCCCGGCCAACGGCCCTCCCCTCAGCCGAACAAAAGAGCCTCGCACTCTTCCTAGGATTTTAATAAATAACTAATAGGGAAAAATTTCAACATGTAGAAAAAATTTACTCACATTGTACATAATATAAAAATAAAAGACAATTATCTCACATTTTCAAAAGTTTCCCTTCTGCTAAATGGCTGATAGCATAATAATATTGAACAGTCATTGTTGACATTTATTTGATTCTTAGTAACCTGTTAGGCTGAACAGTACAGCAACCCAATATAGATTATTTCATTTGATTCTGACATATCCACCATTATAAAAAGATATTAATTTTATATTATTCCCTTTTAAGATTTAATTAGTCAAAATATATTTTAATATTTTTTACATATATTATTTTATTTGTTATTTAAATACATATGTTCCTGCTGATATATTACAATGTTTCTGTACCTGTCCAATCAAATTCATGTAAATAAAATCATTCTATACTTCAAAATAGATTCTATTGTCATGTGTAACAAAGAAAAACCAATAAAAATCATCAACTAATGCATAAAATCTTGATTTTCCAACATTCTTTCCTATTATGAAGATAAATACCCATTATTGCATTATTCAAAATTGATGCCAATGGTTGACTGGAATATAGGTGCCCACCAAGAGCCAATTGGATCAACTGGTAGCAAAGTTGCTCTAGATGACACAATTGGTATTTGCACACCTTGGCAATTTTTTTTTAACTGCCACATAAAGACTTAACCTAGTGAAAAGCTGGTGGATTTACCACCAAAACGAAGGTGCTGAGGGTTTCTGAAATAACAGGCGATAAATAATAATGCAAGTCTTAGAACCATGCCATTATGAAATGAAAATCGTAATGGTGTAAATGAAAAGATAAAATGAAGTTGGATAAATTTGAATCTCAAATAGAAATATCAAGATTCCTTTAGCAATAATTGACTCTTCCTATAAGCAGTGCTCATGGTTATCAGAGGTTAATTTTCAAATCCATGTTAAACAAAATTCATGAGGTAGATTCTGGGGTTAAAATAGGATATTAAGAGAAAGCTATAGTGAGAGATTATTAAATATTGCTTTATAAACCACTATAAATTTTATTGTTTAATTTAGGAAATATTACTTTTTATATAAAACATAATTAGAAATATGTATTCTATAAATCACTTTTCTATGATTTCTGCAAGTCCATTAGTCTCCAGAAACCCTAATATTCTCCACCCATGAAAATGTAAAAAAAAAAAAACTAGTTATAATTCTGATTTTAGTCATATTAGTCTCTTTTGAAGTTTTGATCCCACTTTAGTCTCTGTTACTTTTTTCCCCTTAGTTTTCTCTTTCGTGTGTGTTTTTTTTCTCCATTTTCTTGCTGAAATGTTTTCTCAGACGTCTGATTATCCTTGATTTTCTAATTGTGATTAAGAATAGGGGAATAAACCGGACACAGTAGTGCACACCTATTATCCCAGCAGCTCAGGAGGCTGAGACAGTATAGTGAGTTCAAAGCTAGCCTCAGCAAAAGTGATGCGCTAAGCAACTCAGACTCTGTCTCTAAATAAAATACAAAATAGGGCTGGGGATGTGGCTCAGTGGTCGAGTGCCTTGGAGTTTAATCCCTGGTACCCGCCCACACCCCCCAGAAAAGAATAGGAGAATGAAATGCTGTTAGGAAGTATGGATATAATTGTGCAACCTTGAATGTACTATTGTTAATGAATGTTATTCTTTTTTTTGGAATGCCATATTTTAGTATCTTTATATCATTTTTCTTGTCTAATGAACATTCACTAGGAAAGATTTTCTAATCTCCTTTCTGGATGATAAAGGTCTGAGTGGTTTCCGGAAACCTAGGCTCAAAATGGGGTAAGAAATAAGGAAAAAGAGACCTATAAATTCTCAGCATTCAACATTCAATGTGTGCATGGTCCATAGTTGATCAGTATCTCTTCAACTGTGCCTGTTATTTTCTACTTCAGAGACCTTCTAATTTACCTTATCTAGAATAAACCAACAGATATCTACTGGGTTCTAATGGAGTCATTCCCCTCTGCACACACACTAGATAAGCTGATCTAGAGTTGTGAGGGCAAACGCTCAAACTTAGAAGTGAGAGACACATTCATGTTGATATATTAAAATGATTACGGTACTCCTTGGTTTAACCATCCCTTTCATACTGAATTCTACAAGTACCTGCAGCTAACACTTCCTGAATTTTTGAGGATCTGTAATGTAAATATAGTAGTTTTTTACCTTTATCCCAAAGCCTGCTTGAGATTCAGTTTTCTTAGTTCTGCTAAATTAATTATCCCTAATTCATTTGCTTTTCAACTTTGAAAACATTGTTGTTCTATCCTCTCCTGTTCCGTGTCCTTCTGGATCCTGTTAGAGTTTCAGAGGAAGTGAAATTAGCTGTGTATATTGAATCTACCATCTCATTATCTTCTGCCTGTAGAGTAAAGTATTAGGGATTTATACATTTAGAAAATTTAGAGTAGTCTTCATGGAAGGAATTCAAATATATAAACTGCATCTAATTTGGAAATAAAATGCATCTGAATTCTTTAAGAAATTATATCAAAATATAGATATAATGAAAGAAGATAGTTTTTTAATTGCTCCCAGTTTGTTGATTATTCTTTCATAAAATTTTGAAAGTTTGAAACATTTATTTTATATAAAGTTGATACTTTTGATATCAAATACAGAGGTTTGCTTCCTATTTTTAGGTTTGTAAAATAATTAGAAAACCTTTAGTTCCCATTCTGGTCATAGGCCTGTCATTTAAAATAATCCCAAGTGAGGCAGGTATGAAGATTTCTGGGTATTAGTGATATTTTTTGACAGAAATTGAGATTGGCATTGTTTGAAATCAAGAAAAGAATGGAGTTAAAGGAACTTGGTTATGTAGTGTGACTGAATGGGACAAGAAGCACAAATGTATATTATCAAAAAGAAATTGTGTTCTGGTGGAATGAAATGAGATGGAAAGTACATTATAAACTGTAATGGAGTAATGAGAAAGTTCTTGCCACAAGTGCCATGTTTTCTTCATAACTTACTACTATTTGAATGTAGCCTGTACTTATGATATAAAATAACATTGCAGCCCATCATATTATCAAAATGAATTACATTTAACACAACATTAGAAATGACTAAAACTAGTTGTCAGCATTTGGAGTCCATCCTTAAACTCCATAAAACATGTGTGCACATTTTGCATGGAACAATCCTCTAGGAGATATGAAAGTTATCAATTAGGAACTAAAAGTACATTTTCTGATCTGAAAGAATGTAAAATTTAGGTCAGGTCTTGAAGGCATAGCCAAAGAAATCACATATCTCTTAAATGTGAGATGAGGCTGTGAGAAAGATTATAGAACAATTAAGTAACTAAAATGATATGGGATCAATTTAAGAGTGCCTTAGGTCCAAATTGCCCCTATTTTTTCAGTTTTATTTATTCATTTTACCAGCATTTAGTCACTACATGTTTATGCCTGATTCTCTGCTTGGTGTATGGAATAGACAGGTAAATAATCTTTACTACTGTCTACTTAATGTACATTATATGTGATAGGAAGTATGGTAGGCAGGTTATGCATATGTCCGTTTTAATTTATTCCCCCAAATAACTTCAAAAGGCAGTCATTGTGATTCCTAATTAATTTTCTGATTTTTATCATTTGTGGTTCCCATAAGAAACAGAACCATTCCAATTAGGATAATTCATTGAGGAGTGGTTGTATAAAATGGAACCAGTTATAAATTTATATAATTAATCCTATAAGTAATTATAAATTATAAAGATGAAACACTAAGAACACTGTAGGAATCCTGGTGCTAGTAGTAGCAAAACTGTCACCACTCCTAGTGTGAAAAGATCTGGGGTGGTAAGAGAATTGTATAAAGTTAGACTCCTTGAGAGAAAACCAGAAGAATAAATACTTTGATCTCATTTTATTTCCCCTTCTAAATCTCCTGCTTGCAGTTTGCCATTGACCGAACTCGAACAAAATTCATATGAGACTGTCGACCTAATTCATGGAAGTCAGCTAATCTGAGTAGCAAGTTGGGAGAAGAGTGGAGTATGAATATGGAGAGAACTCTGAAAGCTAGCCACCATGCACCACACCACACAGGGCAGGGCAGAATTTGAGCCCAGCTATATATGGTTCCAATGCCCATAGGCTTTTCCCAGAATATTTGAATCTTAACATGGTTCTGCCTTGATAATGTCCCAGTTTGGTAGGAGAAATAATGATATTAACAACTAAAACACTTCTAAAATGGAATGAATAAGGTTAAGAAAATAAACTGGTGACTTTGGGCCACACCTATTGGTATCATTTGGATGTGAGGTGTCCTCCAAAAGCTCACGTGTGAGATAAAGCAGAAAGGTTCAGACAGGGTTGTAAGCGTTTTAACCCAGTCAGCAAATTAATCCCTGATGGGATTAATTGAAGTGGTAGGGTGTGACTGGAGGAGGTGGGAATTGGGGCGTGGCTTTGCATTATATACTTTGTATCTGGAGAGTGTAGACTCTCTCTCTGTCTGTCTGTCTCTCTCTCTCTCTCTCTCTCTCTCTCTCTCTGCTTCCTGATGAGGCGAGCTGCTTCCCTCTGCCACACTTTTCTGCCATAATGTCCTGCCTCATCTTAGGCCCTGAGAAATTGAACTGGCCTTCTATGCACTAAGACCTCTGAAGTCATGATCCCCTCAAATAAACTCCTCCTCCACAGTTCTGCTGATCGGGTCATTTAGTCACAGCAGTGAAATAAATAGTTGACTAAAACAGAAATTGGTACCACGAAGTGGAGACGTTGCTGTGACTAACCTGACCATGTGATTCAGAAGCTTTTGGAGCTTCCTGGAACTGGTGGGAGGAATTTTGAGATGTATGGCAGTGAAATCTGGAAATGCTTTAGATTGTCATAAGTGGAGATTAATAGCTGTTTCCAGTGGGAGCTCAGAAAACCAGATGGGGATAGGACTATGGTCAGTGGAGACAGGGCTCAAGAGGGTTCAGAAAAGGAGGACTCCATTGGAATTTGGACTGGAGGTCATTCCTGTTATGTTCTGGCTGAGATGCTGTCTGCACTTTGCCCATGTCCTGGACATTCTATGAGGCTGATTTTAGGAGCAATGGACTCCTTAATCTGGCAGAAGAAATGTCTAGGCAGCATAGCATCCAGGAATGGCATGGACATTGCTGGCAGCTTTTAGCCAAGTTTACTGTGATAATCAGGAGCAGGAAGCAGAGCAAAAGGATTTTAAAAAGGTGGACTTGAAAGGCTGAAGTAAAACTGAGGCTAAGGAACTTGCAGTCTTTAAAGATATTACCCCCACCACAGAAATGCTGAAGACGTTGCCTAGAGACGACAGAAAAGATGGCTTCAGAGCATCTCAGGAGCTGGCAAGACCACACCCACCTCAAGCTCAAGTCAGTAAAGGTGAAAATTCTCTTGAGAGGAGACCAAGTGGACATCCTTCGAGTACAAGGGAGCCTAGGAAGATTTTTCAAAGTGCTCAGTCACCTAGACCCTCAGAGGCTGCTACCGACAGGGTCCCTGGAGGCTTGGCTGCTGCTCCAGATGGCAGCAGACCTAGGTGTCAACCACGTGGTGCTGGTTCTGCAGGAATATAGGACCCCAGAGTTAGGGCGTCATGGAGGCTTCCACCAAGATTTCAAAGGAAGGCCTAGGAGGCCAGGCAAAGTGCAGCAGGGTCGGAGTCCCTGCAGGCAGCCTCTGAGAAGTCAAAGTGTGGAGATGTGAGGAGGAAGCCGAAGCTGCAGTGGAGACCCTTGAAATTAAGAAATGCCAGTAATGTGGGCATCGTCCTGGGAAAGCTGCAGGAAATGAGCAGAGACAAGCCAACAGGAAGGCCGCTTCAGCTACAAAGAACGAGGTCACAGGGTGGAGCTACACATGCCATTTGGAGAGAACATCACCATGCCATGTGCCCCAGGTACTGGACATGGGGCTACAGGACCTGTTTGTCCAGCTGGATTTTGGACTTGTTTTGGTCCTATCCCTTCTTTCTGTGCCAATATTTTTGCAAATGGAAATGTTTACTCAGTACCTTTATATGTTGGATAGTTGTAAATTGCTTTTAATTTTATAGGAGCACAGAGAAGGCTATGGACTTGAACTTTGAGCAATCTCAGAACTATTGAGAGTACAGAGACTGTTGAAAATGCACTAAATATGTTCTGCATTGTCAGATGAGTGTGAACTTTTGGGGGCCAGGGCAGAATGTTATGGTTTGGATGTGAGGTGTCCCCCAAAAGCTCACATGTGAGACAGTGCAGGAAGGTAAGGTTCAGAGGAGAAATGACTGGGTTGTGAGAGTCTTAACCCAATCAGTGAATTGATCCCTGATGGGATTCATTGAAGTGGTAGGGAGTGGCTGGAGGAGGTGGGAATTGGGGCGTGGCTGTGGGGTATATATTTTGTATCTGGAGAGTGGAATCTGTCTCTCCTCTCTCCTCTCTCTCCTCTCTCTCCTCTCTCTCCTCTTCCTCTCTCTCCTCTCTCTCCTCTCTCTCCTCTCTCTCCTCTCTCTCCTCTCTCTCATCTCTCTCCTCTCTCCTCTCTCCTCTCTCCTCATGATGTAAGCTGCTTCCCTCTGCTACACTCTTCTGCCATGACGTTCAGCCTCACCTTGAGCCCTGAGGAATGGAGCCTGCCTTCTATGGAGTAAGACCTCTGAAACCGAGAGCCCTCAAATAAACCTTTCCAACCTTTCCTCCGCTTTAATTGTGCTGGTCAGATCATTTAGTCACAGCAGCAAAATAGCTGACTAAAACAATTAGGGATTTGGAAACTTGTGTGAATGGAAATCCAGCAAGATAATGAGTACAAAAGCAAGTATGGCTATTTTCATACATGACTAGTTTTGTTCAAATCTATAATGTGTTCATGTTGGAAGTTATCAAATGTCCAAAAGCAGAGATTGGTGACAGACCCCGAGTTACCTCCTCATGACTTCCCACTGCTCATGCCTGAATATTCACACCCCTTGACTGTGGGCAGGACCTGAGACTTTCTTATAGTTAACAGAGTATGGCAAGGCAAAGGGACTTTGCCAATATAATTAAGGTCCCTAATCAGTCAGTTTTGAGTTAAATGAAAGGGAGATTATTGTAGGTAGGCGTGCATTAATCAGAAAAAAATAAACCTTAAAAGTGCAACTATGTCCTCTCTGAGGTCAGAGAAACTTTCTGGTGCTGGTCTTATACAAGTTGCCATGTTGTTCAAGGGCTTATGGAAAAGGTCATGGGACAATAAACTGTGAGTGCTCAAATAAACCACTTCTCCTCTACAATTGTACTGATCAGATCCTTTTAGTCGCAGCAGTGAAAAAGCCGACTAAAACACCTATCATAAACTTCCAAAATCTTAGATTTCTTGTACCTTTGACCTTAAAAGGGCCATGGACTTCTCATTACATTGAAGCTTCTAGAGTACAATGAACTAAATTTGAATTAGATAACTCAATGAGTTCACAATTGAGTGTGTGTGTGTGTGTGTGTGTGTGTACATGCTTGAATACATGCACACACTGTGTTTAGGCCTCTGAAATTGCACATCCAATGCAATTCAGTCATGACTGAAGTTTGAAGGACCAAGGAAAGGTTTCTTAGAAGTGACATCAAATTCTAGGATTATCAGGAAGTACTTAAGGCTAAATTGTCATGAAAATTTTTTATTATTAAATGTTTTTATTTTACAGACTTTATTTTTTAAAAATTTATTTTGATTCATTGTACACAAATGCTGTTGTCTCTCTGGTTGTACACACCATTTGTGTAATCATACATGTACATAGGGTAATGATGTTCATCTCATTCTATTATTATTCTTACCCCCTTCCCCGATCCCCCTTCCCTTTTTTTCGTTATGCAATACATCCTTCCTCCATTCTTGCCTCCCTCCCACCCTGCATTATGTATCATCATCCACTTATCAGAGAGATCATTCATTCAGCCTTTGGTTTCTTGGGATTGGCTACTCTCACTCAGCATGATCATCTCCAACTCCATCCATTTACCTGCAAATGCCATAATTTTATTTTTCTTTATGGCTGAGTAATATTCCATTGTGTATATATACCACAGTTTCTTTATCCATTCATCTACTGAAGGGCATCTAGGTTGGTTCCACAATCTAGCTATTGTGAATTGGGCAGCTATGAACATTGATGTGGCTGCATCACTGTAGCAATCTGATTTTAAGTCCTTTGGGTATAGGCCAAGGAGTGGGATAGCTGGGTCAAATGGTGGTTCCATTCCAAGTTTTCTAAGGAATCTCCACACCGCTTTCTAGAGTGGCTGCACTAATTTGCAATCCCACCAGCAATGTATGAGTGTACCCTTTTCCCCACATCCTCATCAACACCTATTGTAGCTTGTATTATTGATAATAGACATTCTAATTGGGGTGAGATAGAATCTCAAGGTGGTTTTGATTTGCATTTCTCTTATTACTAAGGATGTTGAACATTTTTTCATATATCTGTTGATTGCTAGTAGCTCCTCTTCTGTGAAGTGTCTGCTCATTTCCTTGTCCCATTTATTGACTGGGTTTTTTGCATTCTTGGGGTAAAGTTTTTTGAGTTATTCATAGATTCTGGAGATTAGTGCTCTATCTGAAGTGTGTGTGTCAAAGATTTTCTCCCACTCTGAAGGCTCTCTCTTCACATCGCTGATTGTTTCCTTTGCTGAGAAAAAGCTTTTTAGTTTGACTCTATCCAAATCATTGATTCGTGCTTTTATTTCTTGTGCTTTGGGAGTCATGTTAAGGAAATCTGGTCCTAGGCCAACATGATGAAGATTTGAACCTATTTTCTTTTCTATTAGGTGCAGGGTCTCTGGTCTAATTTCTAGGTCCTTGATCCGTTTTGAGTTGAGTTTTGTACAGGGTGAGAGATATGGGCTTAGTTTCATTTTGCTATATATGAATTTCCAATTTTCCCAGCACCATTTGTTGAAGAGGCTATCTTTTCTCCATTGTATGTTTTTGGCTCCTTTGTCAAGTATGAGATACCTGTATTTTTGTGGGTTTGTCTCTGTGTCCTCTATTCTGTACCATTGATCTACCTATCTATTTTGGTGCCAACACCAATGCTGTTTTTGTTACTATTGCTCTGTAGTATAGTTGAAGATCTGGTATTATGATACCCCCTGCTTCGCTCTTCTTGCTAAGGATTGCTTTAGCTATTCTGGGTCTCTAATTTCTCCAAATGAATTTCATAATTGCTTACTCTATTTCTATGAGGTCCATCATTGGGATTTTAATTGGAATTGCATTGAGTTTGTATAGTGCTTTTGGTAATATGGCCATTTTGGCAATATTAATTCTGCCTGTCCAAGAACATGGGAGATCTTTCCATCTTCTCAGATTTTCTTTAATTTCTTTCTTTAGTGTTCTGTAGTTCTCATTGTAGAGGTCTTCCACCACTTTTGTTAGACTGATTCCCAATTTTTTTTTTGAGGCTATTGTGAATGGGATAGTTTTCCTAATTTCTCTTTCAGAGGATTCATCACTTATGAATAAAAATGCATTAGATTTATGAGCATTAATTTTATATCCTGCTACTTTACTGAATTCATTTATGAGTTCCAGAAGTTTTCTGGTGGAAAATTTAGGCTCCTCTAAATATAGAATCATGTCATCAGCAAATAGGGATAGTTTGAGCTCTTCTTTACTTATTCATATCCCTTTAATTTCTTTATTCTGTCTAATTGCTCTGGGTAGAGTTTCAAGGACGATGTTGAATAGAAGTGGCGAAAGAGGGCATCCCTGCCTTGTTCCAGTTCTCAGGGGGAATGCTTTCAATTTTTCTCCATTTAGAATGATGTTAGCTGTGGGCTTAGCATAGATAGCCTTTACAATATTAAGGAACATTCCTACTATCCCTATTTTTTCTAGCATTTTGAGCATGAAGGAGTATTGTATTTTATCAGATGCTTTTTCTTCCTCTATTGAAATAATCATGTGGTTCTTAACCTTAAGTCTGTTGATGTGGTGAATTACATTTATTGATTTCCGGATGTTGAACCGACCTTGCATCCCGGGGATGAAACCCACTTGATCATGGTGCACTATCTTTTTAATATGCTTTTGTATGTGATTCCCTAAACTTTTGTTAAGAACTTTCGCATCTATGTTCATTAGGGATATTGATCTGAAATTTTCTTGCTGTGTCTTTGTCTGGTTTTGATATCAGGTTGATATTAGCTTTATAGAATGAGTTTGGAAGGGTTCCCTCCACCTCTATTTCATGGAATACTTTGAGGATTATTGGAATGAGCTCTTCTTTGAAGGTCTTGTAGAACTCGGCTGTGAATTCATCTGGTCCTGGACTTCTCTTTGTTGGTAGGCTTTTGATGATTTATTCTATTTCATTGCTTGAAATTGATCTATTTAAATTGTGTATGACCTCCACATTAAGTTTGGGTAGCTCATATGTCTCTAGGAACCTGTTGATGTCTTTGAGATTTTCTATTTTGTTGGAGTATAAATTTTCAAAATAGATTCTAATTACGTTTTGTATTTCAGTAGTGTCTGTTGTGATATTTCCATTTCCGTCACGAATTTTAGTAATTTGGGTTTTCTCTCCCCTTTTCTTCATTAGTGTGGCTAAGGGTTTATCAATTTTGTTTATTTTTTCAAAGAACCAACTTTTTGTTTTGTCAACTTTTTGAATTGTTTCTTCTGTTTCAATTTCATTGATTCATTTTGATTCATTGTACACATATGGGATATAAATTTTCATTTTTATGGTTGTGCATGATGTCCATTCATATCATTCTTGTTCATCATGCACATACGTAGGGTCATGATGTCTGTCTCATTCCAACATTTTTTATGTCCCACCCCCTCCCCCTCTTATTTCCTTCTCCATAATCTAAAAGCATTTTCAGGGAGCTGTCAAATCACAGCATGTGCCTACCATGAACTTTGACTATGTTGTACCTTGTAAATCTGATTCCAAAGTGTGATATAAAAGAAATTGTTCTAGAATGGAACACAATGAAAGAATTCTGAGAATTTCTGTGTATTTGGCTTCATCTAAGGTAAAACAATTCTAGTGGGGGTTTTATTGCTTTTGGCAAATTTTTTTCTCATTTTCAATTAAAAGCATTAATATGCTTACCTTCTGGCAATGATCATTTGTCATCAAGGTGAAATTTTTGTTTGACAAACACATTTTAGTGGTCTTCTGGAACTAAAATAAAAGCAGGAGTACCAGTAGAATCCTCATTCAAGGTAGAGTATAATTTTCACCAAATTTATTTATTCATTAAAACCTCACATTAATTTCTTTCCAATATGCTCATGGAATTTGTCCAAAAATTTAGACTTTTTTATATCAGCAGCATCACTATTTATAAAACAATTGGAAAAGGAATTTTGTTTTTGACCCATATGGAAGACCTTGGCAATCTTATTAGCATGTCTTAATTAGGGCAGAGCAAATCAAAAGCATTTAAGCACAATTCATGCTAAACTTCCAAGGTCTGTGTTTTAGTGAGTGACTACTTCATTTAATTGTTTACTGGGATTAGGTTTTTCATTAATGAGAATGTTTCCTTTCAATTGATATCCAAAGACTGCTGTATTTGACAGGGACAGAAATCCATCTACAGCCTTGGGAACAGCATTTAAAGAAATACGAAAACTATTTCCTAAAAGCATTTGTTCAACAAATTATTTCTCCTATACCCTTAGAGTTAGGAAATTTTCTTAAGATGGCCATTTCAATTCCAAACCATTTTTGCTGAGTAAACTGAATCCCTGAGAAGGGAAGTGACTTTACCACTATCCCTATTTGTTTTGCTACCTTTTATTTCCAAACTTTAATGTAGTGGTGTATTTAGCCACCAAGTTTCAAAATTACACAGCCAGCTTTGAGTCGTCCATCTGTATCAAATCTACTTTGCCACTTCCAAACCAAAATGAGCTAACTGTATATGAGAAATACATTTTCAAATTAGTGCATCATTTCATTTTCCTTTGTTCCTAGTTGAGTGCAAATGACATCATGTCTTGTTATATAGTTTTGATGAATCCTTTTTCAGCCACCAAGAGGAATCGTCTTTAAAAAATAAAATTCAAAGACCTTAAATCAATCTCAATAATGTGAACTTTTGTTTCGCCACAGCTCGACAACCACCCAATACAACAAAATGTTCAACTCTTTAGCAACATGGTGTTTTAACTTTTCCCCAAATATGCCACTCTAACAGACTTTCAGGACATATCAATCTATATAGAAGGTCTTAATTCTTGATTGTCTACTGAGTATCTATTCCAACTTTTGAGATGCTGCCTAAAAAATAATCTGTAATATCTTCTTTACCAGCCAGAACAATGAATACATGATTTCTCTGCTCTGTTTTCTTACAGCATTGTATGCAAAATTGTACCATAAGCCTTTTATTGTTTTTGTTGTAACATCCTAAGGCATTGAACCTACATTACTCAACTTTATACCTATCTTATCTCCTTTTATTTTTGGAAGACAAGAGAAGCTTTTTTAATTTATAGAATGAGTTATTTGATGTATTATTTACAATCAGGGTCTGGTTGTAAAGATCAGCTTAGGTGGATATTTTAATAAATGGTATGCACTGTCACAGGGAGTTGTCTCATTCCCTTGTTATTATAAGACTTAAGACAAATGGGGTCATTGGGACCAGGGAGTTTGCATCTCTAGAAGTTGTACCTGTATTTAACAATGTTGCTAATGAAACCAGTCAATGGAAGAATAGAATAAATATTTCTCTAATAAAATGATTTGGGCTATAGAAGGTATACAAATTGTTACCTCATTTTATCATTTCATCTTTTCACATTTGCCCAATATTAGAAAGAGTAGGAGAATATCTTCTGGACCTGTGTGACATGTGTCTCAGTCTCAATCCCAGGACCAATGGGGGTTGTTGAGATTAAAATGTGGTTAAGGTTGAACTGTTTTAGGAAATGGAAATAGAGCACTAGTAAATTAGTGAGATGGATAACAAAGCATCCCAAGAGGATAGACATCCATCAGCCTATTCAATTTTTTTCTGAAATGAATCATTTTATTGCATCTTTAAACTATGTAGCACTTCTGAACTATACCACAGGCCCATTTCATTCTCATAGTTTGTACCTGGAAAAGCTCCACTCTAGAGACTATTGTCTAGAGACAATATTCTGATCCTCTATGTGTAAAGGACCCAACAACATTTGTCAATAAATTTGTCCAGCTGGTAGTGCCAAGAATCCACAAAGGGCAAGTCCTTGAGATCTATGTGCTGAATTGGAGCTGCTGTGTCCACCCATTTGTTGAAGCTCCTGTATTTATGTAATAGCATTTACCTCTTTACAGTTTCCAAATCTTTTGACTCTGATTGGCTTTTGACCCAGAGGAGTTCTCGGAAGTCAGCTAGCTTTTCCTGCTCTGGGGTGACCTGCACCCTACCATGAACGTGCCTCTCCTACAGTTCTCTAACTCTTCATCATTTGTCTACGTATCCTTGAGTATGATACATTGATTCAGGGGGTGGTGGGATAGGATCTTAATATCTTCTAAATCACTTTTTGGTGGACTTTATGATATACTAGTTTCTACTAAATAGAAAACTATGATGTTGCCAATTTGACAAGGAAAACTAAATTTTGCTTCAGTCCAGATAATGTCAGTAAATAACAAATTGCTTTCTTTTGCCTTTCATGTGCCTTATACAAAGACAAAAAGCAATTTGTTTTTGTTACATTTAAAATCTAAATAGGATGGCAAGGTCTTCTTTAATGTGTAAGTATCATGACATTGTTAAATTGAAGTGCTTTATGAAAGAAAGCCTTTTAGTTAACTCATTTATCAAAGAGGCTTTTATTATTTATTTATTTTAACTCTATTTTAAGCATTAATTCAGAGCTAGAGATCAGGAAATCAAATTCTGTCACATATTTTATTCACTTCTTGAGTACACTTCAAAAATGCCATTCACCAAAATTTATAGATTTATATAGTCTATGAAACATTTTCAAAGAAAGAAAGTTCTTCTTTAATAAAATAGAACTCTTAAATTTTAAGGGATATACAATGATTTTAATACCAAAAAATCTGATGCTCAAAAAATATTATTAGAGTAATTTTTACTCCTTGAGAAAAATTTACAAGTTGGGTGTGGTGGGGCACATCTATAATCCCAGCCAATTAAGAGACTGGGGCAGGAACATCACAAGTTTGAGGCCAGCCCAAACAACTTAGCAAGACCCTGTCTCAAAATAAAATTATACATAAACCCTTTCCTTTTCCTTTCAAAGACTCTCTTTTCTACCTTCGATCTTAATGGTTTATTTTTATTTATTTATTTATTTATTTATTTATTTATTTATTTATTGGTGCTGGGGATTGAACCCAGGGGAACTTTACCACTGAGCTGCATCCCCAGCCCTTTTTAATTTTTTTTTTAACAAATGAAGTAGTCATACCTGTACTAGGGATTACAAAATTTCTCTTATAAAAGATTACAAGTATGGTTATGGAGCTATTGAGCTATTCATTTCATCATGCACTGGTTTTTACTTAATATGTTTTATTTATTTGAAATAAAATGAATTAATTCCTGAGCATATAACTATCCAGAAATAGATTTTTATTACACATTATGTATGAAAGTGCAATCCAAATTTCTTTTTCATCTTATAACATTTAATGATACAAGGAACATTCCTTTTGGTAGGGAATAATTAAATATCTAGACTCTGTAAGATAGAGATGAGACTGAGGCATTCTAATTTCATCACTAATATTATCTTGGTAACAAGATTATATATCACTTGACCATAGGAAACCCTAGGAAATTGGTTCTAATACATGATTGATCAAGAGAATCAAACAAGAAGGAGTTTGAGAATTAGAGAGTTTTCTGAAGAGTTAAAAGTAATGCCTAGCTCTCTAAAAACAGAAAAAATAACAACAATGAATATGTCATGTTTTGTTACTTTCTTTGTATTTCTAGAAAGGTAACTGAGAAATGACTAATGTGCTTCCACAGTGAATTGGCAGGCACTAAGTGCAGTTCCAAAGAGCACTTACATCATGATCACAATTTCCTTAAGATTCTTTGACATTCTTGGTTAAGCTGATACTGAGGACTACAAGCAGTGTAGCCATCTAATGATGCATACATTTATAACTGACAGGATTTAGAATTGTATAAAGCATGTAAAAGTCATATAGTCCTCCTCACTTTGGACAGGTGGAAATTGGAGATGATTTGAACAAAGTTACCCCCTGAGTTCATGTCAAACCTGGACTAATCCAGTCTTCCCAACTACCAACACTGAAATCTTGCAAAGAGCATTTGTGATGCTTCAGGTGATGTTTTTGTAGTCAGTGTTTACAGTTGCTTGCTGCAATGATGTAGGTTTTCCAATACAGATTTTAATCATTCACCTTAATAACGTACCCACAATTTTGTGATATCTAACTAACAGATAGTAGTTCACAGAGGATCCACATCTTGGTGTCAAGAAACAATATTCCAATAATCAGGCATGCAGCTCTTTTGCTAGTGCCTTTTCCCATGGCCTTCATTTATCCTACATCCCATACATGCTGATCAAACTTGACAGTTCTTGGGTCTGCCATGTACTTCCACATCACGTTGCCATTGCTCTAGCAGTTCTTAATCCTGGAAAGTCTTCTACTCAATTATCTTTTAGTCTTCTGTAACCTATTTCACTGAAAATGAAAACAACACAAACAACCCTGCAACAAAATTTATAGAAAATACAAGTATACCATTTATTATAGGAGATAACTTTTTAAAGATCGTAAAAATTTCAACCTCACTATGTAGAAGTGAATATTCAAGTGAAATTCTATTTGAATCTTGAAGATTATCCAAAAATGTTTGCTAGTAAGCACTACTAAAATTATATAGGAAAAATAAATCTTATAAAGTGTTGGGAAGAACATGTATTCATGTATCATCCTGGGTGAGATTTTTGTCATTTTCTAGAAAAGTGAAAAATGTACATACATTTAAACCAAGCAAAAATAATTCTATTACTCCAACAGAAGTATTGTGCCAGAATATGCACACCGATGCTCCTTGACTTACTATGGGATTATGTGTGATAAACTCATCATAAACTTGAAAAATCATAAGTCAAACTATCATAATTTGTGGACCAAATATGTATGTATATATGCATATGCATGTGACCTATGTCTGTGTGGCAAGTACAGACTGAACAAGTTCAAACTTTGTATAGTAATAACAATGCCTTGCATTTGTGTAATGTTTTATAGTATGCAAAACACATTCTTGTTTTTTCTGATTGGAAACTCAAGAACTAATACTATTTAAAATTTTTGAAACAAAGTAAGCTTATATTCTATTACATTTTAATACAAAGTTCATTACTTAAGAAAGTAAAGCTGGTTAGGAGGACCCCAAAATAATGCTTGTGCAACCAGCTCTACAGCTCTTCATGCAGGTGGGGATGAGGAAGGATGGAAGATCAAAAGCAAGGGATGGACCGGAGAAAGGGCTGTGAATGAAACCACACTTTGGAATCCACGCCTCCTTTGCCAAATATTTTATCTCATTCATGCAGAAATCTTCCATCAACCACTTAAATTTTGAAAATGATCACCTCCCATGTACCACTTCCTGTGATCTAAGGAATCAGACATCTATAGAAAACCTTAAAGTCAGTACTCCCTTCAAAGATGGTATGGGTTGTGTACATTTTGAATGATTCTTTATATTACATGTGAAATTGTATAATTTTATTTAATTTCAATTTTTATCTCTTTCTATCTGAGCAGAAAAAAGCAACATCCAGAGAATGGGTTAATTTAGAAGGTTATGCTTGAGAAAATATCCAATATGCCAGTAGCCGAGGGTTTTTATTTTTTCCTGAGCTGAGAACAGGGCTGTGAAGTCATCCTTCAGTCTTTTCCAAATATCTTATTGCAAAGGAACCCTGGCCAAAACACGCAGCCACCAACTTTCCTCTAATTAGCCCTTAAGGAAATGTTTTTAAAGTCTTAATTTCCAGGACACAGATGTAAGCTTAAGTTCTAATTATGAAAGACATAGACTTGTTTTTAAATTTTTTTTCCTTTTAAAAATCATTTGCTGACAAATGGGACAACCCACTGTGCTTTCTTCAAGGAAAAATTTCCAAGGGCAGAGGAAGGGTTGACAAGCATTTGAGCTCTTTCATGAATGGAGATTGCAAAACATAAGCACAAAACATTTGGTTTCAACTAAGGAAATAAGGCCATATTTGGACCCTGAAATATGTATGTGCTCAGAGTGGTCAGAAATACATACATACGTGTACATGTTTGCACACACATCAGCACTTACATTCACATTACTGTTAAAAAAAATTGAAAAGGATTTTTGGGATTGGCTGATCTCACTTAGCATAAGAGTTTCCAACATCATCCATTTACCTACAAATACCATAATTTTATTCTTCTTTATGGCTGAGTAATATTCCATTGTGTATATATACGACAGTGAAAAGGAGATCTGTGACAAAGAGAGGAAAATAGCTCAATAATATAGGCCAGTTAACATGCCAAACAAAGGAGGGTTCACAGAATTGGAAGATTCTGGTAGAGCACTTATACTTTGAGAGGCAGAAAGAAGAGTAGACCTAGGAAGTAAAACTCTAGAGATCTGGTAGAGAATCTTAATTGTCTATCTAATATGCTTTCTCTCCTTATTCTGAATGATACCAGCATTTTATTTTGGATAGTGACAATCAACTTAAAATACATTTCTTATTTTCCACTTCAAGTAGAGGCTGTCCTGTGGCAATTATGGCCAAGGGAATATAAGTCAGAGTCATTGGGCAGGGTGTCTGAACACAACTGCCAAAGGGGTCTGAGAATGCAGGTACATAGGGGTTTGTCCCTCCCACTTTAATTCCTCCTCCTTTCTGCCTAGAAAAGAAACAGGATAGCTAGAGTTGTAGCAACCCTCAAGAGAGCATTGATGAGGACCATGAGGATGTAAGGCACAGATAATGGGATGCAAAACAGAGAGAAAGCAGCTTGATACATTGATCACAAAGCCACTGCACTAGCCTTGGACTGCCTTCCGTGCAGACTCTGGTAAAAGAAAACTAACATTCTACTGTTTTAATTTTGTTTTTCATCTTTCTGTTAGGAGTAACTAAAAGCAATCTCCAACTGATTCAGAGAGGCTTTATTAGGAGGAGTGTTTGAACCAGGTAAAGTTTGCACATTCTGAGAATATAGGACTCAAAACTAGTCCCTCCAGTAACCTAAATAACATTTTTAAGCAACCAGAATTCAAGGAGTCAAGCAAATCTCACACACATGCCAGAAGTTAGTCAACAAGAGCTACATCTAACCAGAAAGAAATTGCCTTTTAGATACACTAGCAGCCTTCGTTCCTCAAAATTGCTCGGGACAACATAATTTCTTTCAATCTATATTTACAAAACTAGTTTTCAAATGGAGTGATGTGAGGTGAAGTGTTCCAGGATTGCTCTGAACAGTAGCACAGAGAAATGATGGCAAAGCAAAAACCAAAATTAACTCAGAGTTGGCTAGTCCTCAAATGCACTTTCCCCCTGGCTTCAGTTGGTTCTTGCCCCTACTCATCTTTACAGCCTAAATTTCATCTTACTCTCTCTCCCTCACAGGCCTTTTATCTCCAGCCACATGTCATTTATAAACACATCATGTGATTTCTCACCTCCAGCTTTTCAGCCATGCTAGTTTCTCTGCTTGCCTGCTCCTTCCCCCTGCTTGTCCCTTCTTCTATTTGTCCTTGAGGACTCAGCTCTTATTTTGCTCTCCCTGACAACCTTCTGTTCCAATTCTTTCCATCTTGCCTTCATATATAATGGACTATGCCCCCACCACTTGCAACCTGGGCTTACCCCTATCACAGGCCTTAGCACCACTAACTTTTTGTTTTTTCTAGAATTGCTAGTTGGGAGCAGGAACTATGATCTACATTTCTAAGCCCTAACACAATACCTAGCATTTAGTACTCATTAAATATTTGTTGAATGAATGAATGTCATAAATTATTTAAAATTTCTTTTGATATTTTTCCACATTTGCAAAGCTTCTCTAGAACTAATGTTAAGTACAATATGTCCTTAGGGTAATTTGCTGACATGAAGCCAGGAACTAAGCTGGCTTCACTCTAATGCTCGATAAATGCTAAGATGATTTCAAGTTGAACACAAAGAGGGAAATAATGTCGAAATTTCTTTAATATTTTAATATTCATGGGCAAATTAGCCTGGTGGTTTATAGCTTCTTCTTTTTAATTTTCATGTGTGTTTCTATAAGTATTTTAGGCCAAGTGGACTCTTCGTGTGAGCTAATTCATGATTAGGGGTTGGAGGAAGATGCTGTAGTTAAAATGAAGGGTTAAGCATTCATATTTATTCATATGAGTGTATTGATAAGAAAATTGGTAGATCCACTGAAGTACCCTGGAAAGATGAAGAAGGAACACCTGACATTAGCCCAACTAGGCGCACTATGGACCTAAACTAACTAATCACGGCATTCTTTCATGAAGACCTGATGTGTTTCTCCAGAATCCTTCCTAACCTAAATCTTCAATCAGCCATTAACAACTAATCAGAGTAGTCATGCAAGATAAAAGAAATTTGTTGCATATGTGGTAGATAAGGGATTAAAGAATCTGAAAATCAAGAGGATGATTAACCTGTAGATGTGAATGGTAAATTGCGTATTAGATGTATATATGTGTGTATATATAAATAGGTACATTTAAGCATGCAAGAATTAACTTTAATGGGACAAGGTAGGCCAAAGATTGATCCTGAGAGATGTATGATAGACAGGCTTATGTATGAGAGCTGAGACATCTGTTTTCAGATTTGAGTGTGCATTGGAATCACTGGGAGAGTTTGTTAAATCACAGATTGTTGATGCACTCCCAGAGTTTTTGATTTAGTATGTTTGAGGTGAAGCCTAAGAATTTATACTTCTAACAGATTCCTACGGAGATGTTGATACCATGCCTACCACACCTTGAGAATCACTACCCTCAGTATTTTAATTAACATGATTATAGTCCATATTTACAAAAAGTCTCAGATTAGAAAAACTAATGTACATGTTCTGAGGCTAAGTTCTGTACTAGGCTCAGGGACAATATAAATAAATAGAAGGCATGAAGCTTTCCCCCAATGAATAAAGAGTGCCTTTTTGCATTTGAACCTTGAAGGGTCTCAAAAATCTTATTCCCAACAGTAGCCAGATTCCATTTCTGTATGGAATACTGGTGAGTGTATTTCTAACTTTGCACACTCCCTGAAAATCAGACTTCTGTATCTGGATATTGACTTTCAAAGCTGTATGCCAAACATTTATATTCCAGGCTAGATATTTCAAATAGGTTTATTTCCTATGGCACCTGGAACTGATAGTAGCTATACTAAATTCAGAAGGATCTGACACTAGGACCAGTTCTAAAGTTCAAGGGGAAAGAAAAAGGGAATACTGATGAACTGGTTTGACTACCAGAAGCATAGGTGCAGTTGGTGATGCCATGTGGGACGGAAACTATAAACTTCTCCTCACCAAAACAATCTTCTCCATTTTCTTTCATTCCAGAATTCTGCCAAGAGGTGGAAGATGCCTGTTTTTCTCTTTAGGGCTAGAGTCCCAGCAAGTACATCCCTGAACAAATGCATCTACTCTTAACAAAATTATTTAATGCAAACCACCTTGTTTTGTGATTCCTTATTCCATTTACACAGAACTGCTTCTTTTTATTCCCCAAAGTATCTGCTGTCTCCCTGGGTTATGTCAATAGGTTATTGATGAGTAGTTAATAGTGAATTTTGAAAATCAGCTTTGAATACTTCTTCATATTCCTGCCTTCTAATTGACACACACCTATGTGAGTTATTTCTGCAAACCAGTGATTTCATCTCTATTAAGCCTTGCATTATACTGAGTATAATATTCCCTGATAATGGCACCATATGTATGTAATTCCTGCAGCAACAAACTTCATTCCTTTCTCCTACTGTCTTTCTCATCTATTCAGGTCACAGGATTCCATCATATTTATGAGCTATCTTCTTCCCTCTATTTCAACTATCATTGTTATATCACTGACTCTCAGTCATTTTTGGCTTTGGTCTCTTTTTCTAAACCAAAGAAAATGTTGTGCTGACTGAATCTTTTAACCTGTTTAAAACTCTTCAATAACTTTCCATTACCTACAGCACTGTTTTTCAAGTGTTCTTGTTGAAAGGCCTATAGTTCCACAAAGGAGATGACATTTATTCTGGCTCATAACAGATGACTTCTTTAAGGCGTGGAAGATGAAATATTTTATTCCAAGACAAGCAAAATTGATGGGGTTGAGAGAAGAAATATTCAAGCATCTAATAAAGTGGTGCTACAGGTGCCCTTGTCTTCCCTTCAATCAGAGTCCTTCTTTGATCTTTTTTGTGTGTGTGTTGGGCCCAGTGTAAGTTTTCCCTTGAAAGAAAGATTTAAAAAAAAATATCTATACACCTTTGAGGTGTGTGATAAAAATATCTGAATATATTATGTGGTCAGGACTCTGTATGATCTGACCCCCACCTATCTTTCTAGCCCCTTATCATATCATCTCATGACTCCTTTAAAATAAATACGGGTCCTCCTTTAAGTTCTCTTTCCCATGTCTGTGCCCCTGAACATATTTTCCTCCCTTACAGAACCATTGTTCATCTCCCCAGCCCAGTGAACTCACCCATTATGGCTGACAGTAATTATCAACTTAAAAGCAGGGTCAGACACTTACAAATACATTGCGTGTGCTTTCATGGCACTCTGAAGATACTGCAAATATGCCCGTGATTCAGGCTTGTTGATTTTCTGGAGGAGCTAATAACTTTGCCACAAATACTTGGCCTGATTCCGGATAACCATTGGTTCAGTATACATGTTAAAATGAGCATAAATAAAAATTTTCTAAACATGTAATAAATATCACTAATGTATGTGCATATCATTTGCTGTTGGATGCATTAAATTTCAGTGCCATGAAGTATTAAGGCTCATATGAGGTACTATCTGAAATTTAAAATTGTCAATTCACTTCAAGGGCTTACAGCCTTGGAAAATTGAGCTAACATCACCATATTGAAGTTTCTTCATCGGTCGGAAGACAGTCTTTACCTCAAATTATTGAAGTAGTTGACATCTGTAAACCACTTAAGAACAGAAGCCTGCTCATTATAAGCATTCAGTATGTTAGCAGTTATTATTATCTTATTTGATCCATGCATTCACTGACTATTCATTAAGTGTATTTCATTCTAACAATTCAACAACTAAGAATCTTTAGGACTTATTCAAGACTCTCAGCTTTAAAGTTACACTATCTTATGTTGATCACAAAAATAGACAATGGAATTAATCAATCTTAAGCAATATATAGTATATTTTGAGTAATGGAGATGTTTTGCAAAATAAAGTTTTTAAGGTGTTTACTATGTTCCGCACTTCAACACACAGGACCACTGTAAAAGATTTAGTATGTAGGAAAAAGTCATTATACCTAATCACATTTCATTTTTAAAATTATCTTCTAACTACCTGATTGAACTTTATTTCAATTAGGGCATAATTTTCATTCAATAAAATATGATAACTTTTTGAATTACCATGACTACCATCACAAAGTATAGATCATTTCTATTACAGGGAGTTCTCTCCTATCTCTGCCAAACCAATCTAAACACCTTCCTTCCAGAAGCAATCACTCATTGACCTATTTCACCAAATATTAGTTTGAGTATTTTTGTATTTTGTATAAATTTGTTCATAAAAATTTACTTGTGGATGGCTTCTTTCACTTAAGATCATGGTTTTGAAATATATCTATTTTGTTGCATTTATCTCTATTTCATTTCTTTTGATGACAGAGAAGTATTCCATTGTATATCTCAAACTGATTAGCCATGCTCCTCTTGTGTACTTAGGTGGCTTCCAGTTTGGGACTATTATAGACAAGCTTGCAGACACATGTTTTCTTTTCTTTTAGATAAATACCTAGGAATAGAATTGGTGGATATAGTATAAATGTATGATTAAACTTAATAGGAAACTGTCGAACTTTTTTCTAATTGGTGGTACAAATTTGTACTCCCACTGGAAATGCACATCCTTGCCAAAATTTGGTGAGGTAAATTTTTTATTGTAACCAATTTTATTGAATGTGAAATTTTATCTCATTAGGATTTTATCTTGCATATACCTGATGACTAATTATATTGAGCACATTATCAAACACTTATTGTTTGTATATACATAAACAGACACAATATACACAAACGCATGGAGAGTTGTTCCTTGGTATCTGTGGGGAATCATTTCTAGGATTCCCCATGGATACCAAAATCCATGGATATTTAAATCTCTTATATAAAATGATGTAGTATTTGCATATAACTTAGGTACTTCCTACAATATACTTTAAATCATATCTAGATTACTTATAACTAATATAATGTGACACTACATAAATGTTCTACTGTATTTTTTATGAAGTAATGACAAGAAAAAAGTCTGTACATTTTCAGTCTAGGTACCATGTTTTGAAAAAATATTTTTAATTCACAGTTAGTTGAACCCAAGGTTGTTGAATCCATGGATACAGAGGGAAGATGGCATTTATTGTTGTTTTGCAAGAATCTATGTATTATTGTCTTTCAAATTTTTCATATAGCAGGATACAAAACATTTTGTACTGAAAATATTTTTCTCAGTCTATGACTTGTGTCAAAGATAAACAAAGTTGGACATTAGTTCAAGAGGTGAAAATAGATTTTATTCAATAAGTATAACTGTAGGGGAAAGAGCAGAGCTCCATTACATCTTGCACATATGTGACTGTACAGCTTAAAGGCAGAATGCAAGAGCAGGAAGAAGGTGAGTGGGGGTTCAAGCAAAGTCAGGGAAATGAAGAATTACAAAGGGTTGTTCAGTGTAAATGCACTAAGTCATCTATGACCACCAGCTGTAAATTAGGATTCTATCCTCTCAAAAGAGTGGGAGAGAGAAGTCCTATACTTTCTGATGATCATACTTCAAAGGACTCGCTTTCAGGTCTTTGATAAAGACATTCCTGAGTTGTAGGAAACCCATACACATCTCAAATGGACAGAAAGAATTCCCAATTATAAGCCCTTTTTAGTAAATGCTCTAAGAAGGGGTGGGCATAGGACCATACCCTTTGGCGTTGGCTAAACAAACAGAAAATTCTTTCCACAGTCCAGAGTTTTGCTTCAGACAGGAACTCAGAGGGGAGTTGAATTCATCCCTGGGATGTAACTTTATTATGTCAGAAGCAATGCTAGGGTAGGCCAAGTCTCCTAGCACAGAAGTTTGGACAGGGTGCTTTTAAGCTGAAAGCTCTTTTGTAATTTTCATTTTCCTACTAATTTTAATTTTTTTATGATCAATACTTTTTAAAAAAATTTATTTGTTCTAATTAGTTTTACATGACAGAAGAATGCATCTATACATTTTGATAGATCACACATAAGTGGACTATAATTTCTCATTTTTCTGATTGTACATTTGTAGGATCACATTGGTTATGCAATCATGTATGTACATGAGGTAATAATGTCTGTCTCACTCTACTATCCTTCTACTCCATAACCCTTCCCCTCCCTTCACTCCCTTCTACCTAATAGAAAGTTACTAATTTTCTTAATAGGGTCTTTTGATGAAAGTATACCTTTAGTTTTTTTGAAGTCCCATATAATTTATTTCTCTAATATCTAATGTGTGTGTGTGTGTGTGTGTGTGTGTGTGTGTAGGGGGAATGATGCTCTTAGATAGATTTTCCTCCCTAAGTTTACAAAACATTCTTAAATATGTTCTTCTGTGAGATTCATATTTCTGTATTTAACATTCCAGTTTATAACCCAAATCAAGTTAGTTTTGTGTATGGATTGAGACTAACATTCTGATATATCTTTTTCCCATGTGGACTTGGAATTTCCAAACACCATTACTTAAACCAGAATTCCTTTCGCCCAATGAATTGATTTGACGTCTTGGTCCAAAATCACTTGACTGTGTGTGTGTGTGTGTGTGTGTGTGTGTGTATGAACTTCCTATTTTGTTCGTTTTTAAATTATTTTTCCTTTCATCAATACCACAATGTCTTGTTTAACTTTAACTCTAGAGTTATCCTTGAAATGCTGATTGCACAAAATCTTCATACTTATTTTCCACATCAAGGTTCTTTTGGTTATTAGATCTTTTGTGTTTTTATGTAGTTTTAAGAACTAATATCGTGATAAGGACTGCACCAAACTCTAGACACATTTAGGAAGGGTGACATCCATATGGTAACGAGATTATCAGTTATAGATATTCTCTGTATGTGTTTTAATTAATATCTCTTAGCAATATTGTGTATTTTGCACCAAACTAACATACATTTTTCACTAGACACATAGGTATTTGATACCTTTTTTATATGTTCTTTTAGTTATATGTGGTAATGATTTCACTTTAATTTTCAAATTGTTTGTTGCTAGTACATAGAAGTAAACTAAAACTTCATATTGACTTCCTATTGTGCCAATTTGCTAAATTGGCTCAGAACCAGTGTATTTTAAATTCTTTGTCTTCTAGGAGTGACAAGAGATTTATTCCTAACATTCTCATCTTGAAGTCTTTTATTTCCTATCTTTATTATAGCAGATTGACTAGTTGCACATAATACATAAGAAAATACTTCTTTGTCATGTTTTCATCTTAAAGTAAAAGGGTTTAATTTTTCACAATTAGTTCAATGTTAATTCCTCAAAGTGAGAAAATTTTATTCTGTCAATAGTATGCATAGCCTACATTGTACCATATTTCATTTCTAATTTGTATGACTTGTACTGCCTTTTTTCCTTAGTTTACATGACTAAATATTTATCAATTTTATTGAGTTTCTTGAAGAACCAGCTTTTAGTTTTTTTCATTGTTTTTTCTTTTTTAATTTATTTTTATTTTTACAGACTGCATTTTGATTCATTGTACAAAAATGGGGTACAACTTTTCATTTCTATGGTTGTACATGATGTAGATTCACACCATTTGTGTAGTCGTACATGTACATAGGGTAATGATGTCTGTCTCATTCCACCATCTTTCCTTCCCCTCGCCCCTCCCCCCTCTCATTTTCCTCTACGTAATCTAAAGTTCTTAAATTTTCATTGGTTTTTCTATTTTTTGTTTTCAATTTGTTGAGCTCTACTTATTATTTCCATTTGTTTGCTTTCTTTGGATTTAAATTTCATGTGTTTTTATATTAAATTGAAAACTTAGAACATTGATTTGAGACATTTCTTACTTTTCTGTTGTAGATTAATATAATACCTTTATTTCATTTATTTATTTTTTCTGTGGTGCTGAGGATCAAACCCAGTACCTCATATGATCTAGGCGAGTGCTCTACCACTGAGCTACAACCCCAGTCTCAAGACATTTCTTACTTTCTAATATAAGTATTAACACTTAAAAATTCCATTTAAGGACAAACATGTTGGCATATGCCCATAATACCAACGAGTTGGGGGACTGAGGCATGAGGGTTACAGGTTGAAATCAGCCTGACCATCTTAGCAAGACCCTGTCTTAAAATAAAAATTATAAAAAAGTCTGAGGAATATATAGCTCAGTGATAGAGTGGGTTCAGTCCTCAGGGGAAAAATCCATGAAGGATCTGCATAATTTGATGTCTTTTATTTTCACTTGAGTCAAACTATTTTCTACTTTCTTCTTAAATTTCTCTTTGGCACACAGGTTATTTATTTAACATCCAAATATTTGAGTATTTTCTCCATTATTCTACTTTAATTCTGATTTGATCAGAGAAACTTGGTATTACTCAGTTCTTTTAAATGTCTTAATGTTTGTTTTACACCCATTGAACACTTTAGTTTTCTCTTTTATTTATTAGCAGTTTGATATGTCTTGTTGTAGTTGATTTTGGGGTTCTCTCAACTTCTTAGATACATTTTTTTCTATCAGATTTGGCATTTTCTCATTTTCTCTTCATCATTTCTTTTGTCATATTCCATAATTCTTATGTCCTTCTGTGATCACAGAAGGATTTGCATTTCCTTTATTTCAGACCATTGGATATTTTCAGTTTTTGGTTATCTCGTTCTGTTCTTTTTTCTTCATACTCTTTTTTTCCCTCCTTATATTTACTTTTTGGTAATTTCTATTGCTATATCTTCACATTCACTGATTCTTTCATTACCAGCATTAATTCTACCACTTACATTTTTCAGAGGTTTATTTTATTGTGGTTTTTACCCTCCATTTCCACTTAATCATTTTTCCTCAAAATTACATATTGTATATATTTAAAATACACAAAATTGTTTTTTGATATACATATAGTTAAAAAGTCAATATAGTCAGGAAATTAACATTCATAATCTAACATAATTACCCATATTTTGTGTCAAGATCACCTAAAATCTAGTCTTTTAGCAAAAACTCCCAAGTACAGTACAGTATTTTTGTAGATTAGCTCCTAGATTTTTTCATTTTACTTATCAGCTACTTGGTACTGTTTGAACTGCATCTATTTCCTGTACCCTCCCCACAATCACATTTTATCCCTATCTAAGTGAGAAAATTTGGTACCTCTGTTTCTATGTTTGGTTTATTTGATTTAGCATAATGTCCCCCAGTCCTTCAGATTCATCCATGTTGTCACTGATAGCAATGTTTTCTTTCCTTCCTTCCTTCCTAACTACATGCCATATCACTGAACTACATTCTTACGATCCTTTTCTTTTTTATGAAGGGGGATACTGAGATCAAACTGAGAAGTACTTTACCAATGAACTATGTTCCCAGCCCTTTTTATTTTTAATTTTGAGACAGGGTCTCACTAAGTTCCTTAGGGCCTTGTTAAGTTGTTGAGGCTGGCCTCAAACCCAGGATCCTCCTGCCTCAGCCTTCTGAGCCACTGGGATTATAGGCATGCACCACTACACCTGGCTAGAGCCCTTTTCTTAAAGGATGAATAATATTGCATTTGTATATACATACTACAGTTTCCTTATCCATTCATCTGGTGATGGAAACAGTTTGATTTCTTACCTTGTCTATTATAAATAATGCTGCAGTGAACATAGGCACATAGGTAACTCTTCAACATACTTGTTTTGTTTCCTTTTGGCACATATACAGAAGCAGAATTATTGGGTCACATGGTGGTTCTTTTTATATTCCTTTAGAAACTTCCATAGTATTTTCTACATGGCTGTACTACATTCCCACCAACAGTGTGCAAGAGCCTCCTTTTTCCCATAACCTCACTAACACTTGTTATCTCTTGTCATTTAAAAATTTTTTTACGATTTTAAAATAGTGCATTAGAGATATATGTAATAGTGGGGTTCATTTTGACATACTCATAAATGCATGTAACATAGTATTTTACATTTCAATCCCCAGTAATCCCCCTTTCCCTCTGCTTACCCCATAATAGCCATCTCAACAGGTGTGAGATAAAATGTTATTGTTGGTTTAATTTGCATTTCTTTTATAATTAGTGATATCAAGCACCTGTTCATATACCTGTTGGCCATTTTTAGGTCTTCTTAGGAAAACTGTCTATTCAGGTCCTTTGCTTATTATTATCATTATTATTATTATTATTATTATTATTATTGCTATTGAGTTGTGTGAGTTCCTTTATATTTTGGATATTGACCATTTACTCTCAGTTACTTCTTATATAGTTTACATATTTCAATTATAATCCCCATATAATCATGCATGTAGTACATCTTTCTCACTAGTTCATCTTTTTAACATATTGATGTAAATCAGATATTTGTTTTTAACTTTGCAATCTGACAGATTCAACAACTGAATCAGTTATTTATGTCTATTAATTTCTTATTCTATTTATCCTGTTTTTTAATTTTTATTTGTTCTTTTTAGTTATCTATAGTAGAGTCTGTTTTGATATATTTATTAAATCATGGAGTGTATTTTATTCTAATTAGGTCTCAGTCTTGTGGTTGTATGTGATGTGGAATTTCACTGGTTGTGTATTCATTTACGTACATAGGACAGTTATGTCTGATTCATTCTACTGTTTTTCCTCTTCCCATGCTCCCTCCCTTCCCTTTATTCCCCTTTGTCTAATCCAATGAACTTCTATTCTCTCCCCTTCCCCTTATTGTGAGTTAGCATCCACATATCGGAGAGTACATTCAACCTTTCGATTTTGGGGACTGGTTTATTTCACTTAGTGTGATAGTCCCCAGATCCATTCATTTACTGGAAAATGCCATGATTTCATTCTTCTTTATGGCTGAGAAATATTCCACTGTGTTTATATACCACATTTTCTTTATCTGTTCCTCTGTTGAAGGGCACCAAGTTTGTCTCCATAGCTTAGCTATTGTGCTATGAACATTGATGTGGCTGCGTCACTGTAGTATGCTGATTTTAAATCCTTTGGATATATGCTGAGGAGTGGGAAAACTGGGTCAAATGGTTGTTCCATTTCTAGTGTTTTCTTAATATTTTTAGTTGTAGATGGACACAATACCTCCATTTTTAATCTTTTAATGTGCTGCTGAGAATGGAACCCAGTGCCTCACACATGCTAGGCAAGTGCTTTACCACTGAGGTACAACCCCAGTCCCCCATTCCTAGTTTTTTGAGGAATCTCCATATTGCTTTTTAGAGTGTTTGTACCCATTGGTTTATTTTTACTTACTCTAATAATTTTTGGATAAATGTTGCACATTTTTTAGGACAGTAAAAACTAAGGAACATAATATGCATAACTAATCACGTGCATATTTTTATTCCTCCTGGCCTTTACTGTGAGTGATTGGGTAGCTGAGCTGAGGAGAGTTTTATTGTTGAGTCTTCAAATTTTTCTAGTGCTATTTAAATACAAAATATTTAAGGTACAGTCTGCTTTCCCATAAGTTGTTGTTGTTGTTTTTTCAATCATTCTTAATGTCTGCTTTACCTTCAGCTGCAAATTTCACGTTACTTAAAGCTGGCAAGGTTCTTGGTAGAGTATAGAGTGTTTTCTACTGTTCCACCTCAGTCTCAGTTTTAGGCAGGTCCTGTGTCTCCTTTGATACTACTGTACATCCTTCTTATCAATCCTGTTATTTCACCAGCTGTAGATTGTCTATTATACTGGACCAAGGAAATGTCCCTGCCCTTCCCCTAGGTGTAGGATGCTTTTTCTGTTCCCTTCTCTCAGATTCAATTAGTCTTCATCTGTGCAGGAGAGTGACAGGGCTTATTGTAATTTCCCCAGTGATTTGAAACTTTTGTTCCATACAGGCAACAGGGGAAGAGGAATAACATGAAGCCTCACACCTGCTGTCTTCTCTGGCCTGCACCACAAAGGAGGTTTTTTCAGTCCTCTGTCATGTCTCAATTCTTTTTCAAGGAAGATTTGAAAGGAGAATTTATGAGTGAGTGTAAATTCCCCTTGAGTGTATGGCTTTCAAAGTTAGGTCTGTCAGATTGGAAGAACAAGTCATAGACATTATAACAGTTTTTGTTCTATTATATTCATTTGAAGTTATTTAAATTCATATCTCAATACTACTGCTTTAGCTGTATCCCAATTTTTTGTATACTTTGTCTTGTTACCATTCACTTAAAATTAACTTTTTTGTTTATTCTTTGACCCATGTTTGTTCAGAAGTATGCTAATAATTTTTAAATATTTTGGATTTTCTACTATCTTATTGTAGTGGACATTTAACTTGGTTGCAGTCAGTATACACTTTCAAAACAGTCATCATCTTGAATTTTACTTTGTAATTAATATAGTTATAGCAACTTTCTCATGCATAGAATTTGCATGAAATAATATATAACCCCTTATTTTCAAATATGCAGTGCATTTCTATTTAAAGAGTATTTTATTAATATAATTAAATATTTCTATCAATTGTGAATTTCTGCATTTTATCAGATTATTTATTTCATTTTATTCATAAAATTGCTAAAGTACTTTAATTTAAATTATGCCATTTATTGCTATTTGCTTTCTAATTTTACAATTACCTTTTGTTCTTTTGTTCCTTTTTTCTCTATCTGCTTTTGGATAAATGCCTTGTTTTTTATTATTTCACTTTATCTGCTCTAAGAACTTTTTAGATGTTCCTGTTAATTTTATTTTATTGGTTGTTCTGTGAATTTCAATGCGCATTTTTAAGTTATCATAGTTTGTTTAACAATCACTTCAAGAGCAATATTAGAAATGCAAATACCATAATTACATTTACACTTCTTTCTATCCTGTGTTTTTGCTCTTTTATATTTTGCTTACACATATGCTGTGAAATTGATAGGATATTATTTTTATTGTTGCTTTACATAGTCAATATTTAATATATTTGGCAAATTTTTTAAAGTTGTTTATTTACCACACATATGCACTTTGTATTGCTATTTATTCCATCCACAGAACTAGAATTTTATCTAACATCATTTTTCTTCAACCTGAGAATTGTATTTCACCATTTCTTCAGGCATTACTGTGTTCACAATGAATTATCTAAAGTTTTCTCTTTCTTAGATTGTTTTACTTTGCTATCATTGGTTAAAGATATATGTGCTGGAAATAGAGTCTAGGTTAACAGTTTATTTGCCCATGTACTTTAAAGATGTTTTCCCAATGATCTCTGAGCCTCATTAGTTTTCTTGAAAAGTCAACTACCATTGGTATCCCTGTTTGCCTGTCTATTAAGTACCTGAGTTCTCTGATTGCTTCTAAGACGTATTATCTAGTAATAATTTTCTGTAGTTTCTCCTTTGAGAAAAAACATATCCATGCTAATATGAATAGGAAAGTAAAGATTTAATTTGATAATATCCTGATGATAGTGGAGATCTGATACTAATGTGATAACAGGGTCATTTGAGAATGATACATCTTTCCTCTTGTATAAAGCCCCCTCTTGCCTTGTTTGGTCTGCTCATTAGACTTTGTTCACCCTAACCTTTACACACAGGTACCCATGCCTACCCTCATTCTGGCTGCAGAAGAGGTTCCTTCTTGTGCTCTTTTATCAGGAACCTATATTGAAAATTGGAACCTATAATTTCAAATGTCAATCTATAACATACACTATTACTTGACTATTTCTATCAGAAAACCAACCACATATCACACTTAGAAACCAGTGCTGGAAAAGTTGGAACAGTAATTTTGAAACCATTGTTGGAAGTATTGATTTTGATGTGGTCACTTTTCCAATTTAAAATGTATTTGTAGACAACTTCAGTCCCATAGGAAACCTTTGCCTACCTTAGTAGCATTAGTCCATGTCCTGCAGTACCTTTATAAAGTCTCTAATTAGCATCAAGCTCATGGATGCTCTTTAGCACTACAGTACCTCCCTGCTTGTTGGTCTCACAGGAAACAACAGCCCACTTCTGGGCGAATACGGTCCATGCTTGGGATTCCAGAACTAAGCTCTCATTTTGCCTTTCATCTTCCTGCGTGAAAATTGTGGAGCACAACACGTTGACCTCTGATAGAAAGGAAGTTAACAATACAGTCTTCTTATTGAAAGGCATCTGAGGACAAAAAAATTATACAACAGCAGATTGATATTTTGATTCAAAGGGCCAGAGGCCCTGCCACATTCTAATTGACATGCTCTCAAATTAGATGTCTTTGTTGGATTATGTAACGACATTAATTCACCACTTCATCTTAAAATGAGTTCATTTCTGGTGAAAGATTCATGAAGGGATTAAATAGAAGTGACAACACAAAGCTCACAGTCCCAATTGCAAAGCTCAAAACTAGGCCAAAGGGGGAAATATCTTGTGGTTAATACTATCAAAAGGTTCACTTAATTGATAAGGATTTGGGGAAAAAATTCGATGCTTGGCTATCTATTCATATTTCTTCTTGCTTTCCTAGTGGATTTATCGGAGTAGGTAAACAAGGATTAGGGGCTGCAGTTTTAAAAATATCAAGAGCCATCCTCTACCTATGGTTCAGCATGGGAAAATTAGGAACTAAGCAATTCAAAAAGGTTTGTGAGCAATATTTTTACTATCTCTCTTGGATATTGCCTCCAAATGCATCTTTCTTAAATTACTGGAAAGACAGGGTACTTTTTCCCACTTACAGAAAACATGACTGAAATTAAGAGCAGGGGAAGTATGTCCAGTTTCAAGTGCACAGGAATGAAAGTTTCAGGCTTTTAGCAAGTGCTTGAAAAGATTGTCATTGCATTACAGCTTTAATGTAATCCAACTTTCAAATCAATGAGGGCTCCCTGACCTCACTTGTAGTGAAGCTTATAAGGACCATTGAAAGATGTACTCATGCATCTCTGCTAACAGAAAAAAATCATCATGAAGGGTTGGCAACATTACCCTCTGCCACAATAAAGTTGAGTGCATTTTAGTTACCAACAGAAAGGTAGTGAGTAGGGAAGATATTTTGCTTCTTGCCACTCTTATTTGAGGCTGCATGACACTTAAGGTACTTGCAGTTTTCATCCATTTTTGTGATCCTCATATCTTTTTATGACTTACAGAGTAGTATCAGAAACTTATGACAGAGCTGAGACTGAATTCATGTTTAATTGCAGATTTATAAGAGACATTGCTTGTACTGTTCACCATCTCAATTTACAATGCTCTAGTAACAGTGTCAGTAGTAAATATTTTTGTTGGAAAAATATCTTGAAAATAGAGTTTTAGCAAGAGATAGGACAAAAGCATCATGTAAATGTGTAAATTCAAAGTTACCAAGCTTCTGGAAATTATCAGCCAATTTTTCCTTAGATGGATATTTATCAGGCTTTGCATTTAGAGTGAAGAATAAGATTACAATCCCACCTTCTACATAGAACAGTGGGTTCTATGAACCTATCAAAATGAAAAATCATTACTAGAGCAAAAGTAAATAAAACAATGGAAAGTCAATTGAGTTTAAATTTTCAAATTAATTTATTGCAAATGCTTTGGTTACCTTTCAGAAAAATAAAGGCTATTTGAGCTGTCTTGTTTCTTTTCTTTTCTTTGTTTTTATATATCGAAATGTTTAGTTTACTCATGAAATATTGGCAAAACCTCGAGCTGCACTTCTGAAAAAAATGTATAATTACAAATTTATAACCAAATTGAATATTTCTATAACAAAATAAATACAATTTTATTCTTATACAAGGTGATAAAAGCATTCTTATACAAGAATACATATATATAATATGTATTGTGCATTCTTGATAAAATACCTCCCTACCTATTATTCCAAAAGAATAATCAAAAAGGTAAAAAAATGAATAATTCAGATTAAAATAAAAAACTACCTATCCAAATAGCTGCCCTTTTTCTTAATTAAATATGATCAGCTGCTATAAATAGCTATTTGAACATTTTGAAATACCTTTCAAAATGGGAATTTATAAATTTAATACTTTTAATAAGGTTGGTTGAATTTTTTGAAAAGTCAGGTCTGTATTATTCCTCCATGTACATTGCAAATACATATAAATTCTCTTAAAGTGTTTTTGCATGAATCAAGAAAAAATGGTTTAACTCCAATTTAAATGAGAAGCAGGTAAAAAATGAACATCTCATAGGAACATTTTCTAAATTGAAAACTATAAGTCTCTTTGAATATATAAAACCCATATTCTAAATAGTACTTGGCCTGATTCCTATTCTGTGTTATGAATCAAACTTTACTTAGGGAATACAAATGCAAATAGAAATGAGTACAATTTTGCAATGATTTAAAGATGAATGAAATCTAGAAAAGGTTAAAAATATGAATATATTTTTAGGTTCTGAAATGTTAAGGTCAAGTAGCAGTTTTCTGAGTTAAATTCAAATTTTATTCAGGGGGCCCTACCAAGCTGCAGTGCTTCCTTTTGCTTCCCACATCCCAGTTACAATCAATCCATTGCTTTCTCTCCCATGAAGCAATTCCTTCTGGTGTCTTCTTAGGACAGAACATCCTTTCAGTGCTTGAATTACTTGTCAGAAAGCATTCCCAAATTAACCCCTGTATATCCTTGTTCTGGGCTGATTCAATTTACTCCTGTACAGGAAGAAAATAGTTTTTCTTCAACTCAAAAATTCCTAGTTGAAATGGACCCCTGTAATAAAAGATAGACTAATAAGAGGAAAAATCAGAAGTGTATTAACATGTGTATTTCATAAATATGTTGAAGACACCCAAAGAATAAGTAATTCTCATGAAAGTAGCTTCAAAATCCAGTTTATATACCATTTTCAACAAACGACAGTGAATTTTTGAATTGGCAGGACAAAGGAATCCAATTTTGAGTATTTAGGGATGGCAAGTTCTGGAAATGCAAATAACTGTCAGATAAAGTTGTCTTCAACTATTAGCCTCTGCTCTTCCTGGTAGTGGACAGAGCAGGTATCTCTTGTCTTTCTAAATCTATACGTCACCTTTGTCCACTTTTGGGAGGACATAGAACTTTGTAGTATCTGCTTTTTAACTACCTTCAACTCAACAATTCTTCCTATTTGAAGGAAGGTATATTCTGGTTTCCCATACTCCAAAATTGCTTCCTGTAGCAAAGGTTTTCTTGGCATCAATTTTGTACAAATATTTTATACCTGAATCATGAGAACTTAAGGATTAATAATGTCTCTCCACTATAGCCAAATGCCACATCCTCCATAAAGATTTCTATGTTTATGGTTTGGGAATTATGTTGTGCATTGTTTTTATTGTCATAGTTACTTTGCACCTCCTGCTAATGTATATTTGATTCTTCCGTGCTGTGTGCTTACTTTTTCACGTGTGTGAAACATGTTTTTGGGTTTATATGCAAGTGGAATTAAGATAACTATAATAACATATTTTGTTGGTTTGTTCTCTTATATTCTGCAAATTGCAATCCCAGATTTCAACGCACACTTTATCCTCAAATACATCTGAAAGAACCAGTGGGGTAGTACATGGGTACTTGTAAATGAAACTTTATCATAGTTAGCATGTGACAACTTCTCTGGATTTTCTCCCATTGATCACCATTACTGCTGACATGTTAGAGAGTGTTCCATGGTTTCTAGAGTCCTCAATATTCTTCTGTTCTTTCATTAATTGCTTTTTCAGTTTCTTGAAGCCTTCTCTAAACTAGGGCTCTGAAATCAATTTGCTGCATTAGGCTAGAGAATCAAAATTGAGACAAGCACTAGGCTATACTCCCGATGTTCTCAGGCTTTCATAACCTTAACATCATTGTGTGCCTAGACATTTGGCTTTCTCTCCCTACTGAACCAGAACTGAAGCTCTGCATGTTTAAATTGAGGGAATGAATATGGTGGATATGGATGCCAGGACCTCTGATACACAACTGTATGATCCACTCAGCCTCTGAACTTGGGAAAGTGAGGACACTATCTTTAGCAACTCCATGTTCATCAGTAGCAGGCATAGTACTTTGCATGTGGAATTTGCTCAAATATCTATATTGAATAAATGCATCCTCTCCAATGTAACAAAGTATAAAATTCTACTCAGATTCTTGGTGTATTTCTTTAATTTTCCCATATGTACAATTATCATACTACACAAAATGATGATATTCAATTAAGAAATTTCAATTTTAAGACAGAAAAATATAATTTTGTTACAAATACTAGAGATGCAGTCTCCATACTACAATATTGAAACCTGGATCGTTCTCATTTTATAATATTGTTTCTCTAAATTGCTTTCCCATCGAAACTCTGGAAAATTGGTCTATATTTTCTTTGTCTCCTCAATTCCTGTGCACCCTACCACCCACTAAATTTGGCTTTGGCTTTAACTGCACACTTAAATTTTACTTGTTATGTCCATCAAACTCACCCTAATTTTAAAACTGGTAAATAGACTTCATTTCTTCCTTTGTTTAGACCTTTACAGGAATTGAATAATCTAAAAAACACCCTTTCTTTAAAATATTCATATCTTACATGATGCTATATTTCTTTGTTTCTTATTCCTCTAGTGTTTCTCTCTTTGCAACCTTTGCAGGCTTCCCCACTATGCTTTAAGTATTGTTTCCTTTGTCCTAGAATCTTAACTCTTCTTCTTTTAAGCAGTATCATGTTGTTATTGTATTTACTTATTTATTTACTTACTTATTTAATACTGGGTATTGAACCCAGGAGTGCTCTACCACTGAGCACTAGCCCTTTTTTATTCTGAAACAGAGACTCACTTAGTTGCCCAGGATGGTGTGGAACTTGTGATCCTCCTTCTTTAGCCTTCAGAGTCAATGGAATTACAGGTATGCACCACCATGCCCAGTCTCACATATTTTTTATTTTTGTTTATTTACCATGTATATGTTGATAAGTACTAGCACTCCAACACAGTTCTTTCTTCTGTGTTTCTGCTTTGGCTATCAAAACAGTACTGGAAATATTTCACATCCAGCACATTTCTGGAAGTTCCGTACATAGGCCATCCTTTCTCTTCTACTACTCTTGCACATGATGACTGAGATTCACTTACACAGGTACCTTTCCACCTCATTTATTTCTTAATTTGCTACCTAAAATATATACCACCTCTTAGCTTTAATGACAGTATATTCCTAAGATTATGTATTATTTTAAGTATGTATCATATACAATGTTTTCCCTTGTTTTAATCTTGTAATACATCTGGAGCACATAATATTTAGCATGAATTATACCAAGTTCTTAGACAAAATGTTACTTATTCATCTGAACAAAAAACCTGTTCTTTATTTTGTTTTTTTTTTTCTATTTATTTACAAACTTCATTTTGATTCATTGTACACAAATGGGGTACAAATTTTCATTTCTATGGTTGTGCATGGTATAGCTTCATAACATTCTTGTTAATCATACATGTACATAGGGTAATGATGTCTGTCTCATTCCACCATTTTTCATACCCCCACCCCCACCTCCCCTCATTTCCCTCTACGTAATCTAAAGTTCCACAATTCCACTCTCACCCCCAACCCCCAACCAGATTCTGTATCATCATCCGCTTATCAGGGAAAATATACGACCTTTGTTTTTTGGGGATTGACTTATTTCACAGAAAAAAGAAAAAAAAGAAAAAGGAAAAGGAAATTTCTCCACAAACCTATCCTGGCTATGAAGAAATTCCCTCTCAGTCATTATTTCAGCCCCTTTTCTGATGACATGGGGTTTTAAATAATCCCAGTTGGTTTCTATGCTGGTAAACCAGGGAAAGAGGCCCTATTCTCAGTTATGGTGATCATCTTGAAATGCTCATTATTGAAATTCATATGATCCATTTAGCATTGGAATCACCACTGCTTCTATGCCAACCATGAGGAAGGGTACCTTCACTTTACCTCCCAAGGCTAGGGGGCCTATTGCTATACCTGACCACATGCTATTCCTCCCATTCCATTCATGTATACTTATGCTACTTACACAGAGGTTCCATTATCTCTTAGAGCTAAATTAAAGGGAAATATCAGCCCCCTAATATTAGTATAAAATCTAATCTGATTTTATCAATGTCTCTAAATGAAATGACTATCTCCTATAAGATTAGGGCCTTACTCAAAAACTGGCCTCCATTTTTTGCTATTCTGAAACTATTCAGAGATTCCTTTCCTTCAAAGATGTTACTGGAATATGTGTAGAAGTTTTAATTCACTCCCATATAAACCAATTTGGGCTATGTCTTCTGGCATTGGTGAATGAGATCCTTTATTCATCACTCATCCAGAAACCAATATATTGCCCACTCAATAATTCCATGCATACACTTAATTATTCACATTGCTACCCTGAATGATTTCTACTCAACTTTCAGACCTCAGTTTAAATGTCTCTTCTTCCAATAAGCTTCTCAAGATCTAAAAAGAACTTTCTTTTTTCTTTCCTGTAAACTTCCCATAACTGCTCATACATCTTCCATTATATTTTGCTGTACATTGAAACTGCCTTTTGGGTTGTCTGTCCCATTAGACTGTGAGCTGCCTTAGGGACAGACTGTTTTTAGTTCCCTAATTATCCTCAGAACTACCAAGACATTTAGCATATTAGTCAAACATTTGACAAATTTTTGGATGGCATGCTACTGAATCATCTTCATGTAAAGTCCATAATGAAGCCCTTCTCAGTGACTTTGTTCAAAGATAATCTTAGAGTTACATAAATAGTAAAGATCTATCCTTTGTCCACTTAATACTTCCTCAGTTTTTCTATCAATACCTATTTTTTCTCAATGCTTATCATGGTTTCTCTGCTTCTGTATATTTCCATTATGCTTCCATTTTTTTACCTCCATTAAAGAGTCCCTGGATTTTATACCAGGCCTCTAGAGGATGTGGGGAAATGTTTATGGTGGATTGTGCATCTGATTTCCCTTGTCAACCCAACTTAATCCTTACTCATTTTTGATGCAGAGGAACAATACATTTTTTTAACTTCACACCTCTTATGGGTCCTAGGCCTCATCATCTTCCAACTATATGTCCTGCCTCCCTTCAGCTATGTTCTTCCTGACAGGCCACATTGCTTCCTCCAGGAATCTCCCTGTTTGGGGTCTATGCCGGCAGAAACCATTCCTTTCACTGCAATCAAACCCTGATGTTAACATAAAATAAAAGCAAAAACAAAAATAAAAATGGCAATAATACAATTCTAAATTATATGTGCATATCAGAGTTCTCAATTTTGGGGGATTTTCTTATACATATGTTATTCAATAATGCTAATTTAGGGATTTTATGCACTCTCCTCAGTAGTATTTAAAGGAATTTGGGACAGGAGCTTTATAGAAGTTGTCATCATTGCATTTCAGTACCCCCAAGCAAATGGTCACAGCTGAAAAAGATGATACAGATAACAAAAAGGTGCCCTGCAGCAATTTGCAGGAGACGCTGACCAAGGGGATTTTTCCAGGTTTCTTGCCTCTGTACATAAAGAACAGGAATCGTTTTACAATCTTATTAATCTGAGAGTATCTTAATACTCATTCAAACCTATCAAAGGAGACTTAGATGAGAAGTTAAAACATAAACATAAGGGCTGGGTATATAGCTCAGGTGGTAGAGCGCCTGCCTCACAAGCACAAGACCCTGAGTTCAATCCCCAGCACTGAAGATAATAAATAAAAAAACTAAACATGTTCCATGATTTGTGTTTGATTGCACCTACTCTTTCATTTTAACCATTATAGCAGATTCTTTTTGAGAACTAGATTCCTTTTCAAAGGTATTCTCAGTTTCAAAGACAATCCCTTATGGAGGTCTTCCCTGAAACATGTATACTCCTTCGTTTCAAATAGTCCCCTCCCAGTAACTACCACATCATCTTGTTTTATTCTCATAAAAGCACTTGTTACTATCAGAAAACTTCTTTTGTGTTTTCTGTTTTAATTTTATTTTCATATACTGCCTGCCTCCTCCCCATGAAACACTAGCTCTGTCAGAACAATACCTAAAAATATGATTATTTATGCATTTCTAGTTCCTAGGGAGTTTTCTGGACCATAACAGGAACTCATTTAAACAAGAGTGGAAGGGACTGGCAATGGCTACAGAAGTTACAGAGTATAGCATTTGCCACCATGTGGACAGTAAAAGAGCCAAATGTGACATTTCCAGGTTATTTCTCTCTGGCTTCATTCTAGAAGGACTCACTCTAAGAAAACCATCAGATGTTCATTGTCTAGTGCCACTTGAAATGGATTTTTATGCATGCATCTAAAGTCTGCCTATCACTATGAATTGGAGAAAATTTTCTGTGGCCACCATAGAAGCAGCAGCCCTAGAACTTGTATGCACACTTTTCAAACAGAAAGGAAGGCTCACAGAAGGTTTAAAAGTAAATGTTAGCCCATATTCTGCATTTCTCAACATTAATTAAATTAGTATTTTAATTAAATAGTACATTAATTAAATTAGGAATAGTACATTAATTAAATTAGTATTTTATCAAATAGTATAAATAATGTATCAGGCTCTATGTTATGAGCAAAGTTTGCTAGATTTGCATCTATGGTAAGCAAACTCCAATAGTACTCCAATTTCGAAGTTCTTCAGTGGCTTTCCAAGTATACTGCTTACCTGACATTTAAAGTCCTATGTAATCTGGTTTCTTCCTCTCTGAGTTACTCTCCTACAATCTTTCTGCACTCACTCCATTCTTTACACACTGGCTTCCTTGTTAATTATTTAAAATGCTAACATCTACCCCAATCTAAGGAAGTTATACTTGCTTTTCCTTCTGCCTAGAATGTACTGTCCTCACCATCTGGATTTTTCCATGGTTGACTCCTCTCTAATTCAGGCCTGTGATCAAAAATCACCTCACTGGAAAGGGACAGTTTCATAACTTAATGTTAAGTAGCCATCTAACATTCGATACTGCACTACCATCTTCAATTTCTCTAAGAAATGAATAGTTATTTGATATTTTCTCTTTTATTTATGAATTGTATTTTAGGGGGTTCTGGGGATTAAACCATAGCCTCATGAATGCTAAGCATGTGTGATGCCACTGAGCTGGGCTCCACTGCCAGCCTATTAACTTGTTTGTCATCCCTCCCTATTAGCATGTGAGTGCCGTGATAGAAGTAACAATGTCTTTCCGTCAGAGATCATTTCTAATTTGTTTTCTGCTGTAAGCATCCTCAATGCCTACAATAGGGATTCGTATTTAGTAGTTTCTCTGCATGAATCTTTTAAATAAAGAATAAACAGATATTTATCAAATATTGAAGACTATGAACATATATATGTATTGAAGCCAATGAATATGTAATTAAAAGGGTACTGAGAAATGTAATGGAGGAGAAATTTAGGGAACTGAGATAAACAAGTGAAATGTGGTGGGAAGACTTCTCAGTATTTTTAATTTCATTTATTTTTTGTTTGTCTATTTTTATTTTTATTTTAAACTACTTACAGATTCACTGGAAGTTGCTAGTACAGAGATGACCTGAGTACCCATCATCCAGTTTCCCCCACAGATATCACAAGACTACCAATTATAGTACAATATTAAAATCAAACAACATGACAATGGTCCTGTGTTTGCATATACTCCTATGTCATGTTATCACAGGTGTAGCTTTGTGAACTTACCACCATCATCACTATACTCTTTGATTCCATGCTGTCATGTCTTGCAGTGGTTTACGGTGAGGTCAGTACAAAGTTGTTCCTGTCCCATAAAAGACTTTATAGAGAATGTGTCCGTCTATCCCTTGTTTAACTACTTCCAATAAGACATGATTTTTCAGGGGATTTTGAAAGCACATTATTTTTTGGGTCAGATAAACTGTGGCCTGAATTGTTTACAAGATGTTCAGAAAAGCATGGGTTAGAGCAATAATTCTATGGTTTACATTCCATTCTCCCTGCCCTAAAATCAGCAGGGACTTTCTCCACTACAAGGTCAGATGCAAATTGTCTCCCCAGTGTGCAAGAGAAATAGATTTTCATAACACCTTACCTGAAAGTATGTTATGAGAATAAATTTTGTTTAGAGTACTAACCTCTGCCTTCAGACCACATGGATATTTCTGCCTATTTTATTTGGTTTTCTTTTTCTACCATCATCTGATTTGGGGATTAAATTGAGAAATAGTTTGGACAAGTCTGATTTTTCTTTCTTGATATGCACTCATTAAAATTTTTTTTCTTACTGAACTAACTTGCAAATCTACTAAGCATTGGAATTAAGATCAGCAAAGGAACATTTTCCATGAGATGGTTGTTTACTTCACAATGCCCATGGGTTTTTACCCCACACATCCTCCTTGTCCCCAGAGAAAGTGTGAGCAAAGTTTCCCATGTACAATGCTTCCAAAGCCCTGGGCAGATGCTCTCTTTCAGAGACTAAAAAATATCATGAAATTATGTCACCAGAAGCAGTTCAATTGCCAGTGGACCAGCTGCCGTTTTGTGTAGACAGATTTATCAGAGGGTTGAATGCTGAGAATAACCTCAAGTGTAGGGACATTGTAATTATGAATTCCAAATGGAAGAACTCACGACCAAAGATATCATCACATCAAAATGCATCTGAATTTGTGTCCTCTGCTCCCCTAGGATTAAATATCACTATAAACCAAAGAGGCAATTTATCTGCAGTGTCAGCCTTAAAAAATTTTATTGAACATCCTTGATTTTTTTCCAAAACTAAAATTCAGATGAACACACATACACATTTTCCTTGCTCATTTACTCACTTTTAGCACTTGAGGACAGATGCAAAATGCATATGGACAAAAATTTGTCATTGTAAAAATTCAAAAATCACTGTCCTGTTTTATTGTAGATATCAAACATTATTAGGGAGTGTTCTAAAATTCTATGTGTTCTGTGAGATTGCTAGTTGTCATTTAAAAGGCTACATTAAATTGAGATGAGCACACAAAATGTCAAGTGTTGTGTCATTGAAATTCCAATGGGAATGTCCAGTATTCTACTGCACTTTGAGCAGAATTAAAACTTTTGTGTCTGACCTTAAAAATTCATCAGCTCTCATCATTAAATAGGAATAATTTGATCACTTAAAGCTGTCTTCACTATGACACTACCTTTTATAATCAACTTTCTAAGAATAGTAAGAGGTTTCCTTTAAAACATATCATATGCATTTCACCTTAACTTTTCTCTTTTTTCTTTCTTGGTTGGATATATGCTCTTACACTGCTTTTTCTTTTCTAGTTTCTTTAAGATAAACTTCTACCAGTATTCAGTTATTAGCTATGCCCTCTCTTCTCTTCACATCCCTGGGCAATTCCATCCACGAAGCAATTTTTTTATTGTGAAAGATCATAGTGTGTACTTACACAAATCTAGATGATATTGCCTATTATACAACTAGGTTATATGTTATAGCCTATTACTCCTAGGTTACAAACCTGTATAGCATGTTACTGTACTGAACACCATAGGTATTTTAACATAATCATGTTTCTGTATATAAATATATGTAAACATAAAAAGTGTGGTAAAAATAGTAAAATGGATTTTTCAGTTCCATTATAATCTTGTTGCAACCAAATTATGAGATACACTGAAACATGAATTTAAGTGGCACATGACTATACATACTAAAATTGTGATATGTATTTATAAGAACAAAATGGAGATTTACATCCAATTTTCCTATCAGTAGAGGTCAGGGTATGGTGAAGATATTAATTAGTCCTCTACACATAGGGGAGTAATTGAAATCTTGGCTTAAAAGGGGTTCAAGACCTGAGGAAACCCAACACTAAAAATTAGTTAGATGTAGATAAACTCCCCAAAGATCATAAAAAGGAGAAGTCAGAGACCAAATCAGAAAAATCAGTATACCAGAAGCTAATTGATGTAAGAGTTTCAAAAAAGGAGTTAAGAATTTTGGTCAAATTTGTAGGTAAATGGATGATGTTGGAAACTGTTATGCTAAGTGAGACTGGCCAATCCCAAAAATCCAAAAGCCGAATGGTCTCTCTGATAAATGAATGATGATGCATAATGCGGGGGGGAAAGGTGGCAAGAATGGAGGAAAGATAGCTAGCATAGAGGGAAGGGAGGGGTGGGGGCGGGTGGGGGGTAAAATTAATAACAGAGTGTGTGACAGATACCATTGCCCTGTGTACATGCATGAACGCACAGATGGTGTGACTCTACTTTGTGTACAACCCTTGAAACAATAGCTGTACTCCATTTGTGTTCAATGAATCAATAAGTAAATAAAAAAAAAAGAATTTTGGTCAATATTCTTGAGAGATCAATGAACATGTAGTCTGAACAATATTTGCTGAGATGTGTAAGAAGGAAGTCATTGGTAAAGCTAAGAGAATCAGTATTGCTGAACTGGTGGTAGCAAAAGAAAAACTAGAGTGAGTTAAGGAGAAATGGGAGGTAATGAACTGAAGACATGATTTATAGACACTTCTTTCCAGGAGCTTTCTTATAAGTGGTAGTAGAAAATTGGCAATTAGAATAGCCTTAATTAAAATGATCCCAATATCATTGGGGTACTACCAAATGGATGTAAACCTCTTTATTGATTTAAACCTCTTTTCCTTCACCTAATTATATGTTGTTAGATTGCCACAATTATTTTCATTTTCAACCACTGTAAAACAAGTGTGTTAAATTCAATGAATTTTTAAAGACCTTAAGTAACTGTTCAAAAGTCACACAGTGTTTACAAGTAGTAGAGCTGAAGGCCAAGTCTTCTGATTGCAAGTTGTATGTACTATGTGCTACCTCTAGTCAAATACTGTATTTAAATATGTCCTGAATGTATGAAGTAGAATCTCCTGAAGGAAATTACTCACCAATTCATCAGTGAAGATTACTTTTGTCTTTAAGGAAAATTTGCATATTCTGCAATGATTTTGAATGAGATTCTACTAGCAGACATCTAAGTAATTATACCTAGAATGCCTGTTTTCAAGACAGATCTTCAACAATAGCTCTTTACCTGGGGCTTTCATTATAAGTTACACAGATACACCTAATTTGTTTGGTATTTAAATAACTATGTTATCCTCAGGAATGGGCTTTTGGGCACATACATATGCATCCATATACATACAATGAATATGTAGTGTTCAAAATTACAACAATAATAAACTGTTCATATTCACATTTGTAATTGTCTCTGGTGCACTAAAATCCACTATTAAGAAATATCTGGCAGGGCATGGTTTCACACACCTGTATCTGAGTGGCTTGGGAAGCTGAGACAGGATAAGCCCAAGCTCGAGGCTAGCCTCAGCAACCTGGGGAGGTCCTAAGCAACTTAGC